>JARQOD010000003.1:127334406-127393457 GCA_033576555.1 Oophaga sylvatica
AAATTAGGTAGCTACTACGATAAAAAAAAACCCCCCTAGCGTCTCATTATATCAGGGCTCGAATCCTAGGGGATTGTGTATGTGGCATCCTTTTAACACCGGAATCGGATGTTTTTTGGCCTGCGACATAGTCAGTGTTTAATTTAAACAAAAATCCCCATCCCACATTTTTGTCACCTGTTATCCATCAAATTTTTTGGGGATTGAATTTTTTTACTTATGGGTAATAAAACCCAAAAACTCTTTTTTTATGGTTTAAAATTTTTCCCCCATACAGTTTAATGCTTATGTTTAATAGGTAAAATTTTTTTAAAAATTCCCAAAAAATGTTTTAGGGTTTTCATCTCCATGCTTTTTAACAAGCTTGGAAAAATTAGGGGTTTAAAATTTGTAAATACGGTTGGCTTAAACAAAAAAAAAAATTGGCCTGCTACTTATGTACAAATTTGGTCTCTTGATACTCAATCCTCCCCGCACTATTCCCAAAAGGGCCCCCCACATTGTCCAGCACGGTCCAGATCATCACCCCCCAACGCGTTTACTGAGATTGTCACTTAACGATGACACATGGACAGGCGGGGGGGAAAAAGCAACGGTCCGGGGGAGGGGGGGAAGGTAACAGGCCTGAGGAGGGGGAAGATTATCAGGAAAAGGGGGGGAGAGTCTTACAGCACTGAGAAGGGGGAGAGATAAAAACCCCTGAGGGGGGGGAGAGAATGACATGCTAAGGAAGGGGAGAATGAAGGAATGAGGATGAAATGCGTACTAAGGAAAAGGGAGAAAACGACATCCGAGGGGGGAAGAAAGACAGCATGAGGAAGGGGAAAAATGAAAACCTGGGGGAGGGGGAGAAGTGAAGCGTTGAAGAGGTTAAGAAGTGAAAATCAGGGGTTAAATTTGGACTGCTGGAAAAAACTACTTAATTCTCTGAACAGAGACCATCACAAGTTTTCTTTTTGGGTGTTACAAAATTTTTCGGCAGGGGGGGAGGCTACAAAACCACATCCGGGTCTTGACCACTGAATTTTATGACCCAGCAATGACTCAAATCCATTCGAAATGGATTACAAAATAAATTCCTTAAAAAGTATCTTTGCCAAAAAGGGATGGGGAAACCACTAGAAATAAAAAAATGTCCAGCTATTTTTTTTAGAAATTAAATTTTTTTTTTTTTTACCCCTTTTGAATGCGATAAAAAACTCAACAAAAATATTTTTCCAATGTTTCTGTTTTTTTGACCCCTGTGAAGGTGTCATAAAAAATTCCACATGAAATCTACTTGTAAATAGAAAAAAAAATTTAATACAGCTAAGAAAATAACACAAATCCCCCAAATTCATAGACAAGGTACTTCAAATACTTAACATCAAAAAATAAAAAAAAAAAACCCCCCCCCCGCCCCGGGGTCAAGCACAACAAACCTAAACAATATCCAAAAAAAAAAATTTTTTAAAAAAAAAAATAAATTTTTTTTTTCTCTGATTTTTTTAGATGCGGATAAAAAGGCTAGGGGGAACAGATATATTTTAAACTGAAACCAAAGAAATTGAAAAAAATTAAAATTATTGATTCCTATTTCTTAAAAAAAAAACATCTTTTTTAAAAAATACAAGAGTGATGAACAATTTTCCTGTTTATGCAAAATTTTTAATTTTCCACTGAAAAGGGCTACAGCGAAAGTCACACCCAAATTTTTAGAATTTTTAGAATAAAAAGAAAGAAAAACTAATTTTTGCAACATGTTGTTTATTTGCTCCAATCACTAAATAAGTACAAAGGTGAAGACCCCTTTTTAAGGAAAAGGGGAACATGCAAAGGGTTCTTCACTCAAACACATCACAACTGAAAAACTTGACCCCAATTTATAAAGTGGTTATACCAAAAAAAACTTAAAAAAACACAAATTTGGTGCAACCTTTTTTTTAAAAGCCATTTTGGCAGAGGGGTCAGGTGGGGTACCCTATTTTCCTAATTCATGACATCCATGGCGCCTTGGCGTACCAAAATTTTTATTCATTTCCTGACGCATTTTTTTATGCACCTATTCTTTTAAAAGGGGGTACCTTTAATAAACCAAAATGCCTCACTCCAACAGACTCTCTCACAAGAATAACATTAAAAACACCAGCCCCCGAGAATCAGGGCTGTAAAAGGTTCCCTAAAAATGACATTTTTTTTTTTTGATCGCTGCCTCCATTCTGAGAAACTGAAATGTAATTAAATATGCAAAGACTTTTCGTCGGTTTGGCAGCAACCGCCTTTCCCTTTCTTTTGAAGACTCGTCTGCGGGGAAACTCCGGCAAACCAAAAGCGTCAATCCCCATGATGGTGGGGGATGCAAAGTCAGTGTAGCTAAGGGGGGGGAGCAACACTTGGCATCCACCATTTTTGGGGGCCGGAAACACAACAGCTCCATCAAATTAAGGGCGCGACTGGGTATTGCAATCCCCTTAAGAAAAAAGGGACGGACTTACATTACCCGCTAGGCCACTATAGAAAAGACAGTGCTGTTTTTCCCCCCTTAAAAAAAAAAAATTTCCCGCCAATGGGGGGTAACATTTTTAAAGGCGGGGGCCGGGGGTTTCTCCCCCCCAAAATTTATTTTGATGGCCAAACCCATCATAAATAAGTGTGGCTAACCTCTTAAAATAACTGAAAGAAAAAGAGGTGGTTGCAGAGAGGAAAATCTCTCTGCCTTAGGCAAAGGTTCCAGGGAACGAATATGAAAAAAAAAAAGGGGCAACTGCTAACAGCCCAAAAGGGAAAAAAATTTTGTCTGGGGGGAAAGCCTGACAATTGAGGGAATTTCAAATGATCAGTAAAAAGTTTTGGGTTTAAGCGCAAATTTTAAACACATCAAACCTTAGCGCCAGATTTACGCATTTTTAAAAAACCAATGCCCACTATCACCCAAAGCCTGTGGGCGCCCCGAGGGTCCAGTCACCACAAGGATTGCATCTCAAAACCCAATGTGGTATCCCCCCTTTCAGGTAAGATAAACACTGAACCTGGGTCTGACAACACTACATCAAACACATTAGCTCAGTTTTCCCCCCGCATGCCTGCAGCTAGCAAAGGGGGGAAAGGGGTGAGCGGAAGGTTAGAGCGGGAGAATAGAGGGAAGTGAGAGGAGTTTCCCTGAGGGGAAAAGGGACAACGGGGTAGGCCCCTTTTTTTGGGGAAGGGGGGAAGAATAAAACGAGCTGGGCCCCGGGGGCCTAAGAGCTCTCAGACAAAAGAAAAAAACCTCCCTGAAGAGAAAAGGGAGTCTAAAGGGCACGGCTGGCAGAAGGCTACCCGGGACTTTCCGGGGTGGGGGGCGTCACTGGGAGAACCAGGTCCAAAGGGGGCGGGAAAATAGACTAGTGGAGCATATAAGGGGCTCACTACAAGCCACAGCTTACAACTTTAGGGTCTCACCACAACCACAAGCATTTTTTCCGGGGAAAGGAAAGCTAAAAATCAAGGAAAGCCTGGGTTACGTTTTTATACGGGGTTCGCAGCTACTGGACTGGACACTGTTTGGAAGTGCTGGGAAGGAACAGAGGGGAATCAGCAAGTGAGACGGCCGGGAAAAGGATATACACAGGGAGTTTTGGCGTTTTTTCTCCATCACCTGGGGGTTGGCTGGACTCCGTACCTGGGGACATGGACCAACGGGCACCTTACTGCTGCACCTGAACTGTGAGTAAAGCTTTGGAAAAAGCTTTTGACTGTCTCCCAAATTTTACTGCGGCACCCCTCTACACTTTTTCATCTCCCCACCTTTTCCCTTACAACACTCTCTCCCGGGACAACAAGCCGCCTGTGGAAAGCTTTTCCCCAATCTACTGCATCACACCACACCCCAAAGGATCTGCACGCAGCGCTGGCACCTCTACCAAAACCACAGGGGCGTCACAACACTTCAAACAAACTCTACCCCATTTAAAAATATATTCCCCTTTTTAGGGGCGCCCAGGGCCAGGGGCCGGTCACCTGCCGTGACACATCCTTTTAAGACACTGGCCCACCGAGATCCCCCTCCCCTCTGGCGATCCCCTGGGGCTACCCCCGAGACGGACATGGGGGCCTTTCCAAAAGCACATTTCACTAATAAGGTATTGGACATGGTGAATCCTCAGGATTTGTGAACACAGGGGTTTCACCTGGTTCAAAAACACAGCGTTTTGGACCAGCGAACATCCTGCGCCAAAGCGCGCTACTTCCAATCGTGTCACCCGCGTTAAATTAAAGGGGATGGATTTTTTTTTTCAATTTTCTCTAATTTTCTTTTAGCTGATTTGGGGCGCTACTTTTCCTTTTTTTTTTTTTTTTAAAAAAATTTTTATCTTTTTTCATCCCTTTTTCATTGCTTTTTGACATTTCATTGAGTTTTTTTGGTGGGTTTTTCTGTGATGGTATCAGCAATGTTTGGGGAAGGTAGAGTGTGTTTCTGTATTTATCAAATGTTTGTGGAAGTGTATGAGGCTTGTCCAAGCATTAAACCCTTACAAATACTGACCGAATAGGCAGGGGTTTTTTATAATCTAATTTAAAATTTTTAAATTTAGGTGCTTGTATATTTTCCTGGTGACTTCTAGGGCAGCTTTATCCATACCTCCCCTGCCCTTACTAATCTAAATTTAAACATTTTTTACCCTTTTACTGTTTTATTTTTTAGTGCCTTACGGGATTTTGCTCTCTGGGTAATAACACCAATGCTGAAAGTTTATTTCCTCCTTTCTATTTGCTTTTTTTTTTCTCTCAATCCCCTGTTTTTTCAAATTTGGGAAAATTTTCTCCTTTTTTAACCCAACTACAAACGCCTTGTATAATTTGCGCCCTGAATATTTGGTCTTTCCTCCCTCTTTTAACTTCCCTTTTATGTACTCCTCTTGGGGATTGCTTCAGTAACTCTAAAACTGAGGGGGGAAGGGGTGAGTATAAGAACCAAACAACCAAATTAGCTTGGTTTTTAAAATCTTTGCAAAAAAACAGACAACCATTTATGCCCCCAGGAATTCTTAAAAAACAATAAAAAGCAAATAAAGCTTAAAACAGCACATAAAATCATAAATATAAAAAAAATCATGTGAAAGCAGGGGCGGACACTGACTTTTTGGGGCCCCCGTCAAGAAATATCGGGGCCCCCCTCCACCTGGCATGCCCAATAATGGGGACAATCTACCGGGCCCCCGGGGCCTTTGGCTCAAAAAAAGGGCCAATTCCCCAAATTAAAACCCTCAAGCAGGGCATACTAGAGTTCAAAGGGGGCCATAAAAAGTTTTTTGGGTCCTCACACCCTAAAAAAAATATAATTTATATTTTTTACGAAATGGGATATTTATCCCGTTGGATTTGGTTCTGCTTACCCAACCAGTAAAATTATTTAAATTACGATATGTTTGGTAATCTGAAAAAGGCTACCCCCCAAAAAAATAATTTTCCCCAAAACCCCGGGTTAAAAGGGAAACTTACGATTTTGGGAGACGATGAGGGGCCCCCACAATCCAAGAACAGGACTCTGCAGCTCAGCCATGAGGGTTTTGATGGGGCATGCTTGACTTTCCTTTTTATTCGGGGCATGGAACTAAATGAAAAAGTCAGCGCAGCCTCGCACTCTAAGAAAAAAAAGAAGCAGAGCCAAGCACCCCCATTTGCGCGCACTTGCCGCCGGGTGTCACTATTCCACCGCACACTCCCAGCACTTAAACCCCCCCCAATGCTGTGATTGAACTGATCGCAGCATTTTGGAGCCGGCAGAGGGATGACAACCCCTCTGCTTTTGGATTGGAGACCCCAAGAGTCACGCGGGGGTCCTGATAGCGCCAGGGTGACCAATGTCATCTGACGAAGCGGTCCCAGCTGAACATAACTTTCTCTGTCATGCAGAGCTGACAGTTTGCATAGCAAGGGAAGCTGCTGCACCCCATGCTATGCAAGCATCAGCATGCAAAAAAACTGATAGTTCCATAGTGGGACAAAGTAAAAAAGTTAAAAAAAAAAGGTTTTGAAAAATTGTAAAAACATTTAAAAAAAAATAAAAAAAAAAATATATTTTTCTGAAAAAAATATAAACAATAAAAGTACACATATTTGGTAAAGCCAAGTCCACAACGACCCACCTATGAAACTGTCCCACTATTAACTCCTTTAGTGAACACCATAAATAAAAAAGGCATAAAACAATGCTTTATCATACCGCAAACAAAAAAAGTGAATAAAACATGATCAAAAAGAATATAAATAAACACGTGCCGCTGAAATCTTCCTCTTATCCCGTAAAAAACAAGCCCTCATACAGATCCATCAGTGGAAAAATAAAAAAGTTATAGCCTCAGAATAAAGCGATGCAAAAATAATTATTTTCTCTATAAAATAGTTTTTATTGTGTAAAAGCAGAAAACATAACAAAAACTATATAAATGTGGTAATGGCTGTAATCTTATTGACCCAAAGAATAAACCTGTCTTATCAATTTTACCACACGTGGAACGCAAAAAAAATTCCTGAATTGCTGGTTTTTCCTCATTCTGCCGCACAAAAATTGGAATTGAAAACAATCAAAAAGGCAATGCATCTGAAAATGATACCAATAAAAACTTCAACATAGTCCCGCACATGACTCGTCGGCCAAAACAATGGAAAAATTATAAACTCTCAAAATATGGTGATGCAAAAACTAGTTTTTGGCAATAAAAAGTGTCTTTTAAGCTAAGTGCACACGTTCAGGAATGGTGCAGAATTTTCGTGAGCAAAACCGTACTTTTCGAGGGAAAAACGCATGCATTTTTGTCGCGTTTTCTGCTTGATTTTGCGCGGTTTTGGTGCGTTTTTTGCGGGATTTTGCGCGTTTTTACCGCAAATTTTTCCTGAACATTCTAGCTCAATAATTAGCGGGGAAAACGCTAGTTTTTCCGCGAAATTAATGAACATGCTGCTTTTTTCCGCAATGCGTTTTTTGCACGGAAAAAAAAACGCACCATGTGCACAAAATACCAGAATTCATTCTAAATAATAGGATCATGCGTTTTTTAAGCGTTTTTGCCGCGAAAAAACTGCAACATGTGCACATAGCCTTTGTGTTGACAGCAGCTAAACATAAAAAATCCAATATAAATCTGGTATCGCTGTAATTGCACCGACCCGAAGAATAAAGTCACCTAATCACTTATACCGCATGAGGAACGGTGTAAAAAATAAATAAAACCAATTTTTCATCTGCTGGTTTGTTCATTCTGCCTCCCAGGGATTGCAGTAAGGCTCTGAGAACATTTATTCTGCGTCTGCACGTTGCACTTACAGCGGGGTTTCCGTGTAAATGTCTAATATACTGAAAAATATTTAGACTTGAGAGTCCTCAGTGGTTGATACCTTTTAATGGCTAAGTTAGCCATTAAAAGGTATCAACCACTTGAGGACTCTCAAGTCTAACTATTTTCTATCTACTGGCTAACACGGTACGAAGATACACCTTTCCTATAATATACGTGATTCAGACAAAACCCTCAACGGAAGATTCTCCATAATAAAGCAGATGGAGGCCCTGTGACGCCATTAGGACCTGCGATTCAGTGGTGTTTCGTCCTATTAGGAGTGCATAAAAGTCCCGTCGGCCACAGTTTTCTGCACCTTTGAAAGAAGGACACAGCTGAACAGAGGCCAGATGGAGTTCAGAATAACTCTGCTGCCTCATTATAATGTTATGGCTCCATCAGGGGTTTCATCTGAATCACGTCACTCAGAGATTTAGATCGAAACCCCAAAGTAATGTTTAGAGTAGAGCGCTGGATAAATGTATCCCAAACGTTATGTTAAATGTTCCCAATAAAAGCTTCAATCCACAAAAAAATCAAGTCCCCTCTCAGGTCCGTCACCTTCCAATGGAAATTATAAGGGGCTTCCATGTTACTGGTAGTACAAGGCTCTGGAAAAGCGAAATGATGCCTCACACTCCAAAAGAAATTCAGCAAATTTTGCGCACCAAATCCAAATGCCCCCTCCATTCTGAGCCAGATAATGTACCTAAACCACATATAGCATCCATGTTTGCATTTCTGTGGTGTGAGAGTCCACCTACCTTACAGGTGTATGTCTCCAGATGCATGAGTTGGGCATAACTCTGGTCAATACAGCGTACTGGTAGAGTGGCAGTTTGCAATTTTTACTCAGCAACATCCACTGCTGCTTGTTTCTGGAAAACACCAATGGAGTCAAAATTGTCACTACACCTGTAGATAAATTCGCAAAAGGGGAATAATTTTCCAAAATGGGGTCACTTGATGGGGTATTCTGCTCTTCGAGCAATTAGCCGGCTCTGTATATGGAGTCCGCAAACTATTCTAGGAAATTCTGCACTTCAGGAGGCAAATAGCACTCTGTCCCCTCCCGAGTCTTGCCGTATGGCTAAGCAGTACTGTTCAGCCACATATGGCATATTGCCACGTTCAGTAGATATGTGGGACACATTATGGTGCCATTTTTTACCCACTTCTTGTGGGAAAAGTAAAATCTGGGGCTAAAACTAAATTTTGGTGGTAAAAATGTAGTTATATTTTCTTCACAGCACAAAGGTTTAAAATTATGTGACACATCCATGTGTCAATATGATCACTTTATCCCTAGAATGAACTCACTGAGAGATGTAGTTTGTAAAATGGGGCAATTTATGGTAGTTCTGCTGTTCTGGCCACTCAGGGGCTCTTCCAGTGTGTCATAGCACCCGCAAACCATTGTAAGATTAAAAGCAGAACGCGGGATGCAGTAACGAGCAGGAGCAGAACAAGAGTTAATGGGTATTTTATGCAGTAAATAAATGGTAAATCAATACTCCCCCGTAGGGAGTTTAGAAGATTCACAACAATGTAGAAACAGGAGAATAAACGATGAAGATTTAACGTAAATAACAGGCAATAAAAGAAAGGATCAACTTATCAGTCTGTGGCTCCCGGACGGAGGTGGTTGGAAGATCCCAACGACGTCGAAGCAGGTGACGTGAGAAGTCTCTGAAACAATCCTGGATATAGTTGAAGCAATGTCTCTGTAACAAAACGGGGTCCCTGTCTTCTTCAGATGCGATGTTCCGGTCCTGGTATACGATGTTGCACAGAAGTGGAAAATGGTAGGAACGAATGAGGTACAAAGTCCCAGAAAGGAGACCACAGAGGGGACTGCAGACTTTGCGTGTTGCGCAAGCTCAATTGGTGAGGATTGCCAGTAGCTAAGCAGGGTAACTGACCATCAGGTTCACAGATACGGGAGTCTGCAATTTGTTCAAGTCTTTTGGTAGGCAGGATGTCCGCGCAGGACAGGATAGACTGAAGAGAAGGCCTTCGATGGCGAAGACAGTGGAGACAGCGTCAACCTTCTCCTTACGTGTATGAGTCTTCCTATCAGAAGCCTCTCCATTCCCACGCTCAGCTCCTTTTATCTCCCCTGCCCCCTGCAGTCAGTTGCCCAGTCTGCTCCGGTAGAAAATTCTTTCTCCCCGAAACAATGGTGACCACCCCGGTAATCCAGCCCAGAGACACACAAAACTGCCCTAGCCTGGTCCATCTCCTACACCATAACAGTAAATTCGCACTATGTATGGTGCAATTTTCCTGTTTTCCCTATGAAAAGGCAATATTTGGGGCTAAAATAACATTTTTGTGGGGAAAATTTGATTTTTTTTATTTTCACGGCTCAACTGTTGTGAATATTGGAGGCGACTTCGGAGTTGGGGCTCCCTCCGGTGGTTGCTGAGGGTAATGAACCATTGCGGAATGACCTGAACTCCAGCTGCCTTGCCGTAATCAATTGTTTTTCAGGTCTTGATTGGAGCTCAGCTTGCATTCCTGCTTCATTCAGATAAGGATTGCTGTTTTTTTTCCTCTGTTGGATTTTCTTGCTTGTTTGCTGCCTTGCAGTAGACTTCGCCTGTCCCCTTTTGGGCCTGGCGCGGCAATTGTGCTCAGTTTGTGTTTGCACTTTTGCTCTGTACCTGTTTTCTCTTTTTATTTGCTGAATTTCTGTGTGTTACACCAAGATCGATTAGGTGGTGAGATCGTGTGATCTCAGGTTTTTGTTAATCAGAAGTGTTGGAATTTTTGTCAGGGTTTCTTGGGTTTGCAGTCAGAATTCTTTCCTATGCTTTCTATCTAGACAGTATTGGGCCCCAGCGTTGCTCATTCTATTTTCTGTCTGTGTTCGTATTTTCTTCTTGTCTAACCGCCATTACATGTTTGGGGGCTTCCTATTTTCTTTGGGGTTCTGCTATGGGCAATTAGTTTTCATCTTTCTGCCTTTAGGTGTAGCTATCTCTCCGCTGTGACGAGGCATCTAGGATCACCGTAGGTACGCTCCACGGCTACTTCTAGTGTTCGGTTTAGTTTAGGTCCTGCAATCAATAGTTTTCAGCCTCTCTGGTGTATTGCTACTTTTGGCAATTTTTGCTATTTCTCCTCAGCTACCGAAACATAACACTCAACCTTAAAATGTTCTTGAAGCACCTGGGAGTTCAAGATCAGATTAGCTGTCTAGTGCTGGAAAAGATGCGGCTCAGCACCAGAGCCCACATCAAAGGGAGGGATGCGACATATCATAGGTCGTAAAGGGTTAATAGCCACCAGGGACCAAGCAAGGGACTAATCAGACAGGCGGGTCCCAGACTGCTTCTCCCTGCCCACTGCCCTGGATTGACAGGTCTCTCTCTCCATACGTGTATAGGAGGTATCCAATGACTCAAGGGCAGCAGGGGCAGCAGATCCCTAGTGGCTATAAAGCAATTTTCCTCTGAAATTCCCCGCTTTTCAAAGTAAATATATATGGCTGAGATCATATAGCAGTGTCTGAAACATACCACCTATGGATTGAGCAACATGTATTAGCTGTCATTTTCACTTTATACAGCAGTACTGATAGTTGTCTGTTTTCTGACCTTAATGTGAGCAATGACAAACTGATAGCTACAGTGGTGGCCAAAAGTATTGGCACCCCTGCAATTCTGTCAGATAATACTCAGTTTTCTTCCTTAAAATGATTGCAATCACAAATTATTTGCTATTTTATCTTCAATTAATTTGCTTGCAAGGAAAAAACACAAAGAGAATGAAGCAAAAATCAAATACCTTGATCATTTCACACAAACTCCAAAAATGGGCCAGACAAAAGTATTGCACCCTCACCTAATACTTGGTTCACAACCATTAGCCAAAATAACTGCGAACAAACCGCTTCCAGTAACCATCAATGAGTTTCTTTACAATGCTCTGCTGGAATTGTAGACCATTCTTCTTTGACAAACTGCTCCAGGTCCGATATTTGAAGGATGCCTTCTCCAAACTGCCATTTTTGAGATCTCTCCACAGGTGTTCTATGGGATTCAGGTCTGGACTCATTGCTGGCCACCTTAGAAATCTCCAGTGCTTTCTCTCAAACCATTTTATAGTGCTTTTGAAGTGTGTTTTGGGTCATTGTCCTGCTGGAAGACCCATGACCTCGAGGGAGACCCAGCTTTCTCACACTGGGCCCTACATTATGCTGCAAAATTTGTTGGTAGTCTTCAACTTCATAATGCATGCCACGGTCAAGCAGTCCAGTGCCAGAGGCAGCAAAGCAACCCCAAAACATCAGGGAACCTCCGCCATGTTTGACTGTAGGGACTGTGTTCTTTTCTTTGAATGGCTCTTTTTTTTCTGACCCTCTATGTTGATGGTTTCCCAAAAAGCTCGACTTTTGTCTCATCTGACTAGAGAACATTCTTCCCAAAACGTTTTAGGCTTTCTCAGGTAAATTTTGGCAAACTCCAGCCGGCTTTTTATGTCTCGGGTAAGAAGTGGGGGTCTTCCCGGGTATCTTACCATACAGTCCCTTTTCTATTCAGACACCGACGGATAGTACGGGTTGACACTGTTGTACCCTCGGACTGCAGGGCAGCTTGAACTTGTTTGGATGTTAGTCGAGGTTCTTTATCCACCATCCGCACAATCTTGCATTGAAATCTCTTGTCAATTTTTCTTTTCCTTCCACATCTAGGGAGGTTAGCCACAGTGCCATGGGCTTTAAACTTCTTGATGACACTGCGCACAAGACAAGGAACATTCAGGTCTTTGAGATGGACTGTAGCCTTGAGATTGCTCATGCATCCTCACAATTTGTTTTTATCAAGTCCTCAGACTAAGTTGAGCGATACTTTCCGATATCCTAAAGTATCGGAATCGGAATGGTATCGCCGATAATCACTAAAATATCGGCGATACCGATACCGATACGGAAGTCCATGTAAGTCATGGGAACAAAATATCGAAATTAAAAAAAACCCATTCTTGCCTTGTTGGTTAATTGTACATGAAGGAAAACAGAAAGAGTAAGTAGAATGTATTGGGGGAGGTGAGGAGACATTAAAGGCAAGATGTTTGACCCAACCAAGGAATAGCATTAATTTTTTTTTTTTTAGGAAATACGTTCGGATTGACGAACAAATTGACAATGTTGTTAACCTTTTTCTATTTTGTCAAATATGTCTGTTTCACAACTTCCATGGTCTTCACTATGTTGAGCATTCCGATACTGCAAATATCGGGTATCGGCCGATATTAGCTGTATCGGAATTCCGATTCCGAGTTCCGATATTTTCGTCATATCGGATACCGAATCGGGATGTCACTGTCACTGTCAGTGCCGTCGGTCGGTCTGTCAGGAGTCAGCGGCACTTACCTGGCAGAAGATCCCGGCGGTCACGTCCTGCACTGCTTCATGGCCGCCATCTCTTCCCCGGCGTCACATGCATTTTCTCGGTTAACTGCAGTGACTGCTGGGTAATCGCGGCCGTAAAGCAGTCAGTCCGTGACGGCACCGCCGGGAAGCAGTAATCAGCTGTGCTGCGTTGCAATGACAGGCTCTGCCTGTCATTGCGATGTAGCAGAGCTGGATCGTCGTGGGACTATCGTTATGGACTGCGTCGGGACAGGTGGTATACAGTTGGTTGTTTTTTTTTTTTTTTACAGGAGATCGATGGCGTCGCAGGAATGAAGAGTAATAAAAGAAATGAAAAACTGTTGTTGTCTCTTTTATTTCATTAAAAGACTTTTTTCTTGCTGTGTCTTTTTTTTATAAATTTAATAACTTTGGGATTAATAATGGATCGGTGTCTTATTGACACCTCTCCATTATTAACCGGCTTATTGTCACCGTGCAATCAACGGTGACAATAACCCCTTATTACCCCCCTTGCCACCGCTACAGGGCAAGTGGGAAGAGCCGGGTAAAGTGCCACAATTGGCACATCTTTTTGATGCGCCAAATGTGGGCTCTGTAGCCTGGTATTATCAGGCTGTTGAGGGCCAAAATCCATGGGCCTTGACAGTCTTTTAATACCAGGCCGCAGCAGTCTGCATTTTACTTGCTGGTTAACAAAAAAGGGGGGATCCCCACGCCGTTTTTTTTTGAGGGACCCCTATTTTTGTTAACCACCAAGCTAAGCAGACTGCTGGGCCGGTATTACAGGCTTGCAAGGTCCATGGAATTGGTCCTTACCAGCCTGAAAAACCAGGCCCACGGTCCCGCTTCTCGGCTGGTTAACAAAAATAGGGGGGACCCCACGCCAATTTTTTCAAGGGGATCCCATTTTGTTAAACACCAAGATAAGCAGACTGCGTGGCCTGGGATTACAGGCTGGCAAGGGCCATGATCTTGGCTCCTTAACAGCCTGAAAAAAACCCGGCCTCAGCGGTCTGCTTCATCTGGCGGTTAACAAAAAAAGGGGGGGCCCCACGCCAATTTTTTTTCAGGGGATCCCCTATTTTTGTTTTTAAAACACCAAAATAGCAACTGCTGGGCCGGTATTATCAGGCGGCAAGGCCAGGATCTTGACTCCTTAAAAGCCTAAAATCCAGGGCCCCAGCGGGTTTTCTTCATCGGCTGGTTAACAAAAAAGGGGGACCCCACGCCAAATTTTTTTTAGGGATCCCTATTTTTTGTTAATCACCAAGATAGCAACCGTGGCCTGGATTCAGCTGGGAAGGTCCATGGATCTTGGCTCCTTAACAGCCGAAAACCAGCCTCAGCGGTTTTTTCATCTGGCTGGTTAACAAAAATAGGGGGGACCCCACGCCAAATTTTTTTTGAGGGACCCCTATTTTTGTTAATCAGCCAAGATATACAGACTCGTGCCTGGAAAAATTTAGGGGCAAGGGGCCATGGATCTTGGCTCCTTAACACCCCCAAAATCCAGGGCCCCAGCGGCTGCTTCAACGGCTGGTTTAAAAAAAATAGGGGGGCCCCACGCCATTTTTTTTTTCGAAGGGGAACCCCCATTTTGTTTAAACAGTTCCCTCGACGCACTGATTGTGGGCCCCCGGCACCTAAATGAAATGGAAAGCAATCAATTAAGCTTTCCATTAAGGGGCCCCTCCCACATAGCGATATCGCTACCGAGATCGCGCTGAGCACTAGTTTTTTTTACGCAGCAGCAAGCTCACCAGCGATATCCCCCGTGTGGGGACATTCACGACGATCAGCCCCCCGCCGGGTATCCGATCGTCGCTGAAATTCAGGACCTTTGACGCGGTTTCCCGCTGACAGGCACACTCGCTGCGTGTGACAGGGGGAGACCAGCGATCCGCTGGTAACCAAGGTACCCCCGCGGGTTTCCAGGCCGGGGCCTGTGCCTAAAACCCGCTGTGTACCTTGGATACCAGCGCCCTGATGCGGAGCTGGTATCCAAGGTACACAGCGGGTTTCCAAGCGCTGCGCGGCCTGGAAACCCGCTTGTACCTTGGTTCCAGCGGATCGCTGGTCTCCCGCCTGTCACACGCAGCGATGCGTGCCTGTCAGAGGGAAACCAGCGATCAAAAAAAGTCCTGACATTTCCTGCGACGATCAGCGATACCCGCAGGGGTGATCGTCGCTGAATGTCACACACAGCGATATCGCGGTGACTCGCTGCTGCGTCACAAAACTAGTACTCAGCAGCGATCTCGTAGCGATATCGCAAAGTGAGAGGGGCCCTTAAGCGATGTTACCCGCAGTGTCGCGTCCCAGATCGCTGCCTGTTTGGCAGCTCAGCAGCGATCATGTAGCGATACACCAGCGATCCTGACAAGTGCATATCGTTGTCGGATCGCTGGTGTATCGTTATGTACACCCAGCCTTTACTCTCCTGTCAGCAGGAGAGGAACTCATTCATTTGGGGTTTACTGTGAGGCTGCAGCATTAGCTGCGGTCCCTGCAGTAACATTAACCCTTTCTGAAGGATTACACCGTGGGACCTGACTGTGCATGGGATAGGTAAGAATAATTTTGTTTTTTTTATTTATTTTTATTACAGGAAATGGTTTTTGCAGTAAAATAAAAGATGGTCAAAAACAGGTCTTTTTCATTAAAATGATTTTTAATTAAAGTGTGTGTGTTTTATTTTTTATTCATGCAATGGGATTAATAATTGATAGTTGTCTAATTGACAGCTCTCAATATTAACCTGGCTTAAGGTCACCTTTCAATAGAAAGGTGGCTTTAACCCCATATTAACCCATTCGCCACCGCTACAGGGCAATGGAATAGACGGGCAAAGTGCCAGAAAGGGCGAATCAATTATAGATTTGTCTTTTCCTGGGGTGTCTGGGGGCAGATGTTAGTAGCCGGGGGGCAAAAATAAGGGTCCCTCTCTGGGCTATTATTATCTGCCCCACTCACTGGCTTTGTCTGTCTGGTTGCGAAAATAGGGCGGAGCCCACGCATTTTTTTTCAGCAATTTTACACCTCAATAATATATACATGTCATTGAATTTGACACAAATATATATATTTATATTTGTAGTTCATACACTTCTACATAGAAAATAGCCGCTAATTTCAATTGCCGGCTTTTGTGAAAAAGCAGAACCCACATGAAATACACTTGGTGTACATAGGGTTAACCCATGTCTTTTCCATGTCGTTTGCTATCTGATTTCACAAACAATTAAATCAGACTATTGTCAAAATTTCACACCCCGAGGGGTTAATTAAAGGTGTAAATTCGTTGTAAAAAAAAAACGGACTTTTTTTTTCTACGAATTTACACCTTTAATTAACCCCTACAGTGTGAAATTTTGCACACAAGTCATTTAATTTTTGTGCAAATTAGGCTGGAGCACACACAACCACAAAAAATCGGTCCCGTTTAGACGGCGACATCGGACAAAATAAAACATCACACATCCTTCTGGCATCCGATTTTCCTTCAAAGATGCATTTAAATCGCAGTGTGTGTACCTTGTAAAAATCCGATTTTATCCGACTTGCGAGATTTTCTCGCAGGCTTGCAAAACTGACATATAATTGGATCCAAAAGAATAGTATTTAAATGCCAAAAGAAAGAATAGATTATACACATAAAAAAATATATTATTATATATATGTCATTGTGACATATATATATATACATATATTTATAGTTCTTACACTTCACATACTGTAATAGCCGCTAATTCAATTGCCGGCTTCAGTGAAATCACAGAAGCCGACATGGAAATGATACATTGTTTCCACACATTTAACCATGTAATTTCATGTATTTTTAATATGTTTGAAACAAACAATTACATGAGTATTTTGTGTGCTAAATTTCAGACATGTAGGGGTTAATTAAAGGTGTAAATTTGTAGCAAAAAAGTCCGTTTTTTTTACAACGAATTTACACCTTTTAAATTTAAACCCCCACAGGTGTGAAATTTTGCACACATAGTCTGATTTAATTGTTTGTGCAAATTAGATAGCAAAGGACATGAAAAGACATGGTTAACCCTATGTACACCAAGTGTCATTTCATTTCGGTGACATGAAATGACACTTGGTGTACTAGGGTTAACCATGTCTTTTCATGTCCTTTGCTATCTAAGGCCGGAGTCACACGGCGACAAAATCGGACGACTGCAATGCGATGAAATATCGCTTGCAGTCGGACCTATGTTAATCTATGGAGCACTCCCAGTATCAAATTTTTTGTGGTCCCCTTTTAAACGTCCTGTACAATCGCAGCATGCTGCCACTGTCACCGATTGTCGGTCACAATCGCCAAAGCAAGTCTATGGGAAACGATGAAAAATCTGATTACAAACGGGCCACACTGTGTGACTTGCGATGAAATCGCATCGGGGTCCTTTTTGAAAAGCCGGCAATTCATCCCCGCCTATACTGTAAAATCACACTGACCACTTTAATAAAGACAAAAAAGAATAGATATATACACATAGAACACATAAAATATATATATACATGTCATTGTGACATGTATATAAAATAAATTTTTAGTTCCTAACTTCTACATACTGAATAGCCGCTAATTCAATTGCCGGGTTTTGTGAAATCACAAACCGACATGAAATGATAATTGTTTTCCACACATTTAACCATGTAATTTCATGATTTTTATATATGTTTGAAACATACATTACTGAGTGTATTTGTGCAAAATTTCAGACAGTAGGGTTAATTAAAGGGTAATTTCGTTGAAAAAAAATGCGTGGGCTCCCGCTGTATTTTCTCCACCAGACAGACAAAGCAAAGCGAGGGGGGGCAGATAATAATAGCCCAGGGAGGGTGCATTTTTTTTGTGCCCCCCCTGGCTACAACATCTGCCCCCAGACACCCCAGAAAGGGCAAATCTATAATTGATTCGCCCTTTCTGGCATTTTGGGCCCGTCTATTCCCATTGCCCTGTAGCGGTGGCGAATGGGTTAATCTCACCTTACTGTCACCTTGCAATTGAAAGGTGCCCTTTTAAGGCAGGTTAATGATTGATAGCTGTCAATTAGACAACTATCAATTATTAATCCTATTGAAGTAAATAAAAAAACACACACACTTAAAATAAATAATTTTAATGAAATAAAACACATTTTTTGACCAAAATTTTATTTACACAAAAACCGTGCGAAGCCATTGACCCAAAAAAAGAAAAAGAAAAAAAACAACTTATTCTTACCATTCCGCCGATCTGTCACTCCCACCTGTAATCCTTCCAAAGGGTTAACTAGCTTTGAGCCAACAGGGCCAAAATCCTGCATGCTCAGCTCAAAGCTCCTAAGAATAATTCCTCTCCGGCGACAGGAAGGATGTGTTTTCATGAATGAAGCTTTTTTTGATTGTTCCATTTTCCCCTTTAGGTCGGTCACTACAGTTAAATTGGCAATAAATCAATTAACCCATTCATAATCTATTCCTCTACTTTCGCTGGGAAAGGAATTATTCATTCAGGGGAATACAGGTCGAGACACATTATTAGCTCCCCTGCGCCTTAACCTGTTAACCCTTCTGATGGTTACACCGTGGGACCTGACTGTACATCGGATTGGTAAGTATAATTTTGCTTTTTATTTTATTTTTATTACAGGAAATGGTTTTTAGCAGGAAAATAAAATATGGGTCAAAAACTGTGTGATTATTTCATTAAACTTATTTTTTATTAAAGTGTGTGTGTTTGATTTTTCTTTCATACAATAGGATTAATAATTGATAGTTGCCTAATTGACAGCTATCAATTATTAACCGGCTTAAAGTGACCTTTCAATTGCAAGGTCATTTTAACCCCTTATTAACCCATTCGCCACCGCACAGGGCAATGGAATAGACGGCAAAGTGCCAGAAAGGGCGAATCTAATTAAGATTTGCCCTTTCTGGGTGTCTGGGGGCAGATGTTTAGTAGCCAGGGGGGGCACAAAAAAAATGTACCCTCCCTAGCTATTATAACTGCCCCCACTCGCTTGCTTTGTCTGTCTGGTGAGAAAAATACAGCGGGAGCCCACCATTTTTTTTAAACGAATTTACCCTTTAATTAACCCCTACATGTCTGAAATTTAGCACACATATACTCATTAATGTATGTTTCAAACATATATAAAAATACATGAAATTACATTGGTTAAATGTTGGAAACAATGTATCATTTCATGTCGGCTTCTGTGATTTCACTGAAGCCCAATTGAATTAGCGCTATAACATATTAGAAGTGTAAGAACTATAAATATATTATATAATATATATATGTCACAATGACATATATATATATATATATATATATATATATATATGTGTATATATCTATTCTTTCTTTTGGCATTTAAATACTATTCTTTTGGATCCATTATATGTCAGTTTTGCAAGCCTGCGAGAAAATCTCGCAAGTCGGGATGAAAATCGGATGTTACAAGTACACACACATGCGATTTAAATCGCATCTTTGAAGGAAAATCGGATGCCAGAAGGATGTGTGATGTTTTTATTTTGATCCGATTGTCGACCGTCTAAAACGGACCGTTTTTTTGTGGTTGTGTGTGACTCCAGCCCAATTTGCACAAACAATTAAATCAGACTATGTGTGCAAAATTTTTCACACCTGTAGGGGTTAATTAAAGGTGTAAATTCGTAGCAAAAAAAGTCCGTTTTTTTTTTACAACGAATTTACACCTTTAATTAACCCCTACATGTCTGAAATTTAGCACACATATACTCATGTAATTGTATGTTTCAAACATATATAAAAATACATGAAATTACATGGTTAAATGTGTGGAAACAATGTATCATTTCATGTCGGCTTCTGTGATTTCACTGAAGCCGGCAATTGAATTAGCGGCTATAACAGTAAGTAAAGTGTAAGAACTATAAATTATGTATATATATATATGTCACAATGACATATATATATATATATATATATAGTGTAATATCTAATTCTTTCTTTTGGCATTTAAATACTATTCTTTTGGATCCATTATATGTCAGTTTTGCAAGCCTGCGAGAAAATCTCGCAAGTCGATGAAAATCGGATGTTACAAGGTACACACACATGCGATTAAATCGCATCTTTGAAGAAAATCGGATGCCAGAAGGTGTGTGATGTTTTTTATTTTGATCCGATTGTCGACCGTCCTAAAACGGACCGATTTTTTGTGGTGTGTGTGACTCCAGCCTAATTTGCACAAACAATTAAAATCAACTATGTGGCAAAATTTCACACCCTGAGGGGGTTAATTAAAGGTGTAAATTCGTAGCAAAAAAAGTCCGTTTTTTTTTACAACGAATTACACCTTTAATTAACCCCTCAGGTGTGAAATTTTGCACACATAGTCTGATTTAATTGTTTGTGCAAATCAGATAGCAAACGACATGAAAAGACATGGTTAAACCCTATGTACAACCAAGTGTCATTTCATGTCGGGTGCTTCTGTCTTTTCACTGAAGCCGGCTTTACCCGGCAATTGAATGAAGAGAATTTTTTACTATGTAGAAGTGTATAAACTATACATATATGTATATATATATATGTCACAATGACAGATATATATATATGTATTCTATGTGTGTATATTAAGTTTTACAAGGAAAGAATGGGTTTTTTTTAGTTGCGATATTTTGTTCCCATAGACTTACATGGGACTTCCGGTATCGTATCGGGTATCGCCGATATTTTAGTGATATCGCGATACCATTCCGATTCCGATACTTTAGATATCGGAAAGTATCGCTCAACTCTAGTCTTCACCTTTTTAAACTTTTCACACACTTTCTCCTTCATAAATTTTCAGCACATCATCTTTCTCATCAAATTATTCTTCATCTTCACCTTCTTAATCTTCTAAAACTTCTTGCATTCATCTTTTTGTTAACATTAACTTATATGTTCTATTAAACAGTTATATTCTTCATATTCTACTTCTTCATCTTCTTCCTATTCACCTTTTCATCATATTCTTATTTTGACAGACCTTCCTGTACTTGTAACTGTAAAACTCTGAATTTCATCCTTCCGTTCTTGCTGTCACGAAAGATTTTAATTACACAGTATTTGTCCGCGTTCAGTTTAGCCTGCAGCAGCATCAGGCATTTTTCCAGGGGACCACGAGGGAGGAACGGACTCACCCCCAACACTGCTTAGTCTTCTTCTGCTTAGAATTTAGAGCATATATTTTGCTCTTCATTTTGGTCTTATACTTAATGTTCTTTTTGCTTTTTGAAACTTCTGCTTATTGTTCTTCTGTCTCTTTTCTGTATCTTGTAGTTTGTCTTAACCTTCTTTGTCCTGTTGGTGATGGTACAAAACCAATGGAAGTAACGAGGACCACTGACTGTGCTGGAACCCGGAGGGTCAGCAGAAGGAAAAGAGCCAATGGCACAACCGAGGACCAGCTGACGTTACTGGGACAGGGTTACTAAGCAGGAGGTACCTGTGCTCCAAAGCACTACCAAGGACCAGCAGACGTTGCTGGAACTCGGATACCGACATGGAGGCACCTAGGCCAAAGGCACTGCGGAGAAACCAGCTGACGGTACTGGAACCCGGATGAGTAGCAGAGGTACAAGAGCCAATGAAAGTAACGAGGACCAGCTGACTGTGCTGGAACCCGGAGGGTCAGCAGAAGGAAAAGAGCCAATGGCACAACCGAGGACCAGCTGAAAGTTACTGGGACAGGGTTACTAAGCAGGAGGTACCTGTGCTCCAAAGCACTACAAGGACCAGCAGACGTTGCAGGAACTCGGATACCGACATGGAGGCACCTAGCCAAAGGCACTGCGGAGAACCAGCTGACGGTACTGGAACCCGGATGAGTAGCAGAAGGTACAAGAGCCAATGAAAGTAACGAGGACCAGCTGACTGTGCTGGAACCCGGAGGGTCAGCAGAAGAAAAGAGCCAATGGCACAACCGAGGACCAGCTGACGTTACTGGACAGGGTTTACTAAGCAGGAGGTACCTTGTGCTCCAAAGCACTATCCAAGGACCAGCAGACGTTGCTGGAACTCGGATACCGACATGGAGGCACCTAGGCCAAAGGCACTGCGGAGAACCAGCTGACGGTACTGGAACCCGGATGGGTAGCAGAAGTACAAGAGCCAATGAAAGTAATGAGACCAGCTGACTGTGCTGGAACCCGGAGGGTCAGCAGAAGGAAAAGAGCCAATGGCACAACCGAGGACCAGCTGACGTTACTGACTACAAGGGTTACTAAGCAGGAGGTACCTGTGGCTCCAAAGCACTACCAAGGACCAGCAGACGTTGCTGGAACTCGGATACCGACATGGAGGCACCTAGCCAAAGGCACTGCGGAGAACCAGCTGACGGTAACTGGAACCCGGATGGGTAGCAGAAGGTACAAGAGCCAATGAAAGTAACGAGGACCACTGACTGTGCTGGAACCCGAGGGTCAGCAGAAGGAAAAGAGCCAATGGCACAACTGAGGACCAGCTGACGTTTACTGGGACAGGGTTACTAAGCAGGAGGTACCTGTGCTCCAAAGCACTACCAAGGACCAGCAGACGTTGCTGGAACTCGATACCGACATGGAGGCACCTAGGCCAAAGGTACTGCGGAGAACCATCTGACGGTACTGGAAACCCGGATGGGTAACAGAAGGTACCATGGAAATTAAAGTGAGGCAGCAGACTGTTTGCCGTTCACACAGCAGGGGAACAGCTGACATTACTGAACCCCAGTAACACGGGAGCAAGTGTAGACTGTGCTAACAGCACTTCCGAGAACAACTGGCGGTGTTGTAACCCCGGGATGAGAAGAGAACAGGGTGGAGGCAGCAGGACTTTTTGCCGTTCACACAGCAGGGGAACAGCTGACATTACTGAACCCCAGTACACGGGAGCAAGTGTAGACTGTGCTAACAGCACTTCCGAGAAACAACTGGCGTGTGTTGTAACCCAGGGATGAGAAGAGAACAGGGTGGAGGCAGCAGACTTTTTTGCCGTTCACACAGCAGGGAACAGCTGACATTACTGAACCCCAGTAACACGGGAGCAAGTGTAGACTGTGCTAACAGCACTTCCGAGAAACAACTGGCGGTGTTGTAACCCAGGGATGAGAAGAGAACAGGTGGAGGCAGCAGACTTTTTGCCGTTCACAACAGCAGGGGAACATGCTGACATTACTGAACCCCAGTAACACGGGAGCAAGTGTAGACTGTGCTAACAGCACTTCCGAGAAACAACTGGGCGGTGTTGTAACCCAGGGATGAGAAGAACAGGTGGAGGCAGCAGGACTATTGCGTTCACACAGCAGGGGAACAGCTGACATACTGAACCCCAGTAACACGGAGCAAGTGTAGACTGTGCTAACAGCACTTCCGAGAAACAACTGCGGTGTTGTAACCCAGGGATGAGAAGAGAACAGGGTGGAGGCAGCAGACTTTTTGCCGTTCACAACAGCAGGGAACAGCTGACATTACTGAACCCCAGTAACACGGAGCAAGTGTAGACTGTGCTAACAGCACTTCCGAGAAAACAACTGCGGTGTTGTAACCCAGGGATGAGAAGAGAACAGGGTGGAGGCAGCAGGACTTTTTGCCGTTCACACAGCAGGGGAACAGCTGACATTACTGAACCCCCAGTAACACGGAGCAAGTGTAGACTGTGCTAACGCACTTCCGAGAAACCAACTGGCGGTGTTGTAACCCAGGATGAGAAGAGAAACAGGGTGGAGGCGCAGGACTTTTTGCCGTTCACACAGCAGGGGAACAGCTGACATTACTGAACCCCAGTAACACGGGAGCAAGTGTAGACTGTGCTAACAGCACTTCCGATGAAACAACTGGCGGTGTTGAACCCAGGGATGAGAAGAGAACAGGGAGGAGGCAGCAGGACTTTTTGCCGTTCACACAGCAGGGGAACAGCTGACATTACTGAACCCCCAGTAACACGGGAGCAAGTGTAGACTGTGCTAACAGCACTTCCGAGAAACAACTGGCGTGTTGTAACCCAGGGATGAGAAGAGAACAGGGTGGAGGCCGCAGGACTTTTTGCCGTTCACACAGCAGGGGAACAGCTGACATTACTGAACCCCAGTAACACAGGAGCAAGTGAAACTGTGCTAACAGCACTTCCGAGAAACAACTGGCGGTTTGTAACCCAGGGATGAGAAGAGAACAGGTGGAGCAGCAGGACTTTTTGCCGTTCACACAGCAGGGGAACAGCTGACATTACTGAACCCCAGTAACACAGGAGCAAGTGTAGACTGTGCTAACACACTTCCGAGAAACAACTGGCGGTGTTGTAAGCCAGGGATGAGAAGAGAACGGGTGGAGGCAGGCAGGACTTTTTGCCGTTCACACAGCAGGGGAACAGCTGACATTACTGAACCCCAGTAACCCGGGAGCAAGTGTAGACTGTGCTAACAGCACTTCCGAGAAACAACTGGCGGTGTTGTAACCCAGGATGAGAAGAGAACAGGGTGGAGGCAGCAGGACTATTTGCCGTTGACACAGCAGGGGAACAGCTGACATTACTGAACCCCAGTAACACGGGAGCAAGTGTAGACTGTGCTAACAGCACTTCCGAGAAACAACTGGCGGGTTTGTAACCCGGGGAAATGAGAAGAGAACAGGTGGAGGCAGCAGACTATTTTGCCGTTGACACAGCAGGGGAACAGCTGACAATTACTGAACCCAGTAACACGGGAGCAAGTGTAACTGTGCTAACAGCACTTCCGAGAAACAACTGGCGGTGTTGTAACCCAGGGATGAGAAGAGAACAGGGTGGAGCAGCAGACTTTTTGCCGTTCACACAGCGTGGAACAGCTGACATTACTGAACCCCATAACACAGGAGCAAGTGTAGACTGTGCTAACAGCACTTCCGAGAAACAACTGGCGGTGTTGTAACCCAGGGATGAGAAGAGAACAGGTGGGAGGCAGCAGACTTTTTGCGTTCACACAGCAGGGGAACAGCTGACATTACTGAACCCCAGTAACACAGGAGCAAGTGTAGACTGTGCTAACAGCACTTCCGAGAAACAACTGGCGGTGTTGTAACCCAGGGATGAGAAGAGAACAGGGTGTGAGCAGCAGGACTTTTGCCGTTCACACACAGGGGAACAGCTGACATTACTGAACCCCAGTAACACGGGAGCAAGTGTAGACTGTGCTAACAGCACTTCCGAGAAACAACTGGCGGTGTTGTAACCCAGGGATGAGAAGAGAACAGGTGGAGGCAGCAGGACTATTTGCCGTTGACACAGCAGGGGAACAGCTGACATTACTGAACCCCAGTAACACAGGAGCAAGTGTAGACTGTGCAACAGCACTTCCAACAACAACTGGCGGTGTTGGAGCCAGGTCAAGGAGGATGTTTAAATACTAGAATCAAGTATTTTCCTTGTTCGTGTCAATTAAAAAATGTCTATACTCCAAACAAGAGAAATATAACCTTTAGTACCATAAGATGATGATTTTACTTAAAAAATATATGTAAATTAATAATTGACAAACATAAACGCATACATTACATGTTGAAAAGCAATGCAAACCACAATAAAAATCGGTTAAATAATCTGCTATAAAACGGTTTTAAATAAAAGCATACAAGTACATATCAGAATCCATTAATGATGGATAAGTAACAGTATGTACACCATTTTCATTGCTGAATAATATCACTAAAAAGTTTTTTAAAAATATCTAAAATTTCCATCATGTAAATACTGATAATATTGGCAATCATTTATATTAACAAAAAAAAAACCTTTAAAAAGTGCATAGTGAAAAACAGCTATTTATGCCTGACTGGGACTTGCAAGCATGACAACGGATAAAATAAGGTATATATAGATGACACTTGTGCATAGGGCCCCAAAATGGTGAAAGGCATGTAATACTGTACCTCAAAAAAAGTGTGCGTTACTAAATACATCCTTATTTTTAAATAGCTTGCTAAAAGGGTACGTGCATGTATGCTTTCGCCTTTGTTTTTGGGCGCATAGACTGGCTTCCCTCTGTGACGCTTGGGTATTGACGTCTGGCGTCTTTTTGACGCAGACAAAAAATCACGGTGCGCATCGTCATCCTCGCAAGCGGTACCGACAACACAAAGGCGTTTTCATGACTGCTTTAAACTCAGTAAACAAGCACCTATGATGAAACATACACGCATGTGCCCTATTACAAAACCCAGCAACAAGAAAAATGCGGTGGTGTGACACAGCGTTTTTTTAAAGGTACAGTATTATATCGACATTGTACAGGTGTCGCTTTTCCAGTCTGATAAATAGATATCATTCACCTATTCTACCCATTGTCGTTCTTTAAAGGACCACTTACAGGTTATTTTTTGCAAATTTTTAAAAACTATGCACTATTGATTACCAAGGTAATCCCAGGGATTTTGTTAGCGATTATCATGTTTAAAAGAAAGTACCTTTATGATAGGGGCGTTAACTTTCAAAACAAATATGTATTTTTTAAAATGACACAAATATAAGTAAGTTGAAAGGACTAATTCCTAAAAGCATTGTTTTGCCACAAAAATTACAGTTTTAAAACACCCCCTTTAAAATAAACATTGGGATAAAAATATTTACTTGTATGCTTTTTTTTTCAAAGGAAAGGAACACTAAGTATAACCTTCGCACTGCAGCAGTTGTAAAATTCAACCCACATTATGCACTTCCAACTTTGCAGTTTTTTGGAAGTCATCATGATGTGAGTTGGATTTGGGGTAACTATGGAGTGACAAGTTGACCATGCATATCCTATAGCATAATGGCTTTTTGTGTTTGCATTTGTTTTCTCGACATGGGTGTCACAATTTTTTGTTACAGAATTTGTACAAAGAACAAATCATTTATGGTTTTTAAAGTTTACGTTCAAATGTTTACAGCTTAGAAATCATGGTTTTAGCCTCATATCTATGTGTAGCACTAGACACTTTGAGAGTAATTTTTTTTTTCACCAGATTAGGTAGCAGCAGTAATTTTTTGCCGGGCACACCCTCAGGGGAACACAGGCGTTTTCTGAACCCCACAAACACAAACAGCGATTGTTTTTCATCGTGCTTCTAACACTTCTGAGCAGGGAACTGGCGCTGTTAACCCCCGGGTCCAAGGAGGGGGTAAAGGGATGAGCCTAGTATGAGACGTTTGAAGTTGAAGTTGTAGTTAGCAGCATAATTTTTGCCCCGACACACAGCAGGGGAACAGCAGGCGTTACTGAACCCCACAAACACATCACGATTGTTTTCATCTTGCATCTAACACTTCTGATCAGCAACTGGCGCTGTTGAAGCCCCGGGTCAAGGAGGGTGTAGGGAGAGGCCTAGATGAGACGTTTGAAGTTGAAGTTGTTTGTTAGCAGCAGAAAATTTTTTCCAGACACACAGCAGGGGAACAGCAGGCGTTACTGAACCCCACAAACAATCAGCGATTGTTTCATCGTGCATCTAACACTTCGAGCAGCAACTGGCGCTTTAACCCCGGGGCAAGGAGGTGTAGGCAGAGGCCTATATAGACATTTGAAGTTGAATTGTAGTTTACAGCATAATTTTTGCCAGACACACACGGGGAACAGCAGGCGTTATGAACCCCACAAACACATCAGCATTGTTTTCATCTGTGCTCTAACACTTCGAGCAGCAACTGGCGCTGTTGAAGCCGGGTCAAGGAGGGTTTAAAGGGAAGGCCATATAGACGTTTGAAGTTGAAGTTGAGTTTGCAGCAAATTTTTGCCAACACACAGCAGGGGAACGCAGGCGTTACTGAACCCCCAAACCACAGCGATTGTTTTCATCTGTGCATCAACACTTCTGAGCAGCAACGGCGCTGTTGAAGCCCAGGGTCAAGGGGTGTAGGCAGAGGCCTAGTATAACGTTTTAAGTTGAAGTTGTATTAGCACATAATTTTGCCAACACACAGCCCGGGGAACAGCAGGCGTTACTGAACCCCACAAACACATCAGCGATTTTTCATTTGTGATCTAACACTTCGAGCGCAACTGGCCTGTTGAAGCCCAGGGTCAAGGTGGGAGGGATAAAAATATTGATTATTGCCTTTTTTACGTGGCCATTGCAAATGTTGTACTTTAAACAAAATAAATGAAGTTTTACTACAACAAAAAAAAAGAAAATTTCAATTACAAGAATAGAAAAATATTTATACTTACATCCTCTGTGGTTATAACGTTTAATGGCTAACTGAAAATTGGTAACAAATTCAAAGCTTTCGAGACACCAGGGTCTTCATCGGCAAAGAAAGCCAAAAAAGAAGAATCACATATTTTACACACAACAGGACACAGGAATAGCTAAGACAAGTGAGGGAGGGACAATGAGGGACCGGCAACAAAAAGGAGAACAAGGAAAATTATCAGCGCCACACAACACGATAAATTAATGAATTACCTGTGGCAAAAGATTTTTTGTAGCCCCCCTAGCACAGATATGGAATTACTGTTTTAAAATATAACTTCAAAAAAGGAAACTACAAAGGTTTCAGAATATAAAGCCATCAGACCTTGACACTGTTATGAGGAATGAATGACACGGGATTTATGTCATTCTATACAATTAGGAATCTGCGTCTATGCCCTTCCAGGGTCATGAAAACCCCAAAAAATAGCCAATGAGAGGCAATCAAACTTTTATCCTTATCTAAACTGTTCCAAAAATTTATTTCATCCTGTAGATAATGAACGTTCTGAACACGTCATTTTACTTGTCTTACCTATTCACTATTCCTGTGTCCTGTTGTGAAGAAATATGTGTGCTTAATTTTTTAGTTATCTTTCCCTAAATGAAGAGACGTGAGTACCTGAAAGCTTGCAATTTGTTTCCCTTTCAGTTACCATTAAAAGGTATCAACCACTGCTGATCTGAATTAAATATTTTTCTATCTACGGCAACACGGTAAAGATACCATGTTTTCTATTTCAAAAGGAAAAAAAAGAAAATACAAATTAAACCATATATGCACATGCCAAAAAAAATGGAACAACACAACACCCAAAAAATTGTAACAAAATATAGTGTTGAAATTTAAGAAAAAAAGAAAATTTTTTTTTTTTTAAATGAATAATGCTTAAGGAACGCTATTTTTAAACCATAACATAGTAAAAGACAATGGATTTTGTAATAGTCACTCTCACACATCGCAAATTTTATGTGACATCACAGACTTTTCAATAATTTAAGTTCAAAAATCGAACTTTCTATAGCATGTATACTGCCAGCATGGCTCATCAATGTGAATGATACACAATAATGTACAAAAAAAAAATAACCATTTAAAAAAACTTAGGCTTGTTTTTAAATTTAAGTGGGGCCTGCAAGTGAGGGAAACAAGCTACGGATAGCAAAGGTTATTCTATTCTTATCAGACAGTGGACACCTCGATGGTTATTGCCGTGTTAAACGTACGTCAATAAAATCTGCGGCTGAAACATGCATTTTTTGCTTGTAGGGGTTTTTGAAGGGGTAAAAGAAGCGGGTTGCCAAAGCTTTATCCGCAACCACCTTCCTACTGTCACGCGTAGGGTAGGGAGCGTGTGGCAATTAGCGACTATCAAATGTGGGTTGGGCTGCGTTATGCGCACTAGGGACGCAAAAAAAAATACAGCAGTAATAATTTAATGTTAATACTCACCTATGACAAACCAAAAATTAACGTTCCCCTTTAACAATGACAAGACAACAAGCCTAATGGTTGACGCTGCTTAATTAATACAGTATTAATAAACATTGTCCTGATAACTATGCACTGTGATACCTATAACCAGATTAATTTATACTCTTGTGGTTGTTTCAACAGCACTTGCGGTAAACTACCTATTGTCATAGCATGACCCCTTTTTTCTAGATGTAATAATTTATTATTGGACATTATTACCAGTTTACATGCTGGCCATTTCATATATGGGTTTGAAGACAGTTGGCATCAGTATGTGTATTTTAAATGTCTTCATAAAAAAACCGGATGAGATAGAGGTTAATGATTCTACCTTTGACTGCATTACTTACAGGAAAAGATAAATTCCCTTAAAAAGCATTAATTCATAAGTCCCTGAAATGTACTTTTATGCATTAATTTAAAAATGTGAAGAGTAGACTAGGTTTTTTTTTTTTACCATTTCTAAAGACATTGCAAATGCCCCTGTGATGACAAATTATTATTTGTCCATATTTTCATAAAAATTTATCATTCTAGGCCCTGCAAAACTTCACAATTTCATGTTTTCACTAACAAGCAGGGTGCGGCTCTTCCCTATTTGGAGCATTTTGGTCATGTGTTTTTTCTGTCCATGTGCGGGAACAGACACTTCCTTGCCGTTGACCCAGCAGGGGAACAGCTGGCGTTACTGAACCCCACTAACAGTAGAGCTTGGTTTTGTTCGGGGACACGACACTTCTGACAGCAAACTGGCATGTTGGGCCCAGGGGGTAATTTTAGGTGGTAGAAAGATGAACAAACAGGAGACAGGAAACGTTGCAAACAGTTATTTAATCTGAAAACGGACAGACAAATTCTCGAGATCCATGCCTTGTTCTTTCAAAAAGTGCCGGTCACATTTACGGAGGATAGTCGCAGCACGGCTGTTAGTACACCCCTGCGCCTAAAGACGCGCTCCGATAAACACGGGGAGCAGGGCAAGCCGCCCCCAATGCATACTGGCTAAGCTCTGCCATGAAAACCCCTTTAAAACCCAAAACGGGGAAAGGGGAAAGCCCATCGGGAGTACACGAGAGGCAAAGCCAAGTATCTGCACCACTGACGGATACGTTTGCCCCCGCGACTGAGCCCCTCGGAGGTGTAACATTTGTGGCGCCCACAAAACTTTGCCACTTTTAAACATACGGTCTTTCCCTGGCGAGGCATGCTGGCTCCCTCTTGTTGCAGAGCCTCTACACTGCCCGACGCACAGAGCTGCTTTTTTAAAGCATAGCAGCAGCAGTGCTCCGGCAGTAAGGTAAACATTAGGGGTTGCCCATGTGTCTGGTACTCCCGCATTTTACCTCCCCCTTTCAACGGGGTGAGAGGCTTTTGACTTGTCCCTAGCGAGGGTCAGGAGGGGGTACACCCCAATAACAGACCGTGGAAGGGGGGGATGCGGGGTCTTTTTTAGCACTGCAGCATGAAAACAACCATGTGCGCAGACTCCCAACTGGCAAAGAAACGCTTCCTCTGCAAGAGGCGTTATCCCCTGCCTGCTCGCATCACCCCCACCCTCGCCACATACTACTAGAGCTTGTGTACCTCCCTCCGGAGCGAGTCTTCCTCCTCCATTGACTCCTCCTCCCATCCTCCTCACAAAGTGACCCTTCCCAGCCCTTTGTGAGGAACCACGTTGCCGACTTTCCAAAGGGGGATGGAATTTGTGCCTCCCTCCTCCACCCCCCCAAAAACCTCATCCCTTATTGCTTGCGTGTTTTTTGAAGCGGCAGATAAGGGGACATCAGGCTGACTATGCATCACTGCACTCGCCATCCGCGTTGACTCATCAAAAACGCACGCAAAACGTGGCACATGTCCTTCATAGGGCCCACTCTTTGGTGAAGGTGGACGGCGCAAATTCGTGTTATTGCGCCTGATGCAGTGATCTCCAAACTGGGCTGCTGCTCAACAACCGCTCCAACTATGTAACTTGAATTCCACCTGTGGATACGTCACATATGATGCGATGTTCAGGAAGGCGCAACTGCGTTGCAGAGCGCAATGCGCGATCGGGCCAGCTGGAACCGCAAGTGAGCGCACTCTAGGGACCTTGTGCGCGTGCTCAAGATCCGGATAGCCCTCAAAAAACTCTGCACGCCAAGTTGAGCACATGTCCAGACATGGTAGATGGGGTTGCCAAGGCCCAAGCGCCCCAATTTCGGCCATTGCCACACACTACCAAGCCTGGCTGGGATTCGCGGCAAAAACCACACTCGCTCCCGTTTGGGTGGCATTCCAGACCTCCTGCCGTGGGGCTTCGATTCCCCTAGAATTAATTTCAAACGGCCTGTTGCCGTTTGGCCCACGGCGGCCATATCGGTCGCATAGTAAGCGTCCACGGGCCATGTGGAGGAAGACCGTGACGGCCCGCGCGATGATCTGAGGAACGGAGTAGGAGGAGAGCCCAAGGGGACAGACTTGATTCCGCAATCCTTGGGTTGCAGAACACTACAGCGCCACTGCAAAATCTGTACCCGGCTCCAAAACATCACCCAATGGGCAGGAGTGAAAGGTATCGTCCCTGGCCATGGGTACTGGTCCACGCATCGTGGCAGGTGGCCTTGCTACTGACGCGTTTAGTAGCGCATGTTAATTTTTGCCTCAACATGCTTTTGCAGACCAGGGACGGCGCCTGCTAAAAAATAAAATCGGCTGGGCACATTGTTTGTGGACTCCAATGCCATTAATTCACGGAAACTGTCAGTCTCCCACCTGAATGACAGCTTTCAAGGGACAGGGTTTTGCAATGCCAGCATTCAGACCTGTGCTCTGGGAGGGGGTTTTTGGGCCGATATGGCCGTCTTTTCCCTGCCTGTGCTACCGAGGCTGTTTTTGGCCGGGGTGTGTGAGGATGACAGGGAACTTGCAGCGGGGGTGGAATAAACACGTGCTCGGACACATGACAGAGGTTTCCTGGCACCCCTTTGAGGAACCTTACCAGCTGTGTGTGAACTGGAGGAAGAGGCTCCAACAGGAGCTGAAATTAGGGCTGCTGTAGGTTGGCCTACACCCAGTGTGCTTTGTAACCAACAAAGGCTTGACCGCACATTTTTCCCAAAACAATTTGTTGTTTAAGGTTACTGCACTTTTACCTCTTTTAATTTTTGATTACACACTTGCATTTTACATAGCAAATATACTGCAACTGTATCAAAAAAGGACCACGCAGAGCAAGTCCTGGGAGCGCCCGTTTGGCTGTTGTAAGAGACGCTCCGAACGGTGCCAAACGGGGCTACAGGCAAGCGATCTCACCTACCCCCCTACTGTTTGGACCTTTTGGGGTGCAATCTCTTCCTCAAGCTGCTCCCCCCCACCTTCCTGTTCCCCACGCCATGTTGGGTCTGGACCTCATCACTCCACCACTAACCCTCTTCCAACACCGCTTTGTTGGGTGGTCTGGCCAGCACCATGCCAAAGAAACTGGCAACTGACTCTCATCATCAGATGCGTTCTGGGGGTGTGCTGACATCGCAAATGGCTCACCCCCTCCCTTTAGATTCAGAGAGACACAGCTGTTCGCACACTGCATACGCCCTCTTCTTCACATTCCAGAATGCTGCTTGGTGGGCCCCCCGTTTCCAAGCCAACAGATCTGAGAACAAAGCAAGACTCAGCGGCTCCTGTACAGGCTCTCTGACGCCCTGGGGAATTTGGCAGGGGGTGAAAGACTGATGGTTTTCACGTGTGGTCCTGAAGGAGTGAAGGGATTGAAGTCGATGCATTGGTGCCATCCAACCAACAACGGGTTCAAATTGTTCTTCACGCAGCAGGGGGGTAGCGAGCTCCACAAAAGTGCGCAAAAGGAACGCTCACGGGAAAACGGTGGATCTGTGTCCATGGGGGGGCGCACCAAAATCCCCACGTCCTCTCCCTCTGCAAATCCACGGCCTCGCCACGACCACGGCCTTACCATGACTTCTCATCTTGGTAAATTGATAAAGAAAGTCAGAAAAGTTAAGGCCTAAGTGGGTTATTCCTCACAGACTACAGGAACCCTGCAGACAACGTTCAGTATCTGTGAAAGGCCCCTTTGTGTTTCTTCTAAGTGTTTCAACCAAGATTGTATACGGATGGAAGCGCGTCACCTAATAGATTAGATTTTTTCCCTAAAATGGGAGCACAACCAATTTTAAAAAAAATGGAAGGATGAGCATGACAACACCCACAACTACAAAAACCCGGGAGTGGTTGAAGTACAAACTGGAGCGAATCTGCACTCACAAAAAAGCTCACAGACTACAGGAACACTGAAACACAACTATTCACACTGTAAAAGCTCCTTTGTGTATTCTATAGTGTTTGCAACCAATGTAAATTTTTATAACGGATGGAAGCGCGTCACACTAATAGATTAGATTTTTTTTCCACTAAAATGGAGCACACCAATTAGAGAAAAATGTGAAGGAGAGGCAGTGAAACACGCTCAGCAGACTACAACCCAGTGGTTGAAGTACAAACTGAGCGTAACTGCACCACAAAAGAAAAGCTCCAGACACAGTGAACCTGAAACACAAATATTCACTATCTGTGAAAACCCTTTGGGTACTTCTATAGTGTTTTTGCAACCATGTATTGAACGGATGGAAGCCTTTACACTAATAGATTAGATTTTTTTTCCCCAAAAATGGACAGCACCAATTAGAGAAAAATGTGAAGGAGAGGGAGGGACACACGCTCAGCAGACTACAACCGGCAGTGGGTTTAAGTACAAACTGGAGCGTAATCGCACCACAAAATGAAAAGCTCACAGACTACAGTGAACACTGAAACACAACTATTCACTATCTGTGAAAAGCTCCTTTGTGTACTTCTATAGTGTTTGCAACCAATGTATTGTATACGGATGGAAGCGCGTCACACTAATAGATTAGATTTTTTTCCACTAAAATGGAGCAGCACCAATTAGAGAAAAATGTGAAGGATGAGGCAGTGACACACGCTCAGCAGACTACAACTGGCAGTGGTTGAAGTACAAACTGGAGCGTAATCTGCACTCACAAAATGAAAAGCTCACAGACTACAGTGAACACTGAAACACAACTATTCACTATCTGTGAAAAGCTCCTTTGTGTACTTCTATAGTGTTTGCAACCAATGTATTGTATACGGATGGAAGCGCGTCACACTAATAGATTAGATTTTTTTCCACTAAAATGGAGCAGCACCAATTAGAGAAAAATGTGAAGGATGAGGCAGTGACACACGCTCAGCAGACTACAACCAGCAGTGGTTGAAGAACTAACTGGAGCGTGATCTGCACTCAAAAATCAAAACCTCACAGACTGCAGTGAACACTGAAACACAACTATTCACTATCTGTGAAAAGCTCCTTTGTGTACTTCTATAGTGTTTGCAACCAATGTATTGTATACGGATGGAAGCACGTCACACTAATAGATTTGATTTTTTTCTAATATAATGGAGCTGCACCAATTCCACTAAATAAAATAAAAAAAAAAAAGAGTCAGTGACACGTGCAGATGCCTACAAACAGCGGTGGATGCAGAGCAAACTGCAGCGTCACCTGCACTGTCACACACACACCTTGCACAGAGCTGTTAAAACAACACTGGCAAAATGAAGCTTTACACAGCGGTTGGTAAACTAGCCTGCCTCAAGCACAGTAGTACACAAAATCGCAATATCTAACTGTCCCTCAGAGTGAGCAGAGTAGCGTTCTGTCCCTTACTGAGTTCACAGCACAGTGACGCTAAAATGGCGGCGGCGCCTTTTATAGTGCATTCTGACATCATTTCAGCAGCCAATCACAGCCATGCCATTAGTTAAGATGACCGCAGCATTACAGGATGTGCCCACACTTCGTAGGATTCCTCATTGGCTGACTAAAATCACATTGCCTCTCAAAGAATTATGGGAACTTCCGATTCCGGTATACGATATGGAAAAAGTATCGGAATTAAGTATCGGAATTCCGATAACGCGAATATCGGCCGATACCCGATACTTGCGGTATCGGAATGCTCAACACTACCTCAGACAGTTCTTTGGTCTTCTTTCTTTTCTCCATGCTCAATGTGGTACACACAAGGACACAAGGCAGAGGTTGAGTCAACTTTAATTCATGTTAACTGGCTGCCAGTGTGATTTAGTTATTGCCAACACCTGTTAGGTGCCACAGGTAAGTTACAGGTGCTGGTGATTACACGAATTAGAGAAGCATCACATGATTTTTCAAACATTGCCAATACTTTTGCTCACCCCCTTTTTTACTTTTGGTGTGAAATTATATCCAATTTGGCTTTAGGTCAATTCTTTTTGTGTTTTTTCATTGAAGACAAATTAAATGAAGATAATAATACCAAAGAATTTGTGTTTACAATCATTTTCAGGAAGAAACTGAGTATTATCTGACAGAATTGCAGGGGTGCCAATACTTTTGGCCACCACTGTATGTAATGGTTACTAAGGCTTGCAAAGGTTTCCCTGGTTTCCAACACAGTATAAAAAAAAATCAAAGGGCCTCTTTGATGCATATCTGGCACATGTATACAGATTTTGTAGCTTTTAAGCAGTTTTGTCCCTTGTATGTTACAATTATTGAAGCAGATCACAGAGGAAATAAATTACTTTTAAATTCCATTTTTTCAAATCAAAGGACAATGGAATAATAATAAGCTGCTGAAATGACTGGTGTGAGAAGACACAATATAAACAATTTTCACTTTTCAGTAAATTCATAAAAACCTTTTTACCTTTTTTTTGAAGCAAGTCTTTCCATTTTGCATTGCCGTTGGCAAGCGTTCGACCCAAGATGCTAAAAAGGTAACCATGTTTGCGTGCATGAAGAGACATTAAAGTAAGTTCTTTAACATAATGGATGTACGTCTCTTTGTTACTTGGGCAAAAAAGAATTAATGATTCAATTGGGGGTGTAGCTGCTTACAGTCACGAGAGACTCAATAGTTGCAACCATCAACAGGCTAATAATAAATGAGCATGAATCTTTGGAGACTAAACTATCAGCAAAAATATTACAAAGTTGACAAATCTTTACCTACATTTGGTCTCCCTCGTTGAGCAGTGGGGCAGGACCTTTCTGCTACATTAAGCTTCTTCCTGTAGTTCAGTACAGTACCAGGCTTCTTCCTGTAGTTCAATACAATACAGTACCAGGACTGTAGCTGGACTCACCTGAGTAATCTTATTTATAGTATTAAGATACGTTTTCCAGCTCAGTGATATGAGATTAGACTTGAGCAAAAATATTTGTTGCACTACCCTTCTCTGACGTCCACTTTTGTTCAAAAAGTCAGCTACACCAAGGCAGTGCAAACTTGCTCAGCTGGCACCCATATGTCTCTTGAAATTACAAAGCCTCCATGATGTCATGACATTGTGAGAGCCTGAGAATCACAAGAATCATCCAGGATTCTGTCATTCGAGCGCCATCCAAGGCAGTTTGTATTGCTCTGCTTTTAATGCTACAGAGTATCCAAGTGGGCACCGGACCAGGGCAGTGTGAATCATTTCTATACGAGATATAACATCTACTTTGTGAAACAATGAATAATGCGTAGAGGGGGATCCATAAAAATATGCAATTGGAGTTCTAAAGAAATATTACTAAGGCATTAAAAAAGTAACAAGGTGTTCAATATTTTAGAAAGTCTCCACTGATAGTTCTGCATTCAGCCATACCCAGTCATTTTCCAGAAACAGCTTATCTCAAGCAGGATTATGCCTTATCCGCCCTTATTTTTACAGCTAGGTCTTTCTCAATTTTATTACTTTTAGTGTTTTTTTAAATTAAGCTCTAAATTTGTCCACTCCGAATTCTGGCAGAATAAGACTCAGCTAATAAAAGTTTAAAGATAGGTCAGTCTCAGAGCAGGGTGCTTTTAGTTTTCAATTTCCCCAGTGGATTAATGAGTCTGCAATATTTCATAGAACTGGGGGAAAAAAATAAAAAATCCAGAAACAGAAGTTGAATTTGCGTTTCCATAGACACAGAAGGAGCTGTCGTTGTTCCTCTGTACGTATTTGTGCAGCGTATTTTATCAATAAAATTGTAAATCTTCCCTAATCATTAGTAAAGGCGATACGACTTCTCTGGAAATGCATATATACTGCAGGGTCGGAAGAGCAGACAGCTACCTTACATCTCTTTCTTTCACCCCCATCTTTTTCTTTTTATGCGTTTTAATATTCTAGTTACTTTTCTAACATGTTCTCCATTGCGTAAAAAAAATTCTGAGCCAGAAGAAGTAAGAATTTGATTATGACTGACATTCACTTACACAAAGACAGACATGGCAAGGTGTTTTATTTTTCCGCAGACAAAAAATTGGTAGTAAAAAAAAATGACAATAAGTTTTAGTTAGGCCGATGAAAAAATCATGAAATGTCAATTCTCCGTATAGTATGTACTGATTGTAACATATTACAGAAATAATATAGACTTGATAAGCTTGGTCTACAGCTACTTAGGTTTTATGCACATGGTAATATTCTAGCTTCACACCAACTCAGAATTTTATTTTTAAAGAGAATGTATCATTAGAAAATTTCGATTAGGATATGCAGTTAAGAAGAGTGAATAACATATCTGAACATAGAATATATAGAAAAAAGACCCAAAGTCTAAAAAAAAGTGGATTCAATCCAAGGTTATACAGTAGATACAAGACAAACACACATATACTGTAACATCTCTACCACGTAAACTTTCATTTACATTAATCAATATGTATTATATTGCCTCCATTTCAATTTTATTTCTCCTCTAAAACATTACATTTTTATTGAATGACATTGGCAATTTACTAAACCAATTTAATCATGTTTTTCTTTGTGCAAATTGACCAACATCAAATATCAATTGATATTTTTCTCCCCTTTGAGTAGTAATCGATCACTGTTTTATCATGCAGGTTATAACAAAGCTTTTGACAATTTACTGTAAATATCTTTATTTAGAGGTCAATGGGGCCTGACGGGCGCTGAATTGTCAAGTGTTCTGGACTCACTTAAAGAAGGTAGACATGCAAAAAAAAGGGAGTCTATATCCTCAAGTAAAATCACTTCATTATTTTATTAAATACATTACATCGAAATAGACAAAAAGGTATAACAATATTATGGCAGAGTGTCTATACAAGAGACCAAGGTGCAACACAAGTGCGGTACTAGTGACAGCAAGGAATAACAAAATGTATATTGCCAGTGCAACAAAATCTAAGAGGTCCCAAAGACAAAGATTGGCAGAGGCATAGTAATCCCCTAGTGAGGTGTAGACATCACAATAATCCCTCGCCTATCTGTCAGTAGGTCATAACCCTATTTATTATTTCTTACCCATTGCTGTCTAAAGATCTTCCGGGGGCTGTTGCGAAGAAGCCCACGTGAAACGCGCGTCGGGGTACAGTGTGCAGATTTTTAGACAGAAATACAATCAGGAGGGACTATCATAGCCTGCATAAAAGCTGAAGTAGGAAATGCAGCACATAATTTGTGGTGAATGTGGATAGTGAGAGGAAGCTAAAGCTCACAGCTTAGCCATATAGATTGGGAGAGAAAGCCATAAAACAGTGAACAAATTTTACAGATAGTGTGAGACAACACAGCAGTGAAAAACAGGTAGGCTGTGTTTCCATGTTCAGGAAACACAGCGCTTTGGACGGAGCGGAAAGTCTGCTCCGCCCAAAGCCCCGCCCCCTCTTGAACGCACGGTCATTCCGGATGTGTTCATTGAACACATCCGGAACACATGCGAAATGACTGCAGGGCTACATAGCCCTGTGTTATTTCCCTTGCGGCGACGCAGCGTCTCCGCAAGGGAATAGGACATGCTGCGGTCTAAAAAGACGTGCCGCATGTCCGGAAACGCAGATCTTCTGCCTGAGTGTTTTGAAGCATAGTGGAGATGGGATTTCTTGAAATCCCCTCCACTATGCTGTAACATCTGGACGCTGCGTGTTTGACGCTACGCCAACGCACAGCGTCAACACGCAGCAAATCCGGACTGAATCCTGACCGTGGAAACATACCCTTACTATCCACTCACCCATAGCCATATATGTAAAGATCACTTTGACATTACTAATGAAGTGTTTGTATTAAAGAGCTTGAAAGGGGGTAGATACAGTCATAGTATGAAAATATCAAATGTGTCTTTTCCTGAACAATCAGAGTACTTTTTTTGGAAAAATTCGATGCAGTTAGCGACTTTGAATTTCAAAAGATTAATTCATTTCTAATGCTGAGTTTCACAGTAACAGGTTTCCAAAATATTTTTTCACCGCTTGCAAACTCTTAATTTCTGTTGTCTCCATCGTTCCAATAAAGAGTTTGAAAAACTGCTTCTTAAATTCTCCAAGTCCTGAAAAAGAATTAAGGGAAGGAAGAACTAAGCAGAGTCCAACATTAATCCAAAGTGACTGCAGAAAGAAACCTTTAATAATGTGAAGAGAAAAAAAATTAAATTGTGTTGTTTGTAAGAGAGGGAACAAGTCATTAATCAATGCTCCCCGCTGAGCGATGACTTGAAGAGATATATCACCTGCCACCAGCTACCCTCTTCTTTCTTTTGCTTTCACCAAGCAAATATCTTTCTGCCTGCAGGTGTTAGATACTGGACTAGAGGTTTTCAATTATTTAAAGAGACTTCAACCCCTATACATTTTTGTTGTCCTAAAGTAATTCTCCAATTTAAATTGCATGACATGACAGATATATTTTTCACACTCCATATTTCTATACTTTCAAGTAACACTTTCAAATAACACTATTTCTAGCCATTATGTGTCTTGTATTCTACATTTTCTCCAGTTTTATCCTCTGCAGACTCTATCTTTTAATTTACATCTAACTCTGATACACAGTACAGCGCATTGAGAGATGTATTGCTGTTCTTAATTGCTTAGCACATAGACAGCAGCAGCAGTTTTGAGACAATAATACAGCAGTACTGAGCAGTATAAATGTGATTCCAGCTCTGAGGTGAGGTAAATGACTTGTTAGAAAGCTCAGCATGATTTTTCTTTTTCTCTCTCTACCAGTTTTTTCTCACTTTGCTCACTCTTCCTGCCCTCACAATAGACCTCAATATGTTGTGTAACCTGATACCTTAAGTGCTGGCAGTGGCAATCCATCTTGTCTTGAGCACAGAGTTGATTTGTGTTTCTCTTTTTTCCCAAAGTGGATGATGAGTTCAGGAGGTAGTGGTGATGGGAAGAAGAGGCTCGAAAGTGAAGAAAGTATTAGATTTTTCTGATATATTACAAAGTTTCTTATATTCACTTGTACTATTGATTTAGGCAAAGTTTGTTGTTAGTTTCTTTCCCCCTTAAGTCTGCCTGGATCCTCTACATCAGAGTACAGTGCTGTTCTTATACCTATTGGTTCTCAGTCAGAAGAGATTGTAGCTTTTTGTTCTTTGATACTTTTGCTGTAGTGCTATGCTTGTGGGGGTATTTAGCTATGTCAATGAGGCTTCATCAAGTGATAGTAGGGGCACTGTTGGACTGCTCTATGTGCAGGTAATGTGTTGAGAAGCTGCTTGTTGCCATATTTTACCCTAAACAGCTTTAAAATAGAGACTAGAGTTGAGCGATACTTTCCGATATCCTAAAGTATCGGAATCGGAATGGTATCGCCGATATCACTAAAATATCGGCGATACCCGATATCGATACCGGAAGTCCCATGTAAGTCTATGGGAACAAAATATCGAAATTAAAAAAAACCCATTCTTGCCTTGTTGGTTAATTGTACATGAAGGAAAACAAGAAAGAGTAATGTAGAATGTATTGGGGAAGGTTGAGGAGACATTAAAGGCATAGATGTTTAACCCAATCAAATGGAATAGCATAAATATTTTTTTTTTTAAAGATGTTCGGATTGACGAAGAAATTGACAATGTTAACGTTTTTTATATTTTGGCAAATATGTATATTACACAACTTCCATGCTCTTCATCTTCACCTTTTTAACTTTTCACACACTTTCTCCTTCATAATCTTCTGCAGCATCATCTTTTTCATCAAATTATTCTTCATCTTCACCTTCTTTATCTTCTTCTTAAACTTCTTGCTATTCATCTTTGTTAACATTACTCATATTCTTCTTATTAAACTATTATTCTTATTCATATTCTGCTTCATCTTCTTCATCATATTCTTATTTGTGACAGAGAATCCTGTACTTGTAATCTGTCAAAGTATGAATTTTTCATCCTTCCGTTCTTGCTGTCACAAAAGATTTAAATTACAACAGTATTTGTCCGTGTTCAGTTTAGCCTGCAGCAGCAGGCATTTTCCAGGGGCACCACGAGGAGGAACGGACTCACCCCCATACACTGCTTAGTCTTCTTCTGCTTAGAATTTAGAGCATATATTTTGCTCTTCATTTTGGTCTTATACTTCATGTTCTTCTGCTTTTAGATCTTCTGCTTATTGTTCTTGTGTCTCTTGTTCCGTATCTTGTATTTGTAGCACAATCTTGTACCAGCTGATGTTACTGGGACACGGTTACTAAGCAGGAGGTACCTGTGCTCCAAAGCACTACCAAGGACCAGCAGACGTTGCTGGAACTCGGATACCAAGATGGAGGCACCTAGGCCAAAGGCACTGCGGAGAACCAGCTGACGGTACTGGAACCCGGAGGGGCAGCAGAAGGAAAAGAGCCAATGGCACAACCGAGGACCAGCTGACGTTACTGGGACACGGTTACTAAGCAGGAGGTACCTGTGCTCCAAAGCACTACCAAGGACCAGCAGACGTTGCTGGAACTCGGATACCAAGATGGAGGCACCTAGGCCAAAGGCACTGCGGAGAACCAGCTGACGGTACTGGAACCCGGAGGGGCAGCAGAAGGAAAAGAGCCAATGGCACAACCGAGGACCAGCTGACGTTACTGGGACACGGTTACTAAGCAGGAGGTACCTGTGCTCCAAAGCACTACCAAGGACCAGCAGACGTTGCTGGAACTCGGATACCAAGATGGAGGCACCTAGGCCAAAGGCACTGCGGAGAACCAGCTGACGGTACTGGAACCCGGAGGGGCAGCAGAAGGAAAAGAGCCAATGGCACAACCGAGGACCAGCTGACGTTACTGAACCCCAGTAACACAGGAGCAAGTGTTGACTGTGCTAACAGCACTTCCGAGCAACAACTGGCGGTGTTGGAGCCCAGGGTCAAGGAGGATGTTTAAATACTAGATCAAGTAATTTCCTTGTTACCTGTCAATTTTAAATGTCTATACTTCAAACAAGAGAAAGATAACCTTTACTACCATAAGATGATGATTTCATTTAAACTAATATCTAGATAAATAAAGAATTGACAAACATAAACACATACATTAACATGTTGAACAGCAATGCAAACCACAAAATAAATTAGTTAAGGAATCTGCTATACGGTTGTACATAAAAGCATACAAGTACATATCTGAATCCATTAATGATGGATAAGTAACAGTATGTACACCATTTTTATTGTATAGACAATGAATGTCTGACTTCAAAACATCATCAGCATTACAAGTTATCTGTGACATTACTAAAATGTTACATTTGCTGAATAATGTCACTAAACAGTTTATACAAAATTATACAATTTCCATCATGTAATACTCATAATATGTGGCAATAATCATGTTTATTAACAAACATAACCTTTAAAAAGTGCATAGTGCATAGTGAAAATTGCTATTTATGCCTGACTGTCGACTTGCAAGCATGACAACGGATAGATAAGGTATATATAGATGAGACTGCATAGCCACAGATGGTGAATGGCGATGTAATACTGTACCTCAATAAAGTGTGCGTCACTACTACATAATTTTTTTTATATAGCTTTATAAACAGGGTACGTGGATGTATGCTTGCGCCTTTGTTTTGACGCACAGACTGCCTTCCTGCTGAGACGCGTTGGGTAGTGAACAGTTGTGTGCAGTGTTCACTGTAGTCTGAGGTTTTCCTTTTTGGAGTGCAGATCACGCTCCAGTTAGTTCTTCAACCACTGCTGGTTGTAGTCTGCTGAGCGTGTGTCACTGGCACATCCTTGAAATTTTTCTCTAATTGTTGCTGCTCCACTCTATTACAAATAAATAAAATCTATTAGTGTGACGCGCTTCCATCCGTATACAATACATTGGTTGCAAACACTATAGAAGTACACAAAGGGGCCTTTCACACCTACTGAACAGTTGTGTGCAGTGTTCACTGCAGTCTCTGCGGAATAACCACACTTAGGCCTTATAACTTTTCAGACTTTCTTTATCAATCTACCAAGATGAAGAAGGCAGGGAGTAAGGCACGTGGTCGTGGAGTTTCTTCAGGGAGAGGACGTGGGGATTCTGTGGCTGCTGCGGCCCCCAGTGACACAGCATCCACCAGTTTTCCCCGGGCCGTGAGCGTTCCTTTATGCGCACTTTTGTAGGAGCTCGGAGTACCCCCCTGCTGCGGGAAGAACAAATTGAAGCCGTTGTTGTTTGGATCTCAGCCAATGCATCGACTTCAATTGCTTCCACCTCCTTCCACAGCACTGTTGGGCAACCATCTGTCTCTTCACCGCCTGGCAAATTGCCCAGGCAGTCAGAGAGTTCTGTACAGGAGCCAGCTGAGTGTCTGCTTCTGTTCTCAGAATCTATTGGCTTGCAAACAGGGGCCCAGCCAAGCAGCATTCTGTAATGTGAAGAAGAGGGAGTATGCAGTGATGCGCAACAGCTGTGTCTCTCTGAATCTGAAGAGGCGGGTGAGACAGTGCCGATGGTCAGCACACCGCAGAACGCATCTGATGATGATGATGAGACCCAGGTGCCAGTTTCTGTTGAGCATGGTGCTGGCCAGACCACCCAACAGCAGGTGTTGGAAGAGGGTAGTGGAGATGATGAGGTCCAATACCCAACATGGCATGAAGAACAGGAAGGTGGTGGGAGCAGCTCAGAGGAATAATAATAATATTTATTTATATAGCGCCATCATATTCCGCAGCGCTTTACAGTTTAGCAGTTTCAGAACACAAGTCATAAGTAACAACGTTAACAATACAATAATTTAAGCTAAATAAGTCGCCCCTGCTCGTGACAGCTTACAATGTACAATGAGATGGGGGAGATACAAAGTATAGGTGTTTATATACAATGGTGCATTTACAATGATGTTCCAGCCATCTTAAGGGACTGAGGGATGGAGATAGTGAATGGGCTAGAGACACACACACACTTACACAGAATACATAGAATGACTTTGATTAGTGAATGTGATAGGCCGCTCTGAACAAATGTGTTTTGAGGGAGTGCCTGAAACCATGCAAATTGTGGATAGTCCTAATTTCTTGGGGTACAGCATTCCAGAGGATTGGCGTAGAGCAGGAGAAGTCTTGGAGTCGGGAGTGGGAGGTACGTATTAGTGCAGAGGTTAGTCGAAAGTCGTTTGCAGAGCGCAGCAGTCGGTTAGGCCGATAGATAGAAATGAGGGAGGAGATGTAGGAGGGGTGCTGCACTGTGGAGAGCTTTGTGGGTGAGAACCAGTACTTTGGTTGAAAGCTGGGAGAGGCCTAGAGAAATGGTTAGTGATAGAAGGAAGATAGAGGAAGACATTGCCCCAACGGTACAAACAGGAGGGAGAGTTAGGCTGCAGACTCGGTTGCCTGTAGCCTCCAGTTTGGCACCTGTTCGGAGCAGTTGTCTTCCAAAAGTCAAAACGTGCGCTCCCAGGACTTGCACTGCGTGGTCCTTTTTTCACACACTTGCACATGATATTTGCTATGTGAAATGCAAGCTGTGTAATCAAAAATTAAAAATAGCTAAAAGTGTCAGTCACCTCAATACCACAAATATGTGGAAACATGTGCGGACAAAGCACGTAGTTGAGTTACAAAGACACACTGGAGATGTAGGCCAACCTACAGCAGCACCTACATCTTCAGGTTGTGTTGAAGCCTCTTCATCGAGCTCACACACAGCTGGTTATGCTTCCTCACAGGATCGCCATGGAAGAACCTCGGCCACTGTTGTCCAGAGACAAACTGTTATTCCACACACAGCAGCAAGTTCCCTGTCATCCTCACACTCCCAGGCCACAAAACAGCCAGCGGTAGCACAGGCATGGGATAAAACACGGCCATACTCCGCAAACCATGCACGAGCACAGGCTCTGAATGCTGGCATTGCAAAACTCCTGTCCCTTGAAATGCTGTGATTCAGGCTGGTGGAGACAGACAGTTTCCGTAACTGAATATCATTGTCAATCCCACAATACAATGTGCCAAGCCGATTTCATTTCAGCAGGCAAGCCGTCCCTGGTCTGCAAAAGCATGTTGAGGGAAAAATTAAACATGCGCTACTAAAAGCCCTCAGTAGCAAGGTCCACCTGACCACCGATGCGTGGACCAGTACCCATTGTTATGATCTGCTACAACCAGTAAGGAAAGAAGGGAATTCTGTCCCTACAATACAACTAAGCTGAATCCCTACGATGTAACGGGGAACCTGATCCTGCGACCAGACCCGCTAAAGTCCTCATCTAGTGTGAACGAAGACCTATAGTTGCGAGGGAGTAATCCCTACAAGATCTAGGGACTGGGAGAAAAGGTGGACACCTCCTAACATAAATTGTAGCATGGATAATTAAACAGAAAAATAAATACTTTGTGATCCTAACATCAAGCAAAACTCACAGATTAAGGCACCTAAGCACCTGGCTAGCTTAACAGTAGATAATACAATGAAGTCAAGCAAAGCCAGAAGGGCGGAGCCAGACTAAATAGGGAAAAAAGGTCATGTGACCAGCAAACTGAAACAAAACCTAACAAGAGGGTTCTAACACCCATGGCCAGGGACAATACCTTTCCCTCACTGGCCATTGGGTCAATGTTGTGCAGCCGGGTACTGATCTTGCGAGTGGCGCTGTACGTGTTCTGCCAACTCCAAGGATTGCAGGAATCAAGTCTGTACACATTGATTCCTCCTCCTATTCCAGTTCCTCAGAATCATCGCTGCAGGAGCCGTCACGGTCTACCTCCACATGGACCCGTGAACGTTTACCTGTTGCGACCGATATGAGCACAGCCGTGTCCAAATGTCAACAGGCCATCCTGAAATTAATTTCCATGGGGAATCTTAGCCACACAGCGCAGGAGCTCTGTAATGCCATAAAGCAGGAGAGCGACGTGTGGTTTTTGGAAGAGAATCTACAGGCAGGCTTGGTAGTGTGTGACAATGGCCGAAATCTGGTGTCAGCTCTGGGCCTTGGCAACCTCAGTCACATACCATGTCTGTCATATGTGCTCAACTTGGTCGTGCAGAGTTTTTTGAGGGACTATCCGGATCTTGATGCACTGCTGCACAAGGTCCGCCTAGAGTGCGCTCACTTGCGACGTTCCAGCATGGCCAGATCGCTGATTGCAGCTCTGCAACGCAGATTTCACCTTCATGAACATCGCATTATATGTGACGTACCCACCAGGTGGAATTCCTCGTTACATATGTTGGAGCGGTTGTGTGAGCAGCAGCCAACAGTAATGGAGTATCAGCTGCATCAGGCGCAGTCAACTCGCAATTTGCGGCGTTCACACTTCACCACTACTGAGTGGGCCTCTATAATAAGATTAATAATATTATTTATTTATATAGCGCCATAATATTCCGCAGTGCTTTACAGTTTAACAGTTTCAAAACACGAGTCATAAGTAACAACGTTAACAATACAATAATTAAAGCAAAATCAGCCGCCCCTGCTGGTGAAAGCTTACAATCTACAATGAGGTGTGGGAGATACAAAGTACAGGTGTTTATATACAATGGTGTTTTTACAATGATGGTCCAGCCATTTTAAGGAAGTGAGGGATGCATGGAGATAGTGAATGGGCTACACACACAGAATTACACATAGAATGACTTTGATTAGTGAATGTGATAGGCCACTGTGAACAAATGTGTTTTGAGGGAGCGCCTGAAACCATCCAAATTGCGGATAGTCCTAATTTCTTGGGGTAGAGCATTCCAGAGGATTGGCGCAGCGCGGGTGAAGTCTTGGAGTTGGGAGTGGGAGGTACGGATTAGTGCAGAGGTTAGTCGAAGGTCGTTTGCAGAGTGCAGCAGTCGGTTAGGCCGATAAATATAAATAAGGGAGGAGATGTAGGGGGGTGCTGCGCTGTGGAGAGCTATGTTGGTGAGAACCAGTAATTAGAATTGGATCCTATAATGAATGGGCAGCCACTGCCAGTGTAATGAGTGGCGAATAACTCTATGAAGGATATCTGCCACGTTTTGCGTGCGTTTGATGAGTCAACGCGGATGGCGAGTGCAGATGATGCACTAGTCAGCCTGACTGTCCCCCTTATCTGCCTGCTTCAAAAAACACTGCAAGCACTAAGGCATGAGGTTTGGAAGAGGTGGAGGATGAGGAGTCACAAATTCCATCACCTTCTGGACAGTCAGCGCAACGTGGTTCCTCACAAAGGGCTGGAGGACTTTCAAAGTACCATGCTGTATCAACAATTGAACCTCCAGAGTCGCTGTCTATATTTTCATAACCATTACAAACTTTTAATGTATTTACAAAGCACATAATGTACATTTTTTGTCTATCCTTTTGTAATGCTATTGTGTTTCCATAAACTGATGTTACAGAATTATGATACAAAGTTTTTAAATTTTGAGTTTTAAATTTTGTAAATTTATATGTATTTGAAGGACTTTGTGAGGAGGATGAGGAGTCACAAATTCCATCACCTTCTGGACAGTCAGCGCAACGTGGTTCCTCACAAAGGGCTGGAGGACTTTCAAAGTACCATGCTGTATCAACAATTGAACCTCCAGAGTCGCTGTCTATATTTTCATAACCATTACAAACTTTTAATGTATTTACAAAGCACATAATGTACATTTTTTGTCTATCCTTTTGTAATGCTATTGTGTTTCCATAAACTGATGTTACAGAATTATGATACAAAGTTTTTAAATTTTGAGTTTTAAATTTTGTAAATTTATATGTATTTGAAGGACTTTGTGAGGAGGATGAGGAGGAGTCAATGGAGGAGGAAGACATCGCTCCAGAGGGAGGTAGACAATGCTCTAGTCAGTATGTAGACCAAGGGTGGGGTGATGCACAGCAGGCGGAGATGACGCCTCTTGCAGGGGACAACGTTTCTTGGCCAGTTGGGAGTCTGCAGCACATGGTTGATTTCATGCTGCAGTGGCTGAGAAACGACCGCCGCATCGAACACATTCACACCACGTCTGATTATTGGGTGTACACCCTCCTAGACCCTCGCTACCGGGACAACTTACAAAGCCTCATCACACCGTTGAACCGGGAGCGTAAAATGCGGAAGTACCAAGACACACTGGTGCAATCCATAATGTTCTCCATTCCAGCCGAGAGCACTGCTGCTGCTACTGATTTACAAAGCAGCTCTGTGCGTCGAGGCAGTGGAGACAGCTCTGCAACAAGAGGGAGCACAAGCAGCGCCTCTGCACAGGGCAAGAACAGTATGTTCCAAATGTGTCGAAGTTTTGTGGCAGCGCCACCAATGTCTACACCATCCGAGACGGCTCCAGTCAGCAGGAGGCAACATTTCCGTAAGATGGTGACAGACTACATGTCTTGCCCTCTCAGTGTACTCCCAGATGGCTCTTCCCCATTCAAGTTTTGTGTCTCTAAGCTGGATACATGGCCAGAGCTTAGCCAGTATGCATTGGAGGTGCTGGCTTGATCTGCTGGCAGTGTATTATCGGAGCGCGTCTTTACTGCTGCAGGTGGTGTACTAACAGACCGTTGCATGCGACTATCCTACGATAATGTAGAACGGCTTACTTTTCTGAAAATGAACTAGGCATGGATCTCGCCTGAATTTGCCTGTCCGGTTTCAGATTAACTAACTGGTTGACAACGTTTTCCATGTCTCCTGTTATGTTCATCTTTCTACCACCTGAGCTATACTCCCTGGGCTACAACACTGCCAGTTGCTGCTCAGAAGTGTCGTGTCCACAGACCAATACACAAGCTATAGTGATAGTGGGGTTCAGTAACGCCTGCTGTTCCCCTGCTGTGTGTCCGGCAAAAATTACTGCTACCTACCTACACATGTTTAAAAAAACATGACATGTTAAAGTGGCTAGTGCTACACATAGATATCAGGCTACACCCTTATTTCTAAGCTGTAAACAAGTGAAACGTCAAATTTAAAACCATTCAATGATTAGTGTTGGTAACAAATCTGTAACTAAATAATTGTGACATATTATGGCAGATATCCACATGTCTAACACAAATGCTAACACAAAAGCATACTTATGCTATAGGGTACTGATGGTGAACCTTCTCACTCCATAACTTTGACCAATCCAACTCACATCATGCCTCAAATGCTGCAATGTTGGAAGTGCATAATGTGGGTTGAACTTTGACAACAGCTGCAGTGCGAAGGTTATCCTTCTGTGTTCTTGGCTTTTAAATAAAAGCATACAAGTAAATATAATAATACATTGTTGATTAAGGGACATGATGTACACCTGTAATATTGTGCAAACAATGGATGTAGGACTATTCCTCTTCAACATTACTTATATTTGTGTCATTTGAAAAAATACATATTTTAGTTAAAAATTAAAAACCCATGTTCAGTAGCTGTGAAAGGCCCGTTTGTGTACTTCTATATTGTTTGCAACCAATGTATTGTATACGGATGGAAGCGCGTCACACTAATAGATTAGATTTATTTTAAATGGAATGTAGCAGAACCAATTGGAGATAAATGAAAAGGATGAGCCACTGAGACACGCTCAGCAGAGTACAAGCAGCAGTGCTTGAACATGTAACTGGAGCGTGATCTGCACTCAAAAAAGTAAAAAACACAGACTGAAGTGAACACTGAAACACAACTGTCCACAATCTGTGAAAAGCTCCTTTCTGTACTTCTATAGTGTTTGCAACCAATGTATTGTATACGGATGGAAGCGCGTCACACTAATAGATTAGATTTATTTTAAATGGAATGTAGCAGAACCAATTGGAGATAAATGAAAAGGATGAGCCACTGAGACACGCTCAGCAGAGTACAAGCAGCAGTGCTTGAACATGTAACTGGAGCGTGATCTGCACTCAAAAAAGTAAAAAACACAGACTGAAGTGAACACTGAAACACAACTGTCCACAATCTGTGAAAAGCTCCTTTCTGTACTTCTATAGTGTTTGCAACCAATGTATTGTATACGGATGGAAGCGCGTCACACTAATAGATTAGATTTATTTTAAATGGAATGTAGCAGAACCAATTGGAGATAAATGAAAAGGATGAGCCACTGAGACACGCTCAGCAGAGTACAAGCAGCAGTGCTTGAACATGTAACTGGAGCGTGATCTGCACTCAAAAAAGTAAAAAACACAGACTGAAGTGAACACTGAAACACAACTGTCCACAATCTGTGAAAAGCTCCTTTCTGTACTTCTATAGTGTTTGCAACCAATGTATTGTATACGGATGGAAGCGCGTCACACTAATAGATTAGATTTATTTTAAATGGAATGTAGCAGAACCAATTGGAGATAAATGAAAAGGATGAGCCACTGAGACACGCTCAGCAGAGTACAAGCAGCAGTGCTTGAACATGTAACTGGAGCGTGATCTGCACTCAAAAAAGTAAAAAATACAGACTGAAGTGAACACTGAAACACAACTGTCCACAATCTGTGAAAAGCTCCTTTCTGTACTTCTATAGTGTTTGCAACCAATGTATTGTATACGGATGGAAGCGCGTCACACTAATAGATTAGATTTATTTTAAATGGAATGTAGCAGAACCAATTGGAGATAAATGAAAAGGATGAGCCACTGAGACACGCTCAGCAGAGTACAAGCAGCAGTGCTTGAACATGTAACTGGAGCGTGATCTGCACTCAAAAAAGTAAAAAACACAGACTGAAGTGAACACTGAAACACAACTGTCCACAATCTGTGAAAAGCTCCTTTCTGTACTTCTATAGTGTTTGCAACCAATGTATTGTATACGGATGGAAGCGCGTCACACTAATAGATTAGATTTATTTTAAATGGAATGTAGCAGAACCAATTGGAGATAAATGAAAAGGATGAGCCACTGAGACACGCTCAGCAGAGTACAAGCAGCAGTGCTTGAACATGTAACTGGAGCGTGATCTGCACTCAAAAAAGTAAAAAACACAGACTGAAGTGAACACTGAAACACAACTGTCCACAATCTGTGAAAAGCTCCTTTCTGTACTTCTATAGTGTTTGCAACCAATGTATTGTATACGGATGGAAGCACGTCACACTAATAGATTTGATTTTTTTTTCTAATATAATGGAGCTGCACCAATTCCACAAAATAAAAAAAAAAAAAAAAAAAAAAAGAGTCAGTGACACATGCAGATGCCTACAAACAGCGGTGGATGCAGAGCAAACTGCAGCGTCACCTGCACTGTCACACACACACCTTGCACAGAGCTGTTAAAACAACACTGGCAAAATGAAGCTTTACACAGCGGTTGGTAAACTAGCCTGCCTCAAGCACAGTAGTACACAAAATCGCAATATCTAACTGTCCCTCAGAGTGAGCAGAGTAGCGTTCTGTCCCTTACTGAGTTCACAGCACAGTGACGCTAAAATGGCGGCGGCGCCTTTTATAGTGCATTCTGACATCATTTCAGCAGCCAATCACAGCCATGCCATTAGTTAAGATGACCGCAGCATTACAGGATGTGCCCACACTTCGTAGGATTCCTCATTGGCTGACTAAAATCACATTGCCTCTCAAAGAATTATGGGAACTTCCGATTCCGGTATACGATATGGAAAAAGTATCGGAATTAAGTATCGGAATTCCGATAACGCGAATATCGGCCGATACCCGATACTTGCGGTATCGGAATGCTCAACACTAATAGAGACTCATTTAAAAGAGGTCAGAGTTTAGTGCATATACCGTAAGTTTATACATGTTATTAAAACAATAACTAAGAACCTGATGTCACATCAGTGAAAAGATAGGAGTTTACTCACGTGATGGAAAAAAAATCTTCAAAATCAATATTTCAGAATCTCAGGAAAAAATTACACAACCTTCATTATTGTACTGTATAATAAAATAGATTAAAAAACCTTTGCAATGGAAAACGTTCACATGTGTAATGCAAGTGTCGGGATACAACTCACACGAGGCAGAAACAGTCAGTAAACGGTATAATTTGGTTAAATGCAATAGTTATTAACAGTAATTCTAAACAATTAGAGATAATAACAAAGCACATAAAAAATGAACACAATAGCGATAAGATTGAAATAGCAATGCAAGTTCTTCTCTATATAATACTAATTTCCATTTTACAGAGATGGTACGACCATTCACGGGGTTTACCACGTTGGTCCTTCTTGTAGGTTTGGCCCTAGACTCTGGCGTAGTCTATTAAAGCACGTTGAGCCTCCATAGCATCACCTGGACCCCTCCCAACCTGTTGTCCTTATTCAGACCTTTCCCAGTACTGTTTGGGAGAGCTGGAAATGATGGCCCTGCTCTCACGCACTCTTCCTCTGCAACCACAGGCGTGCCACTCTAGTTGTTGCCTTCTTATGGATCATTGCAGCTTGACCATCGATGGCAGTTTCTTGGGCTTAGGGCGGATAGGACTAGGCCTCAGCTCTTGACAAGCAACGTCTCGTCTCTGGGCCTTGACTGGCGTCGGGTGCAGATCGTGGACTTGAGCGGAGTAGTCAGAACTCTGGGTTTTCTTGGCCGTAGTCTGGATCACATCAGATGGTGACCAGAGCTTTAGCAGCGTGGATTTCCCATGGAGGTCTGTCAAGCTGGTGCCACCTCTGAGCTGCGTCCACTTAGCTCTCCTTCTTGGTGCCAAATTTCCCTGCCATTTGACGAGCAAACCTTATATGTTCAAGAACCCTGGGTTACTGGTCACCTGATCAAGTTTAGCACCCGAAGTTATTCCTAGTGTAAATTGGTTCCGTCTCACCTGGCCAGCAGATGGCAGTCTTTCTCCATTAGTGTGACCTTCAGTTTGGGCTCTTCGGGGATATCTTTGCATCCCCTTACACATGATAACCATGAAATTCTGATATGCTTCTAGTGTAACAATATCACCCTTACCCATAGTATTATAATTGGAAGGGTAGGTCTTTCTACCAATCAGAATAAAAATGAAAGTGGAGTTCCTTAGACCAGTAGACTGCTACTGAAATGAAGACAAGGGTGCAGGTTTCATAAAGAAAGCAGTTCTGTCACCAAATTTCTCAATACAAGCCACATGCATCAATTAAAAGGTCTCTTGGATTTAATGAGGCTGGAGTACTTACTATGAACATCAAACTCAAAGTGGACATAAAAGCATTAAATGAAAATGAGTATTTCATGAGTTCCAATAGAAATGGCCTCATAAAAAAATAATTTTAATGTTAGGCAGGGAAACTTTCAAAAAGGATTATACAAAAATTATAGATTTACCAAATAAAAAAAAACTGCTTCTTCGGGTCTTAGAGAACTATTTAATAATAGATAATGATCTTTTATAAAGTTTCTGAACAACCAAAATATTTTCGTGAGGGTGCAGTTCTCAGAAATCCTCATGTTCTAATATATTTGATTGATGCGAACAATCCATAATATCATTCCTAACTATGCGAGCTTCCTGATTTCCAATAAGGAAAATGGTAGAACAATCCTTCAACAGTGAATGATCCTGGTTAGAGTTGAGCGAAACAGGTCGGTCAGATTAAAAAATCACCGACTTTCGCCAATAGCGTGAGGTTGGCCATGCGGTCATCGACCCAAGCTCCAAAGTCGGTTTTCCCATAATGCTTGCAGGCACCTCAGCCAATGAGCAAGGACACACACTGTGGGCAACGAGATGACATGGGCAGCGGCCACCACCATCTTAGAGAAGGGCATTGCAGTGATTGGCTTGCTTTGTGTGGCGTCACAGTGGCTATAAAAGCCCTGACCGCCGATCGGCATTTTGCTTCTGCCGATCTTAGCGTAGGGAGAGGTTGCTGCCGCTGTTTCTCAGTAGGGGGAGAGTTAGGCAGGAAAGAAAATTGATTCTGTGCTTGTGCTGATAGCAATTGTGCTGTACAGTTAGTGTGCAGTGACATGGGAGGATTTTGTTGTGTGTAGCAGCAGAGCTGGTTAATAGGCTGCCTGATAGCTGTATTGCTGTGTGTACACTGCTGTGCAGACTGCTTTTTATACAGCACTAATACTTTGATTCTTTTTTTCTGCACAGTTACCGAGTGTTCATTTTTTCCCACACCGTATAGAGCTGTACGCTCCTGACACAGTACCGTGTACCGGCTGGTATCACGGACAAATACATGCTGACTATCTTTGTGTGACTCTGGAAATATATACGGAGATTTACAATTTTTTCACTATACTATATACACCTGATATCTGTTGATACAGTACCCTTTTTCTGCTTTTTATATTCTGGTGTAATCCATACTGAGCCTGTGAGAGTCTGTGTCTGACTCTGGAAATATATACAGAGATTTAAAATTACCCCAACACTGTATACAGCTGTATGCTTCTGATACAGTACCATATATCTGCTGGTATTTTGGGTACATTTTCCCAAACATGAGGAAGTATGGTGGAAGAGGCCGCGGACGTGGCTGTGGGGGGCCTGCTGGTACTGATGATGGTGGTGGTGCATCTGCTGGTAGTGCCAAAAGCACAATAGCACCTAAGGCAAGAGGTGTTGAGCCTGCATCATCGTCTGGCTCCAGAAGGCCTGGAACGCTCCCTTTTCTGGGACTACGTAAACCGCTTTTAAAGCCGTAGCATCAGGAACAGGTTTTGTCTTACATTGCCGAAACAGCCTCCAGTTCGATCGCCTTCTCTTCTGAAGTTTCAAAAAATACAAGCACTGAGTCATCAGTGCAGGCTCCTGGTCAGGAATAACACCTTTCCTTGTGTCCTTCACCCCCACCAAAAGTGAAGGATGCGGCAGGCCACACTTTAGATTACTCCATGGAGCTCTTTTCACATACCATGCCTGGGTTATCAAGTCAAATCCTGAATTCCCCAGTCCAACATGAATCTGACATGGAGTGCACCATGCACAGCCACTGCTAGATGATTCTGCTGGTACATTCACCCAGAGCACTACATTGCCCTCGCAGTCTACTGATCCAGAATCTGACCCTGATGAAACTCAGGTGCCCCTTCCTGCATACTATACCACCTTACACGGTGACACAGAGGAAGGTGCAGATGAAATTGAAGAGGAGGTGATGGATGACCCAGTTGTTGACCCGGATTGGCATCCATTGGGGGAAGAGGGTGCTTCTGGCAATAGCTCAGTAGAGGAGAAGGATCCGCAGCAGGCATCGACATTGCAGCAGCGGTTATCTGGCAGGCCCGTAGCAGTCCAAAAACGTGTTAAAAAAACAAAAAGTGTTGCAGGACAGCTTGGCCAGATGGTCATATTAGCAAAGCGTGTAAGCCCTGAAAATTTATACCATAGTAGGAAGAGTAGAAAAAGCAAGGTACTCCAGTGTTGGCCTGAGTAGATTAGGACCAAGATCACCAATTATAAATGTAATACTGTATATAGCAAAGGTGAAAATTAAAATATAACTTTTAATAATAATTCATAAAACCACTAATAAGTGAGTCACCCAAAAAAAAACATTGATGCTGTCAGCTCAAAAATACATATAGACAGTGGAAGAAACTGAGAACAGCACCTTCACTTATGATATAGTTAGCCCCTTACAGTCAAAAAGTGGCAACATCATACCAAGGTGAAACCAAACAGAGGAGTGTTACAATGGATCACCCTCCAAAATTCATAGGCTATCACCCAGGAGTCACATATATAACACACACAGGAATTATAAATGTGTAAAAATCTCATCTAAGATGAGAGAAAAAGAAATGGAACAATCTCACCATCAATATGAAGGGGTGACGGGAGCCTTTGCACATAGAGAACGATGGATCCCTGATGTGTCCAACGGGAAGACAATCCCTTGTCATTCCCTATGGGGCTATTAACAAACTATCCCCCAAGCTCCCGCCTTAACAGCAGCGCTATAAAGGCAAATTACAGAACATCATGCCACAAGAGAACCTAGAGCTAATATTGGCGAACAAACAAGCAACTCTGGTAAACCATTTGTTAGAGGCATTCCCAGCACATAGCAGCGGTGCAGGTTCTACCACGAGCCGTTCTGGGCAACATGGAAGAGGTGTTCGTGGTGCACACAGCCGAAGTGGCGTTGGAGACAGGGATTCATGACCATGTTGTGGACTGATTTCTCGAGTAATGTTCACACGACTGGTAATACTGAATCGATTCCAACAGACAGGAGACAGCAGTTGTCAACTATGATTCAAAATTACCTCTCCTCCCCTATCGATGTTCTCCCTCACAGTTCATGTACCATGAGGGGCCCTGTGCCAGTGCCGTCGCCCATAAGTGGGCCCCCCCTGCTTGATTAGGGCCCCAGCTCTTGCAATACTTACCTCTCCCTGCTCCACCGCTGTGACGTCTTCCGCGTTTCCTGACAGTGACATTCAGGTCATAGAGTGCGATGACTTAACGTCTGTACGCCCTCTGCCTGAACAGTCCAAGTGCAGAGAGCTGGAAGATGGCGACGCTGAGGAGTCCAGAGTAGAGCAGTGCCCAGCGAGGTGAGGTAGTACTTTTTTTTAATGTTTGGAGCAATATATGGGAGCATTATACACTGGAAAATGATATAATGGGGCCCATCATACACTTGAGCGTCATAGATAGGGCCCATTATACACTGGAGCATTATAAATGGGGCACATTATATATGGAGCATTATATAGGCCCATCATACACTGGAGCATCATATACAGGGCCCATTATACACTGGAGCATTATAAATGGGGCCTATCATACACTGGAGCATCATATACGGGGCCCATTATACACCAGAGCATCATCCATGGGGCCCATCATATACTGGAGCATCATATGGGGCCCATTATATATGGAGCATTATATAGGCCCATCATATACTGGAGCATCATCCATGGGGCCCATCATACACTGGAGCATTATATATGGGTCTCATTATATATGGAGCATTATACACTGTTTGCATAATTACTAGGCAAGTTGTATTTGAGAGGATTCTTTTTATTTTTATTTAACAACAACTATGTTCTCAATCAACCCAAAAGACTCCTAAATATCAAAGCTTTATATTTTTGGAAGTTGGAGTGGGTGTTTTTTAGATTTGGCTATCTAAGGAGGATATCTGTCTGTGCAGGTAACTATTACTGTGCAGAATTATTTGGCAACTTAATAAAAACCAAATATATACCGATCTCACTTGTTTATTTTCACCAGGTAAACCAATATAACAACACAAAATTTAGAAATAAACATTTCTGACATTCAAAAACAAAAATAAAAAAAAATCAGTGACCAATATAGCCACCTTTCTTTACGATGACACTCAAAAGCCTTCCATCCATAGATTCTATCAGTTGTTTGATCTGTTTACGATCAACATTGCGTGCAGCAGCCACCACAGCCTCCCAGACACTGTTCCGAGAGTTGTAATGTTTTCCCTCACTGTAGATCTCACATTTTATGAGGGACCACAGGCTTCCTATGGGGTTCAGATCAGGTGAACAAGGGGGCCATGTCATTATTTTTTCTTCTTTTTGACCTTTACTGGATGCATATGATGGAGCATTGTCCTGCATGAAAATCATGTTTTTCTTGAACGATACCGACTTCTTCCTGTACCACTGCTTGAAGAAGGTGTCTTCCAGAAACTGGCAGTAGGTCTGCGAGTTGAGCTTCACTCTATCCTCAACCCGAAAAGGTCCCAGAAGTTCATCTTTGATGATACCAGCCCATAGCAGTACCCCACCTCCACCTTGCTGGCGTCTGAGTCGGAGTGGAGCTCTCTGCCCTTTAGATCACCAGCCTCGGGCCCATCCATCTGGCCCATCAAGAGTCACTCTCATTTAATCAGTCCATAAAACCTTAGAAAAATCAGTCTTAACATATTTCTTGTCCCAGTCTTGACGTTTTATCTTATGTTTCTTGTTCAAAGGTGGTCGTTTTTCAGCCTTCCTTACCTTGGCCATGTCCCTGAGTATGGGACACCTTGTGCTTTTTGATACTCCAGTAACGTTGCAGCTCTGAAATATGGCAAAACTGGTGCCAAATAGCATCTTGGCAGCTTCACGCTTGATTTTCCTCAATTCATGGGCAGTTATTTTGAGCCTTTTTTTATCAACACGATTCTTCCGACCCTGTTAGCTATTTGCCTTGAAACTCTTGATTGTTCAGTGTTCACTAGTGTTGAGCGATACTGCTCGATATCTAAAAATATCGGATCGGAATGGTATCGCCGATATCACTAAAATATCGGCGATACCCGATACCGAAAGTCCCATGTAAGTCTATGGGAACAAAATATCGCAACTAAAAAAACACTTTCTTTCCTTGTAAACACAAAATATACACACTTAGAATACATATATATATATATAATACATGTCATTGTGACATATATATATATACATATATTTATAGTTTATTCACTTCTACATAGTAAAATAGCCTCTGATTCAATTGCCGGGTAAAGCCGGCATTTGTGAAAAGACAGAAGCACCCGAGGGTCCAGTCGCCACAGAGATGTTG
>JARQOD010000003.1:127393557-127450603 GCA_033576555.1 Oophaga sylvatica
AGCACAAGTAAGGACACTGTAAATTTTCCCCCCCGGTGGGGGTAGCCTAAAAAGTTCCACGAACTTCGGCACTAATGCATTTGCACTTTTGTAATGTATATTATTAAAAATTTTATTATGCAACATTTAACTTGAAGTGTTTCCTGCTTCTTACTACGTCGCATAGTCCACTCTGCTACATCACTTTGCACCATTGCTCTATCTCACATCTATCTGCCCTGGAAGGATAGCGTGTTACCTGTAGAAGACTTTTCACCTACCTGCACTACATCATCCCTTCCAGAGGACCTGCACAGCAGCGCTGGACACCCTGACCAGGTACTACAGGTGGCGTCACGACAAACTACACGAACATTCTATCATCCCCTGGAAATATCCCACATTCCAGTGATCGCCCAGGTCACGGACCGAGCTGTGCTACTCGTGACATCCCCCATAGAAGTCGACGTGATCAGTGCCGAGTACCCCCAAAACCCCTGTCTCTGTGCGACTCAACTTCCCTCACTGTGCTGGCACTTTACATTTACAATGCCTCTGGGTTTTTTTTTTGGGGGGGTGGGAACATTCCGACTTTTGCTATGGGGCCCCATGATTTATATGTACGCCCCTGCTGCTGAGGCATGGTATTTAAGGCTGTTAAGGAGCCAACATACATGGACCTTGCCAGCAGCGTCGGACTGGAGTACCTTGGGCCCACCAGAGAAAATATATTCTTGCGGCCCAACATCATACTTCCCAACCTTTGAATAAGGGAAAGAGGGACAAAGGCTGTGGCACGCTGTGCATGCTGCAGAAAATTTTAGGCCATGCCACGTTGCACCACAGACTGTCCAGGAGTTGGTGGATGCTTTAGTCCAGGTGTGGGAGGAGATCCCTCACGAGACCATCTGTCGCGCTCATCAGGAGCATGGCCAGAAGTTGTAGGGAGGTCATACAGCATACCTCCCAAATATGGAAGACAGGAAAGAGGATTAAAGGCTGCGGCGCGTGTTGCGCGCCGCTGAAAATTTTAAGCCACGCCCCGACAACACCCATTTCACAGCTAATCACACCCATATCCTCGCCCCAAGCGTAACCATTTAGCACTGCTGATCACACTGACTGGTAATGAGGGCACAGTGGCTGGTACTGAGGAAAAGAAAGAAAGAGCAGCGAGAGAGAAAGAACAAACAGAGAAAGAAAGAGAGGAAAGAAAGAAAAGAGAGAAAGAAAGAACAGAGAGAAAAAAGAACAGAGAGCGAGAAGGAAAGAACAGAGAGCGAGAAAGAAAGACTAGAGAGAGAGCCATAGGCGTAGCTAGGGTTTTGGTTTAGTGGGGGCAAAACTTCTGAGTGGGCCCATCATCAGAGAACCTCAGCAAATGACCGCGCTGTTGGCCAAAATAATCTATATATAAAAAGACCAATATTGATATTACCGCCATATGGTCTGTGTTAAATAATACCAGTCCTACAGAACATATAGATTACAGCACAGGTACAGATAATGACTTACCGCTGATGTTCTTTCTAATGGAATTGTTCACTTTTCATGTCTTTTCCATCTGGCCCACACCGACATGACGACTTCTCCAGCCAGGACTCGACTGCACCCCCATTAAAAAACAAATAAAAAAAAAACTCACCTCCCGGCTCCTGTGCTGCTCACTAGTGTTGAGCGATACTGCTCGATATCTAAAATATCGGATCGGAATGGTATCGCCGATATCACTAAAATATCGGCGATACCCGATACCGATACCGGAAGTCCCATGTAAGTCTATGGGAACCAAATATCGACATTAAAAAAAAACCATTCTTGCCTTGTTGGTTAATTGTACATGAAGGAAAACAACAAAGAGTAATGTAGAATGTATTGGGGGAGGTTGAGGAGACAATAAAGGCATACATGTTTAACCCAATGCATTGGAATAGCATTAATATATTTTTTTGGAAATACGTTTGGATTGACGAACAAATTGACAATGTTGTTAACCTTTTTTCTATTTTGGCAAATATGTATGTTTCACAACTTCCATGCTCTTCACCTTTTTAACTTTTGCCAGTGCCACACTTTCTCCTTCATAATCTTCAGCAGCATCATCTTTCTCATCAAATTATTCTTCATCTTCACATTCTTAATCTTCTTCTTAAACTTCTTGCTATTCATGTTTTTGTTTACATTACTCATATTGTTATTATTAAACTATTAATCTTCTTCATATTCAAATTCTTCATCTTCTTCCTCTTCATCTTCTTCATCATATTCTTATTTGTGACAGAGATTCCTGTACTTGTAATCTGTAAAAGTATGAATTGTTCATCCTTCCGTTCTTGCTGTCACAAAAGATTTAAATTACAACAGTATTTGTCCGTGTTCAGTTTAGCCTGCAGCAGCAAGCATTTTCCAGGGGCACCACGAGGAGGAACGGACTCACCCCCATACACTGCTTAGTCTTCTTCTGCTTAGAATTTAGAGCATATATTTTGCTCTTCATTTTGGTCTTATACTTCATGTTCTTCTGCTTTTTGATCTTCTGCTTATTGTTATTCTGTCTCTTGTTCTGTATCTTGTAGTTTGTCTTAACCTTCTTTGTCCTGTTGGTGATCTTCTTCTGGTAATCTTTTATTTTTTCTTTGTGATGGTGTTCAGGCTGGTTGGCTTCATGCTCGTCGTCCTTGTTGTCGTCATCTTCTTCTGGGTGGTCTTTAAGGTCGTCTAATTTCCGAAAACCAGCTGACGTTACTGGAACCCGGACGGGTATCAGATGGAGCAAGAGACAATGGAAGTAACGAGGACCAGCTGACTGTGCTGGAACCTGGAGGGGCAGCAGAAGGAAAAGAGGCAATGTCACAACCGAGTACCAGCTGACGTTACTGTGACACGGTTACTAAGCAGGAGGTACCTGTGCTCCAAAGCACTACCAAGGACCAGCAGACGTTGGTGGAACTTGGATACGGAGATGGAGGCACCTAGGCCAAAGGCACTGGGGAGAACCAGTTGATGGTACTGGACCCGGACGGGTAGCAGAAGGAAAAGAGGCAATGTCACAACCGAGTACCAGCTGACGTTACTGTGACACGGTTACTAAGCAGGAGGTACCTGTGCTCCAAAGCACTACCAAGGACCAGCAGACGTTGGTGGAACTCGGATACGGAGATGGAGGCACCTAGGCAAAGGCACTGGGGAGAACCAGTTGACGGTACTGGACCCCGGACGGGTAACAGAACGCACCCATGAAAATGTAAGTTGACAGGACGCAAGCCGTCCGCAGTTACCGAATCACACAGTCCTACAGTGGTGCTTGTCCTATTGTCACAATGGAAACAGCCTTTATTTACATATCCCACAGCACACATAGGAATCACCTAAACTGCAGGCACCATAGAGTCGGCTAACCCGAATGCAACACGACAGCACAACTTATTGGAGGATAATTGACGTTCACACTGCCAGGAAACAGCTGTCGTGCTGTAACCAGGCTGGCCATGAGTCAGTACCCCTGCCAATTACTTACGAGCAACAAATGGCGGTGTTGTAGCCCAGGGAGTAGAGTTCAGGTGGTAGAAAGATGAACATAACAGGAGACATGGAAAACGTTGCCAAACAGTTATTTAATCTGAAAACGGACAGGCAAATTCAGGTGAGATCCATGCCTTGTTCATTTTCAGAAAAGTAAGCCGGTCTACATTCTCTGAGGATAGTCGCATGCGACGGTCTGTTACTACACCACCTGCAGCACTAAAGACGCGCTCAGATAATACACTGGCAGCAGGGCAAGCCAGCACCTCCAATGCATACTGGCTAAGCTCTGGCCATGTATCCAACTTAGAGACCCAAAATTTGAAAGGGGAAGAGGCATCTGGGAGTACACTGAGAGGGAAAGCCAAGTAGTCTGTCACCATCTTACGGAAACGTTTCTTCCTGGTGACTGGAGCCGTCTCGGATGGTGTAGACCTTGCTGGCGCTGTCACAAAACTTCGCCACATTTGTAACATACAGCTCTTGCCCTGTGCAGAGGCGCTGCTTGTGCTCCCTCTTGTTGTAGAAGTGTCTACACTGCCTCGACGCACAGAGCTGCTTTGTAAAGCAGTAGCAGCAGCAGCTCTCTCGGCTGGAATGTACAACAGTATGGATTGCACCAGTGTGTCTTGGTACTCCTGCATTTTACGGTCCCGGTTCACCGGTGTGATGAGGGTTTGTAAGTTGTCCCGGTAGCGAGGGTCTAGGAGAGTGTACACCCAATAATCTGACGTGGTGAGAATGTGGGCGATGCGGCGGTCGTTTCTCAGGCACTGAAGCATGAAATCAACCATGTGCTGCAGACTCCCAACTGGCCAACAAAGGCTGTCCTCTGGAAGAGGCGTCATCTCTGCCTCCTCTGCATCACCCCACCCTCGCTCTACATACTGACTAGAGCGTTGTGTACCTCCCTCTGTAGGGATTTCTTCCTCCTCCATTGACTCCTCCTCCTCCTCATCCTCCTCACAAAGTGAGCCCTGCCCAGCCCTTTGTGAGGAACCACGTTGCGCTGACTGTCCTGAAGGTAATTGAATTTGTGACTCCTCATCCTCCACCTCTTCCAAAACCTCTTCCTTTAGTGCTTTCAGTGATTTCTGAAGCAGGCAGATAAGGGGGACAGTCATGCTGACTAGTGCATCATCTGCACTCGCCATCCGCGTTGAGACATCAAACGCACGCAAAACGTCGCAGATGTCCTTCATAGAGGCCCACTCAGTAGTGGTGAAGTGTGAACGGCGCAAATTTCGAGTTGATTGCGCCTGTTGCAGCTGATACTCCATTACTGCTGGCTGCTGCTCACACAACCGCTCCAACATATGTAAGGTGGAATTCCACCTGGTGGGTACGTCACATATGATGCGATGTTCAGGAAGGCGAAATCTGACTTGCAGAGCTGCAATGCGCGATCTGGCCATGCTGGAACGTCGCAAGTGAGCGCACTCTAGGCGGACCTTGTGCAGCAGTGCATCAAGATCCGGATAGTCCCTCAAAAAACTCTGCACGACCAAGTTGAGCACATGTGCCAGACATGGTATGTGAGTGAGGTTGCCAAGGCCCAGAGCTGCCACCAGATTTCGGCCATTGTCACACACTACCAAGCCTGGCTGGAGATTAGCTGACAAAAACCACACGTCGCTCTCCTGCTTGATGGCATCCCAGAGCTCCTGCGCTGTGTGGCTTCGATTCCCCATGGAAATTAATTTCAGGACGGCCTGTTGACGTTTGGCCACGGCTGTGCTCATATCGGTCGCAACAGGTAAGCGTTCACGGGTCCATGTGGAGGCATACCGTGACGGCTCGTGCAGCGATGATTCTGAGGAACTGGAGTAGGAGGAGGAATAAATGTGTACAGACTGGATTCCTGCAATCCTTGGAGTTGGCAGAACACGTACAGCGCCACTGGCAAGATCTGTACCCGGCTCCACAACATTGACCCAATGGGCAGTGAGGGAAAGGTATCGTCCCTGGCCATGGGTACTGGTCCATGCATCGGTGGTCAGGTGGACCCTGCTACTGACGGCGTTTAGTAGCGCATGTTTAATGTTTCCCTCGACATGTTTTTGCAGAGCAGGGACGGCTTGCCTGCTGAAATAAAATCGGCTTGGCACATTATATTGTGGGACTGCCAATGCCATTAAGTTCCTGAAACTGTCAGTCTCCACCAGCCTGAATGACAGCATTTCAAGGGACAGGAGTTTTGCAACGCCAGCATTCAGAGCCTGTGCTCGTGGATGGTTTGCCGAGTATGGCCGTCTTTTATCCCATGCCTGTGGTACCGATGGCTGTTTTGTGGTCTGGGAGTGTGACGATGACTGTGAACTTGCTGCTGTGGGTGGAATAACAATTTGTCTATGGACAACAGTGACCAAGGTTCTTCCATGGAGATCCTGTGAGGAAGCCGAACCAGGTGTGTGTGAGCTGGAGGTAGAGGCTCCAACACGACCTGAAGATGTAGGTGCTGCTGTAGGTTGGCCTACATCTCCAGTGTGTCTTTGTAACTCAGCTACGTGCTTTGTCCGTACATGTTTCCACATATTTGTGGTATTCAGGTTACTGATATTTTTACCTCTTTTAACTTTTTGCTTACACAGCTTGCATTGAACATAGCAAATATCATCTACAAGTCTGTCAAAAAAGGACCACGCAGTGCAAGTCATGGGAGCGCCAAGTTTGACATTTGTAAGAGAACTGCTCCCAACAGGTGCCAAACTGGCACAAGCGAGTCTGCAGCCTACCTCTCCCTCCTCTTTGTACCGTTGGGCCAATCTCTTCCTCAGAGCTGCTCCCACCACCTTCCTGTTGCTCACGCCATGTTGGGTCTCGGACTTCATCATCTCCACTACCCTCTTCCAACATCTGCTGCTGTTGGATGGTCTGGGCAGCACCATGCTCCACAAAACCTGGCACCTGAGTCTCATCATCATCATGAGATGCGTTCTGCGGTGTGCTGTCCATCGGCACTGGCTCACCCGCCTCTTCAGATTGAGAGAGACACAGCTGTTGCGCATCACTGCATACTCCCTCTTCTTCAAATTGCAGAATGCTGCTTGCCTGTGCCCGTGTTTGCGAGCCAACAGATTCTGAGAACAGAAGCAGAGACTCAGCTGGCTCCTGTACAGAACTCTCTGACAGCCTGGCCAATTTGACAGGCGGTGAACAGACAGATGGTTGCTCAACAGTGTTGTGTTCTTGATAGGAGGTGGAAGGAATTGAAGTCGATGCATTGGCTGCCATCCAACCAACAACGGCTTCAATTTGTTCTTCCCGCAGCAGGGGGGCACGCCGAGCTCCTACCAAAGTGCGCATAAAGGAACGCTCACGGGGATAAATGGTGGATGCTGTGTCACTGAGGGTGGCAGCAGCCACAGAATCCCCACGTCCTCTCCCTGCTGAAACTCCACGGCCACGACCACGTGCCTTACTCACTGACTTCTTCATCTTGGTAGATTGATAAAGAAAGTCAGAAAAGTTATAAGGCCTAAGTGTGGTTATTACGCAGAGACTGAAGTGAACACTGAAACACAACTGTTCACAATCTGTGAAAGGCTACTCCTTTGTCTACTTCTATAGTGTTTGCAACCAATGTATTGGATACGGATGGAAGCGCGTCACACTAATAGATTATATTTATTTTAAATGGAATGGAGCAGAACCAATTGGAGAGAAATGACAAGGATGAGGAACTGAGACACGCTCAGCAGAGTACAAGCAGCAGTACTTGAACAAGTAACTGGAGCGTGATGTGCACTCAAAAAATAAAAAACACAGACTGAAGTGAACACTGAAACACAACTGTTCACAATCTGTGAAAGGCTACTCCTTTGTCTACTTCTATAGTGTTTGCAACCAATGTATTGGATACGGATGGAAGCGCGTCACACTAATAGATTATATTTATTTTAAATGGAATGGAGCAGAACCAATTGGAGAGAAATGACAAGGATGAGGAACTGAGACACGCTCAGCAGAGTACAAGCAGCAGTGCTTGAACAAGTAACTGGAGCGTGATGTGCACTCAAAAAATAAAAAACACAGACTGAAGTGAACACTGAAACACAACTGTTCACAATCTGTGAAAGGCTACTCCTTTGTCTACTTCTATAGTGTTTGCAACCAATGTATTGGATACGGATGGAAGCGCGTCACACTAATAGTTAAATTGCATGGAGCAGCAAGAATTACACTGAAGAAAAAAAAAAGAGTCTGTGAGTGACACGTGCAGATGCCTACAGACAGCGTTGCATGCAGAGCAAACTGCAGCGTCACCTGCACTCACACACACCTTGCAGAGCTGTTAAAACAACACTGCAGGCAAAAGGAAGCTTTACACAGCGGTTGGTGCTAGCCTGCCTAAAGCACAGTACACTAAATCGCAATCTCTAACTATCCCTCAGAGTCAGCACAGCAGCGTTCTGTCCCTTACTGAATTCACAGCACAGTGACGCTAAAATGGCGGCGGCGCCTTTTATAGTGCATTCTGACATCATTTCAGCATCCAATCACAGCCATGCCATTAGTTAACATGACCGCAGCAGTACAGGATGTGCCCACTAGAGTTGAGCGATACTTTCCGATATCCAAAAGTATCGGAATCGGAATGGTATCGCCGATAACATTAAAATATCGGCGATACCCGATACCGATACCGGAAGTCCCATGTAAGTCTATGGGAACAAAATATTGAAATTAAAAAAACCCCATTCTTGCCTTGTTGGTTAATTGTACATGAAGGAAAACAAGAAAGAGTAATGTAGAATGTATTGGGAAGGTTGAGGAGACATTAAAGGCATAGATGTTTAACCCAATCAAATGGAATAGCATAAATATTTTTTTTTTTAAAGATGTTCGGATTGACGAAGAAATTGACAATGTTGTTAACGTTTTTTCTATTTTGGCAAATATGTATATTACACAACTTCCATGCTCTTCATCTTCACCTTTTTAACTTTTCACACACTTTCTCCTTCATAATCTTCTGCAGCATCATCTTTTTCATCAAATTATTCTTCATCTTCACCTTCTTTATCTTCTTCTTAAACTTCTTGCTATTCATCTTTGTTAACATTACTCATATTCTTCTTATTAAACTATTATTCTTATTCATATTCTGCTTCATCTTCTTCATCATATTCTTATTTGTGACAGAGAATCCTGTACTTGTAATCTGTCAAAGTATGAATTTTTCATCCTTCCGTTCTTGCTGTCACAAAAGATTTAAATTACAACAGTATTTGTCCGTGTTCAGTTTAGCCTGCAGCAGCAGGCATTTTCCAGGGGCACCACGAGGAGGAACGGACTCACCCCCATACACTGCTTAGTCTTCTTCTGCTTAGAATTTAGAGCAATATATTTTGCTCTTCATTTTGGTCTTATACTTCATGTTCTTCTGCTTTTAGATCTTCTGCTTATTGTTCTTGTGTCTCTTGTTCCGTATCTTGTATTTGTAGCACAATCTTGTACCAGCTGATGTTACTGGGACACGGTTACTAAGCAGGAGGTACCTGTGCTCCAAAGCACTACCAAGGACCAGCAGACGTTGCTGGAACTCGGATACCGAGATGGAGGCACCTAGGCCAAAGGCACTGTGGAGAACCAGCTGACGGTACTGGAACCCGGAGGGCAGCAGAAGGAAAAGAGCCAATGGCACAACCGAGGACCAGCTGACGTTACTGAACCCCAGTAACACAGGAGCAAGTGTTGACTGTGCTAACAGCACTTCCGAGCAACAACTGGCGGTGTTGGAGCCCAGGGTCAAGGAGGATGTTTAAATACTAGATCAAGTAATTTCCTTGTTACCTGTCAATTTTAAATGTCTATACTTCAAACAAGAGAAAGATAACCTTTACTACCATAAGATGATGATTTCATTTAAACTAATATCTAGATAAATAAAGAATTGACAAACATAAACACATACATTAACATGTTGAACAGCAATGCAAACCACAAAATAAATTAGTTAAGGAATCTGCTTATACGGTTGTACATAAAAGCATACAAGTACATATCTGAATCCATTAATGATGGATAAGTAACAGTATGTACACCATTTTTATTGTATAGACAATGAATGTCTGACTTCAAAACATCATCAGCATTACAAGTTATCTGTGATATTACTAAAATGTTCCATTTGCTGAATAATGTCACTAAATATTTTATACAAAATTATACAATTTCCATCATGTAATACTCATAATATGTGGCAATAATCATTTTTATTAACAAACATAACCTTTAAAAAGTGCATAGTGCATAGTGAAAATTGCTATTTATGGCTGACTGTCGACTTGGAAGCATGACAACAGATAGATAAGGTATATATAGATGAGACTGCATAGCCACAGATGGTGAATGGCGATGTAATACTGTACCTCAATAAAGTGTGCGTCACTACTACATAATTTTTTTTATATAGCTTTATAAACAGGTACATGGATGTATGCTTGTGCCTTTGTTTTGACGCACAGACTGCCTTCCTGCTGAGACGCATTGGGTAGTGAACAGTTGTGTGCAGTGTTCACTGCAGTCTCTGCGGAATAACCACACTTAGACCTTATAACTTTTCAGACTTTCTTTATCAATCTACCAAGATGAAGAAGGCAGGGAGTAAGGCACGTGGTCGTGGAGTTTCTTCAGGGAGAGGACGTGGGATTCTGTGGCTGCTGCGGCCCCCAGTGACACAGCATCCACCAGTTTTCCCCGTGAGCGTTCCTTTATGCGCACTTTTGTAGGAGCTCGGAGTACCCCCCTGCTGCGGGAAGAACAAATTGAAGCCGTTGTTGTTTGGATGTCAGCCAATGCATCGACTTCAATTGCTTCCACCTCCTCTCAGGACCACAGCACTGTTGGGCAACCATCTGTCTCTTCACCGCCTGGCAAATTGCCCAGGCAGTCAGAGAGTTCTGTACAGGAGCCAGCTGAGTGTCTGCTTCTGTTCTCAGAATCTATTGGCTTGCAAACAGGGGCCCAGCCAAGCAGCATTCTGTAATGTGAAGAGGGAGTATGCAGTGATGCGCAACAGCTGTGTCTCTCTGAATCTGAAGAGGCGGGTGAGACAGTGCCGATGGTCAGCACACCGCAGAACGCATCTGATGATGATGAGACCCAGGTGCCAGTTTCTGTTGAGCATGGTGCTGGCCAGACCACCCAACAGCAGGTGTTGGAAGAGGGTAGTGGAGATGATGAGGTCCAAGACCCAACATGGCATGAGGAACAGGAAGGTGGTGGGAGCAGCTCAGAGGAATAATAATAATATTTATTTATATAGCGCCATCATATTCCGCAGCGCTTTACAGTTTAGCAGTTTCAGAACACAAGTCATAAGTAACAACGTTAACAATACAATAATTTAAGCTAAATAAGTCGCCCCTGCTCGTGACAGCTTACAATGTACAATGAGATGGGGGAGATACAAAGTATAGGTGTTTATATACAATGGTGCATTTACAATGATGTTCCAGCCATCTTAAGGGACTGAGGGATGGAGATAGTGAATGGGCTAGAGACACACACACACTTACACAGAATACATAGAATGACTTTGATTAGTGAATGTGATAGGCCGCTCTGAACAAATGTGTTTTGAGGGAGCGCCTGAAACCATGCAAATTGTGGATAGTCCTAATTTCTTGGGGTACAGCATTTCAGAGGATTGGCGTAGAGCAGGAGAAGTCTTGGAGTCGGGAGTGGGAGGTACGTATTAGTGCAGAGGTTAGTCGAAAGTCGTTTGCAGAGCGCAGCAGTCGGTTAGGCCGATAGATAGAAATGAGGGAGGAGATGTAGGAGGGGTGCTGCACTGTGGATAGCTTTGTGGCTGAGAACCAGTACTTTGGTTGAAAGCTGGGAGAGGCCGAGAGAAATGGTTAGTGATAGAAGGAAGATAGAGGAAGACATTGCCCCAACGGTACAAACAGGAGGGAGAGTTAGGCTGCAGACTCGGTTGCCTGTAGCCTCCAGTTTGGCACCTGTTCGGAGCAGTTGTCTTCCAAAAGTCAAAACGTGCGCTCCCAGGACTTGCACTGCGTGGTCCTTTTTTCACACACTTGCACATGATATTTGCTATGTGAAATGCAAGCTGTGTAATCAAAAATTAAAAATAGCTAAAAGTGTCAGTCACCTCAATACCACAAATATGTGGAAACATGTGCGGACAAAGCACGTAGTTGAGTTACAAAGACACACTGGAGATGTAGGCCAACCTACAGCAGCACCTACATCTTCAGGTTGTGTTGAAGCCTCTTCATCGAGCTCACACACAGCTGGTTCTGCTTCCTCACAGGATCGCCATGGAAGAACCTCGGCCACTGTTGTCCAGAGACAAACTGTTATTCCACACACAGCAGCAAGTTCCCTGTCATCCTCACACTCCCAGGCCACAAAACAGCCATCGGTAGCACAGGCATGGGATAAAAGACGGCCATACTCCGCAAACCATGCACGAGCACAGGCTCTGAATGCTGGCATTGCAAAACTCCTGTCCCTTGAAATGCTGTGATTCAGGCTGGTGGAGACAGACAGTTTCCGTAACTGAATATCATTGTCAGTCCCACAATACAATGTGCCAAGCCGATTTCATTTCAGCAGGCAAGCCGTCCCTGGTCTGCAAAAGCATGTTGAGGGAAAAATTAAACATGCGCTACTAAAAGCCCTCAGTAGCAAGGTCCACCTGACCACCGATGCGTGGACCAGTACCCATTGTTATGATCTGCTACAACCAGTAAGGAAAGAAGGGAATTCTGTCCCTACAATACAACTAAGCTGAATCCCTACGATGTAACGGGGAACCTGATCCTGCGACCAGACCCGCTAAAGTCCTCATCTAGTGTGAACGAAGACCTATAGTTGCGAGGGAGTAATCCCTACAAGATCTAGGGACTGGGAGAAAAGGTGGACACCTCCTAACATAAATTGTAGCATGGATAATTAAACAGAAAAATAAATACTTTGTGATCCTAACATCAAGCAAAACTGACAGATTAAGGCACCTAAGCACCCGGCTAGCTTAACAGTAGATAATACAATGAAGTCAAGCAAAGCCAGAAGGGCGGAGCCAGACTAAATAGGGAAAAAAGGTCATGTGACCAGCAAACTGAAACAAAACCTAACAAGAGGGTTCTAACACCCATGGCCAGGGACAATACCTTTCCCTCACTGCCCATTGGGTCAATGTTGTGCAGCCGGGTACTGATCTTGCGAGTGGCGCTGTACGTGTTCTGCCAACTCCAAGGATTGCAGGAATCAAGTCTGTACACATTGATTCCTCCTCCTACTCCAGTTCCTCAGAATCATCGCTGCAGGAGCCGTCACGGTCTACCTCCACATGGACCCGTGAACGTTTACCTGTTGCGACCGATATGAGCACAGCCGTGTCCAAATGTCAACAGGCCGTCCTGAAATTAATTTCCATGGGGAATCTTAGCCACACAGCGCAGGAGCTCTGTAATGCCATAAAGCAGGAGAGCGACGTGTGGTTTTTGGAAGAGAATCTACAGGCAGGCTTGGTAGTGTGTGACAATGGCCGAAATCTGGTGTCAGCTCTGGGCCTTGGCAACCTCACTCACATACCATGTCTGTCATATGTGCTCAACTTGGTCGTGCAGAGTTTTTTGAGGGACTATCCGGATCTTGATGCACTGCTGCACAAGGTCCGCCTAGAGTGCGCTCACTTGCGACGTTCCAGCATGGCCAGATCGCTGATTGCAGCTCTGCAACGCAGATTTCACCTTCATGAACATCGCATCATATGTGACGTACCCACCAGGGGAATTCCTCGTTACATATGTTGGAGCGGTTGTGTGAGCAGCAGCCAACAGTAATGGAGTATCAGCTGCATCAGGCGCAGTCAACTCGCAATTTGCGCCGTTCACACTTCACCACTACTGAGTGGGCCTCTATAATAAGAATAATAATATTATTTATTTATATAGCGCCATAATATTCCGCAGTGCTTTACAGTTTAACAGTTTCAAAACACAAGTCATAAGTAACAACGTTAACAATACAATAATTAAAGCAAAATCAGCCGCCCCTGCTGGTGATAGCTTACAATCTACAATGAGGTGGGGGAGATACAAAGTACAGGTGTTTATATACAATGGTGTTTTTACAATGATGGTCCAGCCATTTTAAGGGAGTGAGGGATGCATGGAGATAGTGAATGGGCTACACACACAGAATTACACATAGAATGACTTTGATTAGTGAATGTGATAGGCCACTGTGAACAAATGTGTTTTGAGGGAGCGCCTGAAACCATCCAAATTGCGGATAGTCCTAATTTCTTGGGTAGAGCATTCCAGAGGATTGGCGCAGCGCGGGAGAAGTCTTGGAGTTGGGAGTGGGAGGTACGGATTAGTGCAGAGGTTAGTCGAAGGTCGTTTGCAGAGTGCAGCAGTTGGTTAGGCCGATAAATATAAATAAGGGAGGAGATGTAGGGGGGTGCTGCGCTGTGGAGAGCTTTGTTGGTGAGAACCAGTAATTAGAATTGGATCCTATAATGAATGGGCAGCCACTGCCAGTGTAATGAGTGGCGAATAACTCTATGAAGGATATCTGCCACGTTTTGCGTGCGTTTGATGAGTCAACGCGGATGGCGAGTGCAGATGATGCACTAGTCAGCCTGACTGTCCCCCTTATCTGCCTGCTTCAAAAAACACTGCAAGCACTAAGGCATGAGGTTTTGGAAGAGGTGGAGGATGAGGAGTCACAAATTCCATCACCTTCTGGACAGTCAGCGCAACGTGGTTCCTCACAAAGGGCTGGAGGACTTTCAAAGTACCATGCTGTATCAACAATTGAACCTCCAGAGTCGCTGTCTATATTTTCATAACCATTACAAACTTTTAATGTATTTACAAAGCACATAATGTACATTTTTTGTCTATCCTTTTGTAATGCTATTGTGTTTCCATAAACTGATGTTACAGAATTATGATACAAAGTTTTTAAATTTTGAGTTTTAAATTTTGTAAATTTATATGTATTTGAAGGACTTTGTGAGGAGGATGAGGAGGAGTCAATGGAGGAGGAAGACATCGCTCCAGAGGGAGGTAGACAATGCTCTAGTCAGTATGTAGACCAAGGGTGGGGTGATGCACAGCAGGCAGAGATGACGCCTCTTGCAGGGGACAACGTTTCTTGGCCAGTTGGGAGTCTGCAGCACATGGTTGATTTCATGCTGCAGTGGCTGAGAAACGACCGCCGCATCGAACACATTCACACCACGTCTGATTATTGGGTGTACACCCTCCTAGACCCTCGCTACCGGGACAACTTACAAAGCCTCATCACACCGTTGAACCGGGAGCGTAAAATGCGGAAGTACCAAGACACACTGGTGCAATCCATAATGTTCTCCATTCCAGCCGAGAGCACTGCTGCTGCTACTGCTTTACAAAGCAGCTCTGTGCGTCGAGGCAGTGGAGACAGCTCTGCAACAAGAGGGAGCACAAGCAGCGCCTCTGCACAGGGCAAGAACAGTATGTTCCAAATGTGTCGAAGTTTTGTGGCAGCGCCACCAATGTCTACACCATCCGAGACGGCTCCAGTCAGCAGGAGGCAACATTTCCGTAAGATGGTGACAGACTACATGTCTTGCCCTCTCAGTGTACTCCCAGATGGCTCTTCCCCATTCAAGTTTTGTGTCTCTAAGCTGGATACATGGCCAGAGCTTAGCCAGTATGCATTGGAGGTGCTGGCTTGCCCTGCTGCCAGTGTATTATCGGAGCGCGTCTTTACTGCTGCAGGTGGTGTACTAACAGACCGTTGCATGCGACTATCCTCCGATAATGTAGAACGGCTTACTTTTCTGAAAATGAACTAGGCATGGATCTCGCCTGAATTTGCCTGTCCGGTTTCAGATTAACTAACTGGTTGGCAACGTTTTCCATGTCTCCTGTTATGTTCATCTTTCTACCACCTGAGCTATACTCCCTGGGCTACAACACTGCCAGTTGCTGCTCAGAAGTGTCGTGTCCACAGACCAATACACAAGCTATAGTGATAGTGGGGTTCAGTAACGCCTGCTGTTCCCCTGCTGCGTGTCTGACAAAAATTAATGCTGCTAACTCCAAATTAAAGTTCAAATTAAAGTTCAAACATCTCATACTAGGCCTCAGGCTACACCCTCCTTGACCCTGGGCTCAGAAGTGTTGGATGCACAGATCAAAACAATCGATGATGTGTTTGTGGGGTTCAGTAACGCCTGCTGTTCCCCTGCTGTGTGTCCGGCAAAAATTACTGCTACCTAGCTACACATGTTGAAAAAAACATGACATGTTAAAGTGGCTAGTGCTACACATAGATATCAGGCTACACCCTTATTTCTAAGCTGTAAACAAGTGAAACGTCAAATTTAAAACCATTCAATGATTAGTGTTGGTAACAAATCTGTAACTAAATAATTGTGACATATTATGGCAGATATCCACATGTCTAACACAAATGCTAACACAAAAGCATACTTATGCTATAGGGTACTGATGGTGAACCTTCTCACTCCATAACTTTGACAAATCCAACTCACATCATGCCTCAAATGCTGCAATGTTGGAAGTGCATAATGTGGGTTGAACTTTGACAACAGCTGCAGTGCGAAGGTTATCCTTCTGTGTTCTTGGCTTTTAAATAAAAGCATACAAGTAAATATAATAATACATTGTTGATTAAGGGACATGATGTACACCTGTAATATTGTGCAAACAATGGATGTAGGACTATTCCTCTTCAACATTACTTATATTTGTGTCATTTGAAAAAATACATATTTAGTTAAAAATTAAAAACCCATGTTCAGTAGCTGTGAAAGGCCAGTTTGTGTACTTCTATATTGTTTGCAACCAATGTATTGTATACGGATGGAAGCACGTCACTGTAATAGATTTGAATTATTTTAAATAGAATAAAGCAGCACCAATTTTAGAAAAATGACAAGGATGAGCCAGTGACAGACACTCAGCAGAGTACACGCAGCGGTGGTTGAAGAAGTAAATGGAGCGTGATCTGCATTTAAAAAAAAAAAAAAAAAAAAAATACCTCACAGACTGCAGTGAACACTGAAACACAACTATTCACAATCTGTGAAAGGCTACTCCTTTGTCTACTTCTATAGTGTTTGCAACCAATGTATTGTATACGGATGGAAGCGCGTCACACTAATAGATTAGATTTATTTTAAATGGAATGTAGCAGAACCAATTGGAGATAAATGAAAAGGATGAGCCACTGAGACACGCTCAGCAGAGTACAAGCAGCAGTGCTTGAACAAGTAACTGGAGCGTGATGTGCACTCAAAAAAAAAAAAACACAGACTGCAGTGAACACTGAAACACAACTGTCCACAATCTGGGAAAGGCTACTCCTTTGTCTACTTCTATAGTGTTTGCAACCAATGTATTGTATACGGATGGAAGCGCGTCACACTAATAGATTAGATTTTAAATGGAATGGAGCAGAACCAATTGGAGATAAATGAAAAGGATGAGCCACTGAGACACGCTCAGCAGAGTACAAGCAGCAGTGCTTGAACAAGTAACTGGAGCGTGATGTGCACTCAAGAAAAAAAAACACAGACTGCAGTGAACACTGAAACACAACTGTCCACAATCTGGGAAAGGCTACTCCTTTGTCTACTTCTATAGTGTTTGCAACCAATGTATTGTATACGGATGGAAGCGCGTCACACTAATAGATTAGATTTATTTTAAATGGAATGTAGCAGAACCAATTGGAGATAAATGAAAAGGATGAGCCACTGAGACACGCTCAGCAGAGTACAAGCAGCAGTGCTTGAACAAGTAACTGGAGCGTGATATGCACTCAAAAAATAAAAAACACAGACTGAAGTGAACACTGAAACACAACTGTCCACAATCTGTGAAAGGCTACTCCTTTGTCTACTTCTATAGTGTTTGCAACCAATGTATTGGATACGGATGGAAGCGCATCACACTATAATTTCTATTGAATGGAGCAGCTAGAATTACACTAAAGAAAAAAAAAAAGAGTCTGTGAGTGACATGTGCAGATGCCTACAGACAGCGTTGGATGCAGAGCAAACTGCAGCGTCACCTGCACTCACACACACCTTGCAGAGCTGTTAAAACAACACTGCAGGCAAAAGGAAGCTTTACACAGCGGTTGGTGATAGCCTGCCTACAGCACAGTACACTAAATCGCAATCTCTAACTGTCCCTCAGAGTCAGCAGAGTAGCGTTCTGTCCCTATCTGAATTCACAGCACAGTGACGCTAAAATGGCGGCGGCGCCTTTTATAGTGCATTCTGACATCATTTCAGCAGCCAATCACAGCCATGCCATTAGTTAAGATGACCGCAGCATTACAGGATGTGCCCACACTTCGTAGGATTCCTCATTGGCTGACTAAAATCACATTGCCTCTCAAAGAATTATGGGAACTTCCGATTCCGGTATACGATATTGAAAAAGTATCGGAATTCCGATAACGCGAATATCGGCCGATACCCGATACTTGCGGTATCGGAATGCTCAACACTAGTGCCCACACTTCTTAGGATTCCTCATTGGCTGACTAAAATCACATTGCCTCTCAAAGAATTATGGGAACTTCCGATTCCGGTATACGATATATGGAAAATATCGGAACTAAGTATCGAAAGTCCGATACAGCTAATATCGGCCGATACCCGATACTTGCGGTATCGTATCGCTCAACACTACTGCTCACTGTTCTCCCTCTCAGCGTCTGACAGCGGGCGCCGGCAGGTGATGTTATTGCGCCCGCTGTCATACGCTGAGAGGGGGATTATGGGAGAGAAGGAGAGCTTGCTCCTTCTCTCTCTATGCGGTCAGCTTTATCGGCTGGATGCCGATACAGCTGACCCTCCGATGACGGGTGGGGGGCCCACTGCTGGCACCGGGCCCCCCAACGCCTGTTCAGGCCCCATAGCTTCCGGGCGGCAGAGCAGGGAGAGCGATTCTCCCTGCTCTGCCGTAGAATGTAACTGTATCGTAGCTCCGGGTGGGCCCCCTCAGAGCGTGGGCCCCGGGGCCACCGCCCCCTCTGCCCCGCGACCTATCCTTTCAAATCAGGGCCCACCACGCAGGAGCTGGGGCCCACCGTAGGTTTCTCCGGTGTCTCAGTCCGACCCTGCTTGCCAGCCTGATAATACCAGGCCACAGCAGTCTGCATATCTTGGCTGGTTAACAAAAATAGGGGATCCCCTCGAAAAAAATTTGGGTGGGGTCCCCCCTATTTTTGTTAACCAGCCAGATGAAGCAGACTGCTGAGGCCTGGTTTTTCAGGCTGGTAAGGATCCAATATCCATGGACCTTGCCAGCCTGATAATACCAGGCCACAGCAGTCTGCTTAGCTTGGCTGGTTAACAAAAATAGGGGATCCCCTCGAAAAAAAAACGGCGTAGGGGTCCCCCTATTTTTGTTAACCAGCCAAGTAAAATGCAGACTGCTGCGGCCTGGTATTAGAAGACTGTCAAGGCCCATGGATTTTGGCCCTCAACAGCCTGATAATACCAGGCTACAGCAGCCCCACATTTGGCGCATCAAAAGATGTGCCAATTGTGGCACTTTACCCGGCTCTTCCCACTGCCCTGTAGCGGTGGCAAGTGGGGTAATAAGGGGTTAATGTCACCGTTGATTGCACGGTGACAATAATCCCGGTTAATAATGGAGAGGTGTCAATAAGACACCGATCCATTATTAATCCCAAAGTTTTAAAATGTATAAAAAAAAAGACACAGCAAGAAAAAAGTATTTTAATGAAATAAAAGAGACAACACAGTTTTCATTTATTTTATTATACTCTCATTCCTGTGACGCCATCGATCTCCTGTAAAAAAAGGAAAAAAAAAAACCAACAGTATACCACCTGTCCAACGCAGTCCATAGTAACGACTGTCCCACGGCGATCCAGCTCTGCTACATCGGAATGACAGGCAGAGGCTGTCATCCCGGCGCAGCACAGCTGATTACCTGCTTCCCCGGCGGTGACGTCATCGGACTGACTGCTTTACGGCCGGGATTACCCAGCAGTCACTGCAGTTATCGCGAGAAACTGCATGTGACCGCCGGGGAAAGATGATGGCGGCCATCAACCAGTCCAGGCCGTGACCACCGGAGATCTTCTGCCAGGTAAGTGCCGCTGACTCCTGACAGACCCGACCGACGGACACTCACAGTGACAGTGACAAATCCGATTCCGGTATACGATATATGGAAAATATCGAAACTAAGTATCGAAAGTCCGATACAGCTAATATCGGCCGATACCCGATACTTGCGGTATCGTATCGCTCAACACTAGTGTTCACGCTTCAAAGTTTGGCAATTTCAAGACTGCTGCATCCCTCTGCAAGACATCTCACAATTTTTGACTTTTCAGAGTCCGTCAAATCTCTCTTCTGACCCATTTTGCCAAAGGATAGGAAGTTGCCTAATAAGTAAGCACACCTTATATAGGGTGTTGATGTCATTAGACCACACCCCTCCTCATTACAGAGATGCAAATCACCTGATTTACATAATCGGCAGTTGGCTTTCAAGCCTATACAGCTTGGAGTAGGACAACATGTTTAAAAAGGATGATGTGATCTAAATACTCATTTGCCTAATAATTCTGCACACAGTGTATAGGGTCATCATACACTGGAGCATCATCCATGGGGCCCATGATATACTGGAGCATCATATGGGGCTCATTATATATGGAGCATTATATAGGCCCATCATACACTCGAGCATCATCCATGGTGCCCATCATATACTGGAGCATTATAAATGGGACCCATTATATATGGAGCATTATATTGGCCCATCATACACTGGAGCATCATCCATGGGGCCCATCATACACTGGAGCATTATAAATGGGGTCCATCATATACTGGAGCATCATATGGGGCCCATTATATATGGAGCATTATATTGGCCCATCATACACTGGAGCATCATCCATGGGGCCCATCATATACTGGAGCATCATATGGGGCCCATTATATATGGAGCATTATATTGGCCCATCATACACTGGAGCATCATCCATGGGGCCCATCATACACTGGAGCATTATAAATGTCGCCCATCATACACTGGAGCATCATCCATAGGGCCTATCATATACTGTAGCATCTTATGGGGCCCATTATATATGGAGCATTATATTGGCCCATCATACACTGGAGCATCATCCATGAGGCCCATCATACACTGGAGCATTATAAATGGGGCCCATCGTACAATGGAGCATTATTCATGGGGCCCATTATACACTGGAGCATTATAAATGGGACCCATTATATATGGAGCATTATTTTGGCCAATCATACACTGGAGCATCATATTGGGCCTATTATATATGGAGCATTATATAGACCCATCATACACTGGAGCATCATCCATGGGGCACATCATATACTGGAGCATCATATGGGGTTCATTATTTATGGGGCATCATATAGGGTATGGAGCATCACATGGAGCACATATGGGGCCTATTCTGCATGGAGCATTATATGGAGCACATTCTGTATGGAGCAATATATGGGGTCCATTATATACTGTATGGAGCTTTATATGCGACTCATTATACTGTATGGAGCAATATTTGGGGCTCATTATACTCTATGGGGCCCATCCTATACTGTATGGCACATTATATGGGGACCATCATATACTGTAGCATTATGTGGAGCTCATCATATACTGTATGGAACGTTATATGGGACCAATTATTCTGTATGGAGCAATATATGGGGCTCATTATTCAGTATGGCGCACTATGTGGTGGCCTTAATACTGTATGGAGGACTATACCGTCCTGTTTTTGAGCTATTGTAGAATTTAAAATAGATATCAGTCATGTAATGTAAGAAGTGAAGTATTTGTCATTGAACTATACCTATGTTTCTCCCGAGGCACACGAAAACCTGGAGCCAGCCCTGCCCCCCCCCCACAACTTTAGCCAAATAACCCCCAGTTTTCAATTTGTAACTATTATTATAAAGTAAATTAAGGTTGCCAAGCTTAAGTAATAAGAATTGATGTTGGCATTGAAATGGGCACTGTAGGTGTGTTTACTGTCCTTCACTCCCTGCCGACTTTGCTTCCCCATTGACTTGCATTGGGTTTCGTGTTTCAGTCGGACCTTCGACTTTTCCCGATAGTCAGTCGATTTTGTTCGACTCGACTTTTGAGAAAGTCGGGTTTCATGAAACCCGACTCGACCCTAAAAAAGGCAAAGTCGCTCATCTCTAATCCTGGTTCATACAATTACATACCTGTTTGAGAAATATTATTACATTTATTACATTGGATAAAGCTGATCCAAGGCAAGTACTAATGTACATAGTAACATAGTAACATAGTTATTAAGGTTGAAGGAAGACATTAAGTCCATCTAGTTCAACCCATATCCTATCCTAACCTGCCCTAACATGTTGATCCAGAGGAAGGCAAAAAAAACCCAAGTGGCAAACAGTAAGCTTCACATTGGGAAAAAAATTCCTTCCCGACTCCACATACGGCAATCAGACTAGCTCCCTGGATCAACGCAGTATCTAGGAAACTAGTGAATATAGCCTGTAATATTATACTTTTCAAGAAAAGCATCCAGTCCCTTCTTAAATTTTAGTAGGGAATCATCATTTTTTGCATTTTAATGTAACCAGCAGCTAATTATCGAAACTGTAGATCTCTGCTAAAAAATGATCATTACTAAGAGACATTAGAAGCATAAAAAAAGTTGGATTCTTGGTAACTCCAGCATAGCAGTGAACCTTTCGTCTTAAATTGGTTGTTTGGCTACTTTCACATTGACTTTTTTCCAGGAGTTAAAAAACAATACGAGTTTTCAAGCAGTAACAGCTTAAAGAAACTCTACTTTTTGGGGGGATTTTGGAGGCGTTTTTCATTTCCTGAAAAAGTTTTTGAAGAGTTTTGGAAAAGTTGTTTTGATTATTTTTTCATCCTGAATCCATGGACACTCCACAATCTTTTGTGACAGCCAGGGCCATTTAAATGGTAAAACAGCAGCGATCAAAGCTAGATTCGGTTGCTGCTGTTATAGGCAGACCCCAGCCTTTTCAGCATAGTCAGAGTATAATGGAGGCTCAGTTCCAGAACTCGCACCCTGACTGTGACTTAAAATTATGTAATACATGCAGACTGTATTGTGAAATCTGGTGACAGATCCACTTTCAGACTAAAATGAGTATTGTGACAATGTATTTATTGTTAGTCAATCAACTCTGAAAATAATTCTGGCTGCTGGTAAATGTCATCTATAAGTCATAGTCTGTCAGGCACTTCAGGTGTCCTGCTAGTTGTTAAATTTTGGAGCTTGTAGTCCATCACACGGTTGAGCCACAGATGCATCTATCTCTTTTATGTGCTAGTTGTAAACCAACTGTGTGATTATGGGAAATGTCACCTCTTTTCACTTAGCAGCAGGCGGCTTCGACAGCCCCCACGTTCTGAAGCTTCCATTATCCAAGAACAGGTTGTTTTAAGTTCTCTACCTTTTAGAGCAGGCCAATCTGACACAAATACTTTTATATAGTCTTATTACAAGCACTAAATGCTTCTGGTGTTTATATTTTGTCAAAACCGCAAGAATGTGGAGAATTTTCAGATTAAAGTGAGTCTGTGGGTGAAGATCTGCTACCTACAGGTTATCAAGTCTCAATATACTCTCACCTTTCTCCATGTTTACCTCTCACCACCCCTAAAGTGTCTGCACATAAGACTACATCCGTGGCATATGAAGAAGGCTGCGTGACGTTATGCGCGTTTCACTTCAGTAATGAAGGTAACAAGACAGATTTTAATGTAATATGGTTCAAAGCTACTTAATGCATACACAGAGCCCTGAGTAATGAGGCTGCGAAATACAAAACATCAATGAACAGGTGAATACATAACAGATGGAAGTTACAGAGGCATAGCATTAGGTACAATTCACATAAAAAGTGCCAGGTACAATGTATAACAGGCAAAATGAAACAGTCGCAATAACAGAGCAACATTTTTTTTTCAGATATTTTTATTTCATAATTTTACAGAGGCAATAAAAATATTTTAAAAAACCCACAAAATTACAGCTACTTCCCAAATCACCCGATCTTAAATTGCTATTCCAAAAAAATGGGACCAGTCAAAATACTACTAATACAGGGAGCAGAAATATAAAAATTGGCGCTGGAGTTGTATTAACATCCCTACATGCATACTGTATGTCCGAAAATCTTACGTTCTTCATGAAGAACACTGGGACCAAATCTCAAATTGATTCTTATAATTGCATCACTGGATTGCTCCAAATGCTTCCATTTTGACCAGGTTCCTCCCAGCCATTCCTTAAATTGTTGGAACTGTCTGCATTTTCCAATATTTAGGCATCATATAAAGTAATAGAATGATTAGATTTTTCTTTGAATGAGTAAGAGAAAGTAATAAAGTAATAAAGCTTTTGGCACAAACACTAGCTTTGTATCCAAATGGGTATTTATCATGTATGTAATTTGATGGCAGAAAATTTGTATTAGGAGATAAGTCCATCATACATGTGTAAACACGTTACTGAGTGCAGTGACAGGCAGAAGGCAGAACGAGGGTTAAACAGTTAAACAATTTGAATTGAACAAGGGCTTAACTCCTCGCAAGGAGACCAAGGGTTTAAGGGGAAAAATATTAAGAACAATAAGTGCAGAATGAGAACAGTCTTTTCTAGAACCAAGGGCACATATATTCCCTTTAAAAACAGCCTTTAATAATACAATCTTAAAAAACACCTGCCCAGTGAAAAATTTTTTTTGCTTAAATACCAACGATAAATAATGACCACAAAAAACTACAATAACCCTGCATCAGGCCTAATTTCTTTCTGCCTGACTGTGGAGCTTGGCACCCTAAAAGACAATTTTTTGGCGCCTCCACTCAACGAGGACTGTCCTACACTCCCCTAATAATTCCCTATTACCCCGAGGAAGCTGACCACGCCAAACGCGCGTCGGGGCTGAAGCGCGCACCATTCACCCGATACCCCCTCCCCACATGGGTAAGCACTGTATTTACCTCATGCAATATTGGTAGACTGCTGTCCATTACTTGTGCCGGGACTAAGTCCTCATAAGTTTGTGTAACTATGTTATGCTTATGTTGGGGCTAGGTATATCCCTCTACTTACATGCATTTCATGTGGGGCATATATTTTTGTCCTAGTAAACTATATATAATAAAGGGTACGTCTATATACCTATCTTAGCTATACCAGCTTTATTTATTATTTATTCCATGTCGTATATATGGAGATAATGGTGTGGTGGTGTCTGTCCCTCCTCTCTCCCCATTTTCCATATTGTCCTGTTTGTTTTTATTAGCGCTATATGCCCGTATACTTTTGTAACTTAATGGATCAATAAACTTTTTTCATTAATCTTTTGATTCAATTGTATTTTTGAGATCTATTTCAATCCTTTTTGTTATGTAGGATTATATGTTTTTTTAAGATTGTTTTATTAAAAGGTTGTTTTTAAAGGGAATATATGTGCTCTATTTTCTGATCTACTTTCCCTTGACCTATTTTGATTCTGTACTTTTCTAGAAACAACTTAACTTGTCCTTGGTAGAGATGAGCGACTTTGGCTCCGGGAGGGTCGAGTCGGGTTTCGGACCACCCGACTTTCCCAAAAGTCAAGTCGAACGAAGTCGGCCGACTAACGGAAAAGGTCGATTCGGAGTCGAAAATCCGACCCCAATGCAAGTCAATGGGGAATAAAAGTCAGCAGTGAGTGGAGGACAGTAAACACACCTACAGTGCCCATTTCAATGCCAACGACATCAATTCTGATTACTTAAGCTTGTCAACCTTAATTTACTTTATAATAATAGTTACGCATTGAAAACTGGGGGTTATGTGGCTAAAGTTGTGGGGGGGCAGGGCTGGCTCCAGGTTTTTGTGGGCCCCGGGCGAAAGAGTCTCAGTGGGCCCCTTTAACACATACCACAATTCATGATGCTCCGATACGGCAGAGAAATATAGGTATAGTACAATGACAAATACTTCACTTCTTACATTACATGAGTGATATCTATTGTAAACTCTACAATAGCTCAAAAACTGGACAGTATAGTCCTCCATACAGTATTATTGGCACCACATAGTACGCCATACAGAATGGGCTCCATATAATGCTCCATACAGAATAGGCCCCATATGTGCTCCATATGATGCTCCATATATAAAGGGCCCTATATGATGCCCCATAAATAATGAACCCCATATGATGCTCTAGTATATGATGGGCCCCATATATGATGCTCCAGTGTGTGATGAGCCCCATATAATGCTCCAAATATAATGGTCCCCATATATAATGCTCCATATATAATGGGCTCCATGTGATGCTCCATATATAATGTGCCACATATGATGCGCCATATATAATGGGCCCCATATGATGCTCCAGTATATGATGTGCCCCATGGATGATGCTCCAGTGTATGATGGGCCTATATAATGCTCCATATATAATGCCCCCATATGATGCTCCAGTATATGATGGGCACCATGGATGATTCTCCAGTGTTTGATGGGCCTATATAATGCTCCATATATAATGGGCCCCATATGATGCTCCAGTGTATGATGGGCCCCATATATAATTCTCCAGTGTATAATGCTCCCTGTTATGTTTCGGTAGCTGAGGAGAAATTGCAAAAATAGCCAAGAAGCAATACACCAGAGAGGCTGGAAACTATTGGATTGCAGGACCCTAAACTAACCGTAACACTAGAAGTAGCCGTGGAGCGTACCTACGGTGATCCTAGATCACATGATCTCTACCACCTAAATCAGATCTCTGGTGTAACACACAGCAATTCAGCAAATAAAAAGTGACATAGGAACAGAGCAAAAGTGCAAACACAAACTGAGCAAAATTGCAGCGCCAGGCCCCAAAAGGGGACCAGGCTGAAGTCCACTGCAAGGCAGCGAACCAGCAAGGAAAATCCAACCAGGGGAAAAAAAAACAGCAAATCACTTATCTGAATGAGAGCAGGAATGCAAGCTTAGCTCCAAGCAAGACGTGGAAGAACAATTGATTACCGGCAAGGCTGAAGGGAGTTCAGGTCACTTATATCAGACCATTCAGAGCCAGCTGAAGGCCATTCAGCAATTGGTTCATTACCCTCAGCAACAACCGGAGGGAGCCCCAGCTTAGAAGTCGCCTCCAGAGAATTCACAACAGTACCCCCCCCTTGAGGAGGGGTCACCGAACCCTCACCTGCGCAACCAGGCCGATCAGGATGAGCTCGATGATAGGCACGGATTGGTCTCCCAGCATGGATGTCCGAAGCACCTCTCCATTTAACCAAATACTGGAGTTTCCGTCTAGCAAAACGAGAATCCAATATTTTCTCAACCACATACTCCAAATTGCCCTCAACCAAAACAGGATAGGGAGGCGCAGCCATAGGAACCACTGGCTCGACAAACCTCTTCAATAAGGACTTGTGGAACACGTTATGAATCTTAAATGTCCCTGGAAGAAGCAAACGGAAGGAAACCGGATTAATAATTTCCATGATCTTATAAGGTCCAATGAACCTTGGCTTAAATTTTAGAGATGCAACCTTCATAGGGATATTTCTTGAGGACAACCAAACCAAGTCCCCCACTTTAAAACGAGGACCATCAGTCCTATGCCGGTTGGCAAACCGCTGGGCCTTCTCTTGAGAGAGAGACAACCTCTCCACTACCTGATCCTAAATCTGCTGCGTATGCTACACAATAAAGTCAACCCCCGGACAGACAGAAGCCTCCGCCTGTCCTGAAGAAAATCGAGGGTGAAACCCAGAATTGCAGAAAAATGGAGACATCAAGGTGGCAGAGCTAGCACTATTATTAAGAGCAAACTCAGCCAAAGGCAAAAAAGAGACCCAGTCATCTTGATCAGCAGACACAAAACATCTCAAATAAGTCTCCAAGGTCTGGTTTGTTCTCTCAGTTTGTCCATTGGTCTGAAGGTCAAATGCAGAGGAGAAAGATAACTGAACACAAAGTTTAGAACAAAATATCCTCCAAAATTTGGAAACAAACTGGACTCCTCTGTCAGACACAATGTTCTCCGGAATGCCATGTAACCGAAACACGTGCTGAAAGAACAAAGGCACCAATTCGGAGGAGGAAGGCAACTTAGGTAATGGCACAAGATGTATGATCTTGGAAAACCTATCACAGATTACCCAGATAACGGTCATTCTCTGAGAGACAGGGAGGTCGGAAATAAAATCCATAGAAATATGGGTCCATGGCCTCTTGGGTACAGGTAATGGCATTAACAAACCACTAGAACGAGAGCAAGGTTTGGAACGAGAGCAAGTCCCACAGGACTGCACAAAGTCCCTGACGTCACGAGACAAAGTAGGTCACCAAAAGGACCGACTCACCAAGTCTATGGTACCAAAAATCCCGGGATGACCAGCCAACGCGGAACAATGAATCTCAGACATCACACTCTTCTTCCACTGGTCTGGGACAAACAATTTCCCAACAGGGCAGCGTTCAGGTTTATCCTCCTGACACCCCTCCAGAGCCAGTTTCAAATTGGGCGAGATGGCGGAAAGAACTACACCCTCTTTCAAAATAACAGCAGGAGCAGATAACTCAGGAGAATCTGCAAAGGAAGTCCTCGAGAGGGCATCCGCCTTAACATTCTTAGTGCCCGGAAGAAAAGAAACCACAAAATTAAAACGTGTGAAAAACAAGGCCCACCTGGCCTGTCTAGGATTAAGTCGCTTGGCTGATTCGAGATAAGCCAGGTTCTTATGGTCCATGAGGACCACCACCAGATGTTTGGCTCCTTCCAGCCAATGTCTCCACTCTTTAAAGGCCCACTTCATGGCCAATAACTCCCGATTACCCACGTCATAATTACATTCCGTTGGAGAAAATTTTCCAGAGAAAAAGGCACAAGGGTTACTCTTAGAGGTCTCTGGATCCCTTTGGGACAAAACGGCACCTGCCGCAATCTCAGAGGCATCAACTTCCACCTGAAACGGCAGAGAAACATCAGGCTGCCGTAGAACAGGAGCAGAAATGAATCTCTGCTTAAGTTCCTGAAACGCAGAAACTGCAACAGGAGGCCAATTCACCACATCGGAACCCTTTTTGGTCAAATCAGTCAATGGTTTAACAATACCGGAGAAATTACCAATAAATTTATGAAAAAAATTGGCAAAACCCAAAAATCTCTGAAGAGCCTTCACTGAAGTAGGTTGAACCCAATCACAGATGGCCTGAACCTTGACCGGGTCCATTTCAATAACAGACGGAGACAAAATGAATCCCAGAAATGAGACCTTCTGTACGCCAAAAAGACACTTTGATCCCTTCACATACAGTGCATTCTCACTCAAAATCTGGAACACAGTCCGAACATGTTTCACATGAGAGTCCCAGTCGTTGGAAAAAATCAAGATATCATCCAATTAAGCAATCAGAAATTTACCCACAAAATCCCTGAAAATATCATTCATTAAGGATTGAAAGACGGAAAGGGCATTAGTAAGCCCAAAAGGCATCAATAGGTACTCAAATTGCCCCTCTGGGGTATTAAATGCCATCTTCCATTCATCCCCATGCTTAATGCAAATAAGGTTATACGCCCCCTGAGGTCAAGCTTGGTAAACCAACTAGAACCTTTCACTCTGGAAAATAGGTCAGAAATCAAGGGTAACGGATATTGATATTTAACAGTGATTTTATTCAGGAGGCGATAATCAATACACGGCCTCAATGAACCATCCTTTTTGGCCACAAAGAAAAAACCGGCGCCCAAGGGTGAAGAGGATGGTCTGATGTGACCCTTCTCCAAAGACTCCTTGATATAAGATCGCATAGCATCGTGTTCAGGTACAGATAAATTAAAAGGCAACCTTTAGGAAATTTACCACCAGGCACTAACTCAATAGCGCAGTCATAGCTCCTGTGAGGAGGTAAGGATGCAGACTTACTCTCACTAAACACATCAGAAAAATCAGTCAAAAAGTCAGGGACATCCTGAGACTGGGGAGAGGCAGAAAAAACAGGAGTGTCAGTATTAACACATTGGCAGCCCCAACTGGTCACAGACACAGATTTCCAATCCAAAACAGGATTATGAGTCTGTAACCAAGGGAAACCCAGTACAATAATGTCATGCAGATTATGCAACACCAGAAATTTGCAACTCTCCTGATGATCTGGTTCAACCCTCATTATCACCTGAGTAGAAAACTGGGGTTTATTCTCCGCCAAGGGGGTAGAATCAATGCCCAGTAAAGGAATAGACTTCCGCAGGGTATCATGGGAAACCCACAACGTTTGGCAAAGTCAAAATCCATCAGATTAATAGCTGCTCCTGAATCAACAAAAGCCTGAGCAGAAAATGTGGACAGGGAGCAAATCAGGGTAACAGTCAACAGAAATTTAGTCTGAACATTACCCAGGACAACTGAGCATGCAAAACGTCTTCCCCGCTTAGGTCAGATGGAAATAGCATGAGAAGCGTCACCACAGTAGAAACATAACCCATTGTGCTTTCAAAACTCATGACGCTGAGACCCAGAAGTCACTCCATCACACTGAGGCTCAGAAGCTGGCTCACAAGGCAACACTATCTCACACATACCTCTGCGCTCACGCAAACGTCTGTCAATTTGAATAGCCAAAGACATAGAATCATTGAGACCAGAGGGAACAAGGAATCCCACCATAACGTCCTTTACATTTTCTGACAGACCCTTCCGAAAAAGGGCTGCCAAAGCATCATCATTCCATTTGGTCAGGACTGCCCACTTTTGAAATTTCTGACAGTACATCTCAGCGTCTTCACGACCCTGATTTAATGCCAACAAGGTCTTTTCAGCTTGATCAGTGACATTAGGTTCATCGTACAATAACCCCAGAGCCTGAAAAAATATATCAACATCATTCAAAACAGGATCCCCAGGTGTCAGGGAAAAAGCCCAATCCTGAGGGTCGCCGCACAGCAGAGAGATGACAATTTGAACCTGCTGTGCTGCGTTCCCTGAGGACTTAGGCTTTAAGGCAAAAGACAACTCACAGTTATTTTTGAAATTCAGAAATTTAGACCGATCCCCCAAAAATAAATCTGGTATGGGGATCCTAGGTTCCACAACCTTCAACCTAGCAAGATAGGTAGCAATACTCTGAACCTCAGTGGCAAGCTGCTCCACAAGGCCAGACAACTGTGCAAACTCCATTGAGGAGAAAAAAAATCCTCCTCAGCACCCAGAGAAAAAGAGGGAAAAAATGCAACAAACAGAGAGAAAAAAAAAATTCTGACAACTCCCTTTTTTCTTTTACTATCTTTCCCTTCTGTTGATCACCATATAATTTTCAGTTTGGCTGGTAATACTGTTATGTTTCGGTAGCTGAGGAGAAATTGCAAAAATAGCCAAAGAAGCAATACACCAGAGAAGCTGGAAACTATTGGATTGCAGGATCCTAAACTAACCGCAACACTAGAAGTAGCCGTGGAGCGTACCTACGGTGATCCTAGATCACACGATCTCTACCACCTAAATCAGATCTCTGGTGTAACATACAGCAATTCAGCAAATAAAAAGGGACATAGGAACAGAGCAAAAGTGCAAACACAAACTGAGCACAATTGCAGCGCCAGGCCCCAAAAGGCGACCAGGCTGAAGGCAACTGCAAGAAAGCGAACCAGCCAGGAAAATCCAACCAGGGGAAAAAAAACAGCAAATCACTTATCTGAATGAGAGCAGGAATGCAAGCTGAGCTCCAAGAAAGAAGTGGATGAACAATTGATTACCAGCAAGGCTGAAGGGAGTTCAGGTCACTTATATCAGACCATTCAGAGCCAGCTGAAGGCCATTCAGCAATTGCTTCATTACCCTCAGCAACCACCGGAGGGAGCCCCAGCTCAGAAGTCGCCTCCAGAGTATTCACAACAGCTCCCCATATATTGCTCCAACCATTAAAAAAAATGAAATACCTCTCCTCGCTGGGCACTGCTCTACTCTAGACTCCTCAGTGTCACCATCTTTCAGCTCTCTGCACTGTGACTGTTCAGGCAGAAGGCGCACAGACGTGACATTATTGCACTCTCTGACTTGAATGTCACTCTCAGGAAACGCGGAATACGTCACAGCGGTGGAGGTAAGTATTGCAAGTGCTGGGGCCCAGAGCAAGCAGGGGGGGCATACTCGTGGGTGCATTGAACTGGCACAGGGCCCCTCATAGTACGCTGGTGACTCTGACGGCAAGTGTGCCCCCACCTGCTCAGGGCCCCGCCACTTGCCCAGATGCGCCATATGCTGACGCCAGCCCTGGGGGGGTACAGCCCAGTTAGGGAGGTGGAAAAAGTGGCATATGTTGAGGTGTAGGCTGGACGTTCAGCAGCTGCAAAAGGAGGAATTGGAGAAGGCGGAGGAAGAGAAGGACAAAGCGAGCCATTTTGCTGGCAACCTATGTGTCATCAGGGAAAGGTGGTACAAAATGCTTTGAAAACCAGGCATGGTTCATTTTAATGAAGGAGAGATCATCTACATTTTGGGGAGACAGCCGGATCCTTCCTTCTGTCAGGATTGATCCAGCAGCACTGTAGACTCTTTCTGATAGCACACTAGCAGCAGGGCAAGCGAACTCCTGTAAGTCATATTGTGCCAAATCAGGCCAGGTGTCCAGTTTACAGGCCCAGCAGTCAAAGGGGAATGAACTGTGAGGGAGAACATTGATAGGGGAGGAGAGCTAATTTTGAACCATAGTTGACAACTGTTGTCTCCTGTCTGTTGCAATCGATTCAGTATTACCAGTCGTGTGAGCGTTACTCGAGAAATCAGACCACAACATGGTCATGAAACCCCTGTCTCCAACGCCACTTTGGCTGTGTGCACCACGAACACCTCTTCTATTTGGCCCAGTACGGCTCGTGGTAGAACCTGCACCGCTGCTGTGTGCTGGGAATGCCTCTAACAAACAGTTTACCAGAGTTGCTTGTTTGGTCGCCAATATTAGCTCTAGGTTCTCCTGTGGCATGATGTTCTGTAATTTGCCTTTATAGCGTGCATCGAGGATGCTGGCCAACCAGTAGTCGTCATCCTTTATAATTTTGGCAATGCAGGGGTCCCTTTTTAGGATCCGGAAGACATAATCACACATGTGGGCCGATGTTCCAGGTGTCAATGATGCACTGCCAGTGGTGGGTGGAGGAGCACTTTCTTTCAAATTCACATCCCTCCAGTCACACACAAACCCTGTACCTGACCTTGGCAAGCCAACATTTTCTCTTGCCCCCTGAGAAGCATCCTCCTCCCCAAAATAATCATCCCCCTCATTCTCCTCCTCCTCTTCTTCCTCCACCTTGTCCAGGACAGTTTTCTGAGCAGACAATGCCTGACTGTCATGAAGGCTTCCCTCCTCCTCCTCCGCTGCAGATGCCTGATCCTTAATGTGCGTCAAAGTTTGCATGAGCAGACCATAAGTGAGATGCTTATGCTTATTATGGCGTCGTCTGCGCTTACCAGCCGTGTGCATTCCTCAAAACACTGAAGGACTTTACAGAGGTCTTTCAGCTTTGACCACTGCTCACCTGACTAATCGATGTCTGCCTTCAAACTGCCTGCTTGTGTATCCCCAAAAACAAATTACAACCTGCCTCTGTTCGCACAGCCTCTCAACCATGTGCATGGTGGATTTCCACATTGTAGCAACGTCTATGATTAGACGGTGCTTGGGCAGGTGGAGCGATCGCTGCAGCCTCTGCATACGACTGGAGTCTACGGGCGAGCGACGGATGTGCGAGCACAGTCTTCGCACCTTATGGAGCAGGGCTGGTAACTCCGGATAATTATTTATGAAGCACTGCACCACCAGGTTCAAGGTGTGAGCCAGGCAAGGTATGTGTCTGATTCTTGCCAGGTCTATGGCCGCCACAAAATTACGTCCGTTATCACTGACTACCTTGTCTGGCTCAAGATGTAGACTGCCCAGCCATGACTCAGTTTCTCGCTGCAAGTAGTTGGCCAGTACCTCAACGGTGTGTCTGTTGTCACCCAAAGACATCATCTTTAACCCCTTAATGTCCACTGACGTGCAGAGTCCGTCATGGCAAGGTGCCAGTTCCGGCACCAGGACGGACTCTGCACGTCATGCCTTTGATCTACCACTGCGTGTAAACACGCAGTGGTAAATCAGTGCCGACAGCTGTCATAGACAGCTGACAGGCACGGCAAGCGGTGTGGGGACCTTTGCCGTCGGTCCCCGCACCCACAGCGCTGTGATTGATCAGTCAATCTGACTGACCAAACACAGCAGCGATCGTGCAGGAGAAGCTGAAATTTCAGCTTCCCCAGCGCGATCAGTGCAGGAGCCGGCGCTGCAGTGGCCAGGCTTCCTGCACTGACAGCCAGGAGTGGAGCCCCCACCGCCCCTGGCTGTTAACCCCCTGACTGCTGCGATCGAGCGCGATCGCAGAGCTCAGGGGGGGAGGCAGAGGGTCGGGAGCTCCCTCTGCCTCAGATCAGCGCCACCGCAATGTATTTGCAGGGCCTGATCTCTGCCTTGATGACCCGGGGTTGTCATGACAACCTCCGGGTCATCTAGCTACGGGAAGCTGCTGTGATCATGTCACAGCAGCTTTCCCCATAGGTACAATGCATTGCAATGCCAGAGCATTGCAATGCATTGTAACTGCAATAAAAAGTAAAAAAAGTGAAAGTCCCATAAAGGGACAAGTTAAAAAAAATCATTTTTTTAAAAAAAATTGTAAAAAAAATATTAAAAAATAATTTAAAAAAAATCCCCTAAAAAATACACATTTTTATGTAATAAAAAAAATAAAAAACAAAAAACATACACATGTTAGGTATCGCCACGTCCGTAAAAATCCCATCTATAAAAGCGTAACCCTAGTTAACCCCTTCAGTGAAAGCCGTAAAAAAAAACACAAAAAAGTAGTAAATTATACTTTTTCCAAGCGGTATCATTATACCGCTTGGAAAAAGTGCAATAACACGCGATCAAAAAGTCAGATATAAATAATCATGGTACCGCTGAAAACGTCATCTTGTCCCGCAAAAAACAAGCTGCTATACAGCATCATCAGTGAAAAAATAAAAAAGTTATAGCTCGCGGAATAAACTGATGCAAAAATAATTATTTTTTCTATAAAATTTTTTATTGTTTAAAAAACGCCAAAACATAAAAAAAATATATAAATGAGGAATCGCCGTAACCGTAGTGACCCGAAGAATAAAGCTGCTTTATCAATTTTACCACACACGGAACGGAGGAAAAAAAAAAAAAAAAACCAATTCCTGAATTGCTGGTTTTTGTTCATTCTGATTCCACAAAAATCGGAATAGGAAACGATCAAAAAACGTTATGTGCCTGAATATGGTACCAATAAAAACGTCAGCTCGTCCCGCAAAAAATAAGCCCATAGATAACTCTGTCGGCCGAAATATGGAAAAATTATAGCTCTCAAAATACGGCGATGCAAAAATTTCTTACAAAAAATTATTCCAAAAAAAAGCATCTTTTAGTGTGTGACAGAAGCTAAACATGAAAAAAGAGTATAAATCTGGTATCGCTGTAATCGCACCGACCCGAGGAATAAAGTCGCCTAATCACTAATACCGCACGAGGAACGGCGCAAAAAAGAAAACCAATTCTTCACCTTTTGTGGATTTGTTCATTGTGCCTCCCAAAGATCGCAGTAAGGCGATCACAGTGGTTCCCCCCCACATATGGGTATCAGCGTACTCAGGACAAAATGCACAATAGCTTTTGGGGTCCTATTTCTCCTGTTACCCTTAGAAAAATAAAAATTTGGGGCAAAAAGATTATTTTTGTGGAAAAAAATATGATATTTTTATTTTCACGGCTCTACGTTATAAACTTCTGTGAAGCCCTTGGGGTTCAAAGTGCTCACCACACATCTAGATAAGTTCCTTGGGGGGGTCTAGTTTCCAAAATGGAGTCACTTGTGGGGGTTTCTACTGTTTAGGCACATCAGGGGCTTTCCAAACGTGACATGACACCCGCAGACCATTCCATCAAAATCTGCATTTAAAAACGGTGCTCCTTCCCTTCCGAGCTCTGCCATGCGTCAAAATAGTGGTTCCCCCCCACATATGGGATATCAGCGTACTCAGGACAAATTGCACAATAGCTTTTGGGGTCCTATTTCTCCTGTTACCCTTATAAAAATAAAAATTTGGGGGCAAAAAGATTATTTTTGTGGAAAAAAATATGATATTTTTATTTTCACGGCTCTACGTTATAAACTTCTGTGAAGCACTTGGGGGTTCAAAGTGCTCACCACACATCTAGATAAGTTCCTTTGGGGTCTAGTTTCCAAAATGGAGTCACTTGTGGGGGGTTTCTACTGTTTAGGCACATCAGGGGCTTTCCAAACGTGACATGACACCCGCAGACCATTCCATCAAAATCTGCATTTAAAAACGGTGCTCCTTCCCTTCCGAGCTCTGCCATGCGTCAAAATAGTGGTTCCCCCCCACATATGGGATATCAGCGTACTCAGGACAAATTGCACAATAGCTTTTGGGGTCCTATTTCTCCTGCTACCCTTATAAAAATAAAAACTTGGGGGCAAAAAGATTATTTTTGTGGAAAAAAATATGATATTTTATTTTCACGGCTCTACGTTATAAACTTCTGTGAAGCACTTGGGGGTTCAAAGTGCTCACCACACATCTAGATAAGTTCCTTTGGGGGTCTAGTTTCCAAAATGGAGTCACTTGTGGGGGGTTTCTACTGTTTAGGCACATCAGGGGCTTTCCAAACGTGACATGACACCCGCAGACCATTCCATCAAAATCTGCATTTTAAAAAGGCGCTCCTTCCCTTTCCAGCTCTGCCATGCATCAAAATAGTGGTTTACCCCCACATATGGGGTATCAGCGTACTCAGAACAAATTGCACAATAACTTTTGGTGTCCTGTTACCCTTTGGAAAATAACAATTGGGGGTGGAAAGATCATTTTTGTGGAAAAGATATGATTTTTTAATTTTACTGCTCTACGTTATAACCTTCTGTGAAGCCCTTGGGGTTCAAAGCTTTCACCACACATCTAGATAAGTTCCTTGGGGGGGTCTAGTTTCCAAAATGGGGTCACTTGTGGGGGTTTCCACTGTTTAGGCACACAGGGACTCTCCAAATGCGACATGGCGTCCAATCTCAATTCCAGCCAAAAAAAGTCAAATGGCGCTGCTTCCCTTCCAAGCTCTGCCATGCGCCCAAATAGTGGTTTACCCCCACATATGCGGTATAAGCGTACTCAGGACAAATTGCACAATAACTTTTGGGGTCCTTTTACCCTTTGGAAAATAAAAATTGGGGGTGGAAAGATCATTTTAGTGGAAAAGATATGATTTTTTAATTTTACAGCTCTACGTTATAACCTTCTGTGAAGCCCTTGGGGTTCAAAGCTCTCACCACACATCTAGATAAGTTCCTTGGGGGGTCTAGTTTCCAAAATGGGGTTACTTGTGGGGGTTTCCACTGTTTAGGCACACAGGGGCTCTCCAAATACGACATGGCGTCCAATCTCAATTCCAGCCAAAAAAGTCAAATGGCGCTGCTTCCCTTCCGAGCTCTGCCATGCACCCAAATAGTGGTTTATCCCCACATATGGGGTATCAGCGTACTCAGGACTAATTGCACAATAACTTTTGGGGTCCTTTTATCCTTTGGAAAATAAAAATTGGGATGAAAAGATCATTTTTGTGGAAAAAATATGATTTTTTTAATTTTACGGCTCTACGTTATAACCTTCTGTGAAGCCCTTTGGGGTTCAAAGCTCTCACTACACATCTAGATAAGTTCCTTGGGGGGTCTAGTTTCCAAAATGGGGTTACTTGTGGGGGGTTTCCACTGTTTAGGCACACAGGGGCTCTCCAAATGCGACATGGCGTCCAATCTCAATTCCAGCCAAAAAAGTCAAATGGCGCTGCTTCCCTTCCGAGCTCTGCCATGCACCCAAATAGTGGTTTACCCCCACATATGGGGTATCAGCGTACTCAGGACTAATTGCACAATAACTTTTGGGGTCCTTTTATCCTTTGGAAAATAAAAATTGGGATGAAAAGATCATTTTTGTGGAAAAAAATATGATTTTTTAATTTTACGGCTCTACGTTATAACCTTCTGTGAAGCCCTTGGGGGTTCAAAGCTCTCACTACACATTTAGATAAGTTACTTGGGGGGTCTAGTTTCCAAAATGGGGTCACTTGTGGGGGGTTTCCACTGTTTAGGCACACAGGGACTCTCCAAATGCGACATGGCGTCCAATCTCAATTCCAGCCAAAAAAGTCAAATGGCGCTGCTTCCCTTCCGAGCTCTGCCATGCGCCCAAATAGTGGTTTACCCCCACACATGGGGTATCGCTGTACTCAGGAGAAATTGTACAACAAATATTGTGGTTCATTTTCTACTGATACCCTTGACAAAATTTTAAAAAATTGTGTCGAAAGAAAAATTTTGGGAAAAAAAGTTAAATGTTAATTTTTTCCTTCCACATTGCTTCAATTCTTGTGAAGTACCTAAAGGGTTAATAAACTTCTTGAATGTGGCTTTGAACACGTTGAGGGGTGCAGTTTTTAGAATGGTGTCACTTTGGGTATTTTCTGTCATATTGACCCCTCAAATTCACTTCAAATGTGAGGTGGCCCCTAAAAAAAATGATTTTGTAAATTTTGTTGGAAAAATGAGAAATTGCTGGTCAACTTTTAACACTTATAACTTCCTAACAAAAAAAAATTTTGGTTCCAAAATTGTGCTGATGTAAAGTAGACATGTGGGAAATGTTATTTATTAACTAATTTTTGTGACATATCTCTCTGATTTAATGGCATAAAAATTAAAAGTTTGAAAATTGCAAAATTTTCAAAATTTTTGCCATATTTCCATTTTTTCATAAATAAACGCAAGTTATATTGAAGAAATTTTACCACTATCATGAAGTACAATATGTCTCGAGAAAACAGTCTCAGAATCGCCAAGATCCGTTGAAGCGTTCCAGAGTTATAACCTCATAAAGAGACAGTGGTCAGAATTGTAAAAATTGGCCTGGTCTTTAACCTACAAAATGGCTTGGTCGTTAAGGGGTTAAAACAGCCTGCTGATGCTTACCACTAGCTGTTCGATAGTGGGACACCTTGTGTGCAACACTGGCAGCTGCAGATGGAGTGCTCATGCGACTGCGCTCTGTCGACGAGCTTTTGCTTCTGGAGGAGGAGGAGGGTCGAACGCCTACAGCCAACTGTTGCCTATACCGTGGGCTAGGCAGCACTGTCCCACCGCCGCTGTCCCCTGTGTACCCTGCATCCACCACATTAACCCAGTGCGCAGTGATGGACACGTAATGGCCCTGGCCATGCCTACTGGACCATGCATCTGTTGTGAGTTACACCTTTCCACTCACTGATTGTTTGAATGCATGGACAATGCAGTCTTTCACATGCAGGTGGAGGGCAGGGATGGCTTTTCTAGAAAAGTGCCGACTGGGTAGGTCATAGTGTGGGACAGCGTAGGCCATGAGCTCTCGGAATGCTGCGCTTTCAACCAAACGGAAGGGCTTCACCTCTAATGACATCAGTTTGGCAATATAGGCGTTCAAAGCAAGTGAGGTTTTGTAATCCTTCCACGCTTGCAAGTGCACAGTGTTTAAATGTCTGTAATGTATGTAGTACAGTTCATATAGCGTCTTGTGCTTGGGTGCGATGAAAACACAGGAGTCACAGGTTTGATATAGAAAAGTCCTGTATTACTTCATACAAGTTGGCAGAAATAGTCACACAGTTTGCAGACACAGAAACAGGAGACACAGCAGGCCAGAGTAATCCAAGCTCAGCAATCACTCTCCAATACAGATTCAGGATCTTCTTCTCTGTTACCGTAAGTCCATGCAAACGTGGGTCTTTCAAAGAGCAGGGTTCAGAGTCCACAAGTGCTTCAGAGTTCCTCAGTAGGAATAGCTGGAGTACAAGGTCCAAGGCTTACAGGAGTCAAGTCACAGGTTCACTGCAGGCTAGATTCTGAAGCACTGATTGCTCAGCTGTGGCTGCTTAAGAAGCAAAGGAGAGAATCAGGGCGGGAACATGCAAGCTGGAAACTCCATTTTGACTGAGGGCAAGATAGCTGCAGCAAGACAGAAAGTAAAATGGCTGACGAACAAACTGAGTTTCAGGAATATATACATAGAACCTTACAATGTCTAAGCATGCAACTGGTATTCAATTTTCGGAGATTTTTCCCTCGGCTAAAGGTCCTTCCACACTTCTTACAGATAACCTTTGCCTGATCAATAGGATTTTGGTCAAAAAAGTGCCACACTGCACTCTTCCTACTATGGGATAAATTTTCAGGGCTTGCATGCTGTGCTAATTTGACCATCTGGCCAAGCTGTCCTGCAACTCTTTTTGTTTTTTTAACACGTTTTTGGACTGCTACGGGCCTGCCAGATAACGGCAGCTGCGATGTTGATGCCTGCTGCGGATCCTCCTCCTCTTCTGAGCTATTGCCAGCGGCACCCTCTTCCCCCAATGGATGCCAATCCAGGTCAACAACTGGGTCATCCATCACCTCCTCTTCAATTCCATCTGCACCTTCCTCTGTGTCACCGTGTAAGGTGTTAAAGTATGCGGGAAGGGGCACCTGAGTTTCATCAGGGTCAGATTCTGGCTCAGTAGACTGCGAGGGCAATGCAGTGCTCTGGGTGAATGTACCAGCAGAATCAGACAGCAGTGGCTGTGCATCAGTGCACTCTATATCATATTCATCTTGGACTGGGGAATTCTGGATTTCACTTGATAACCCAGGCATTGTATGTGAAAAGAGCTCCAGCGAGTAATCTTAGGTGCTATTGTGCTTTTGGCACTACCAGCAGATGCACCACCATCAGTCCCAGCTGGCCCGCCACGCCCACGTACGATACCTCTTCCACCATACTTCCTCATGTTTGGGAAAATGTGCCAAAAATACCAGCAGATATATGGTACTTTATGAGGAGCGTACAGCTTTATACGGTGTAGGGAAAAATTTAAATCTCCGTATATATTTCCGGAGTCACACACAGACGCTCTCTCAGTATGGATTTCACCATAATACAAAGAGCAGATATACGGTACTGTCTCAGTAGTGTACAGCTGTATACATTGTAGGGGAAAATTGCAATCTCCGTATATATTTCCGGAGTCACACACAGACGCTCACTCAATATGGATTTGACTGTAATACAAAAAGCAGAATAACGGTACTGTATCTGAAGTGTACAGCTGTATACGGTGTAGGGGAAAATTGCAATCTCCGTATATACGAGTATTTCCGGAGTCACACGGAGACGCTCTCTCAGTATGGATTTCACCGTAATACAAAGAGCAGATATACGGTACTGTCTCAGAAGCGTACAGCTGTATACTGTGTAGGGGAAATTGTAAATCTCTGTATATATTTCCGGAGTCACACACAGATAGTCAGCACGTATTTGTCCGTGATACCAGCCGGTACACAGTAGTGTGTGAGGAGCGTACAACTCTATATGATGTGGGAAAAAATGAAGGGTGGGTAACTGTGCAGAAAAAAAGAATAAAAGTATTAGTGCTGTGTAAAAAGCAGTCTGCACAGCAGTGTACACACAGTAATACAACTATCAGGCAGCCTAATAACCAGCGTTGCTGCACACAAGAAAATCCTCCCCTGCTGTCACTGCACACTAACTGTACAGCACAATTGATATCAGCACAAGCACAGAAGAACTTCCCTTTCCAGCCCTAACTCTCTTCCTACTGATAAACAGCGTCAGCAACCTCTCCCTACTGTTAATATCCGCAGAAGTAAAATGGAGGTCGGCGCTCAGGGCTTTTATAGACACAATGACGCCCCCCAAAGCAAGCCAATCACTGCAATGCCCTTCTCTAAGATGGTGGTGGATGCTGCTCATGTCATCTCATTGACCCACAGTGTACGTCCTTGCTCATTGGCTGAAAAAAGGCGCCTGAAAGCATTCTTGGAAATTCGACTTTGGCGCTCGTTTTGCCGACCGCATGGCTGACTGCATGCTATGGTCGTGTCTTGGCCAACAAAACCCGACCTTGGCGAAAGTCAGCGACTTTTGAATATGACCGACCTGTTTCGCTCAACTCTAATCCTTGGTGCTGCTTCACAGCAGATGATCCAGCAGGGAGTTGCAACGTCAGTCACAGCAGAGATGATGTCCGAAAGGTGAATCCTTCACACGGGGGTCCGTCTTCTGGCGGCAGCGGTCGGTGTCCGGTACCTTCCGCTGAGCCCCTAGTCCATGAATTGCTATTACCGAAGTAGCGAGGGCCACAGCGTCTCTCGGATCCTGGGTGAACCTGCCGTGGTTCAATGGCGAAGAGGGCCGCAGATATTTCTCTGGTACCCGGCCTCCTCTATTCTGCGCCCCGGTCATGCTCACAGTATTGGAGCGCACAGCACCTCTCTTTTAACTGATCTCCTCAGTGGCAGCGGGAGCCGGCGCACAAGGCCCTTCGCAGCGCCGGTGCTCAGTACACCGAGCACTTTGCTTCACTTGCCGCTTGCTGCCTGTTCACGCCAAAACTGCCTGTTTCCGCGCGCTGCTGCTGCTTAGCGCAGCCCCCTTTTTCCTGGTCAAAGGATTTGTCTGGTCCTCTTTTCTTTCCACCGGACAACAGAGGAGACAGCCCTGACAGTTTTGGACCCGGCACAGGAGAAGTACCCGCAGCCCGGTCTTTTTCCTTATGTGTGAGGTCGACAGGGCCGTAGGCATGGCCGAACACTCTGTTACATCAGTGCCCTGGCTTCCTTTCACATGAAAACAGCATTCATTAGCTAACGGACCTGTGTCTTCTTCCACTGCGCCATCAGAGATACCACTGGAGCAAACGATTTTGCAAGAATTGAGACACAGTCCGGTTCAAATGCAACATGTGAAACTTTCCTTGTATAATTTTGCAGCACATTCTTGTCAGTAATAACATCAACAGCAAGTTCTATGCAGTTCCCATTCTGCTCTTTCCCTGCACTCTGTTCCATGTCCTCCAGTACATTATGGGGTAATAGCGCCTTAGGCGGTACCGCAGCATTCTCCCTGTTCAGACTCACTGTGCTTGGGGATTCTCCAGTCCATTTTGCCCCGGTCCTGAGAGCATCGGCCCATGCAATAATCTGCCACATGTTGAACAATCTGCTCCCTGTACTATTCCTTTCTTCAGCTATGAACTGCTGCAATCCTGCTGCTTGATACCATACTTCTGTCCTATAGACTCCAAATGGCTAAGCTTCTCTTCTTATAACATTATGTGGCTGCTGTGGTGCCCTGGACCTAGAGCCCATGTGGACTATTCAGGAGCCCAGGCCCTTCTGACTCTATCTAACACTGTCTCCTAACTTGCCATGCAGCAGACCCTCCTATAGTTAACTATTTCCTATACTACACATTAGCTGAAAGCTCTGTACAACATAATGTCCCCATCTAGTGGCCAGTCCAATATCTGCACTTACCCTATACTCAGCAGCACAAATATACAATAGACATTTAGCAAGAATGGTAATACACATAGAAGTGTAGCAGTACCATTATATAGCAGCGGTAATACATCTAATCATGTAGCAGTACCACTTTTTAGCAACAAGTATACTTACACTTATAATACATTGTAACATACGGTACCGGGACAAACGAGAGAGCAAAGGTATAGCATTAATATAGTATACCCTTTATATTCCCCCTTTCCCTTAATTTGGTCATCTGCGACCAAGTACCGCATAAACTTTTATTTATACAAATTATACTCCACGCAGGGAGGCAACATGAGGTAGTGCAAATGCAATTATATTGACTCAATGTGAGCCGAGCCCAGAAAAAAGGGTGCAGCACAGTTCGTGTTGCAAGAACATAATCCTGGCTCACAGTCTTCCAGGTGATATATATTTAAACAGATATTTACAGTATGACCCGTGTGTGGGGGTTCATAGTCTTTGAGGATGAGATCCCCCTTCCCCGGTCCCAACTTATTCACAGATGAAAAGGCCTATGCATTAGGTCAACAGTCCTTTCATAAAATGGGATGTTCCTGCTTTCCAGCAGAAAGTGCGCAACAAGTGCAAAAAAAAAAAGTTCCATTGAGGCCGTATTGCACCCACCTCTTGGGTTGTTCCTGGGCTTCATTGCCCAAAGGGATGCTAAACAGTCCCAACATAATCATTTCAGCAAGGCGTAACGTGCACAATTTTTTTTTTTAAGGCAGAAGTATTTACAATTCAACGGCACGCAACCCGTGCTGCTTGGTCACTTTTCGGGCTCCATGCCCGTGCTCCAGTTGACAACCCTGCAGCTGCAGGTGTCGTGACATCCTGCCGCAATGACAGAGGAGCAGGGGGCCTTGGTTGTTCAGTGTCCAGGAACAGGGGGCCGACTGTGCCTGTTCTAGACATGCATAAAGTTCCAGGTCATCCTCCGCAATCCATGCGGCCTGCCCGGGGGATGAGAAGGGGCCCCCTGTCGTCTGATGGGACCGCAACAAGCCGAGGGACGAGGTATTACTAAGCGTGAGCCTGCTCTCTGGGGTCTGGGGCTGAGGACCACTCACCGCTTGCTCCAGTTTCCTCACAGCCTCCAGCTCCTGCTGCTTGGCCACGCCCATCCCGTAAATGGTGGATCCTTCCACGGACAAAGCTGTGCCCTCTGGCTCCTCAGACTGAAGTTGCGGCTCAGCCTTCATTTCCGGTGCGGGCGGTCGCTGTTTCCGGTACCTGCTGAGACTGAAGCATTGGCTCCGGCCGAGAAGACGCTCCGGCTTCCAATGATGCTCTGGCTCCTAATGATGTTCCGGCTCTGGCAGCCTCCGGCAGCGCTCCTACACAGGTAAAGGGAACTTGTCAGTCCGGACTTCATCTGCGACTACTCTCAGTCATCCAGGTTGGGTCTTTTCCTCCACCATCTGTCGCCATCTCCATTCATTGCAGTCTAGGCCGCCGCATCTGCACACGGAATTTTCTTCTGGGCCCCACCCATTCCGAGGTGGGGTTGCTTCCAGCCGCTCCACCTATTTCGCTGGATTGGGTGGTAGAGGGTGAGGTCTCTTGCTTTTCACCCGCGCCAACCATGGGCGGAACGAGGGGCATTGCTGGTCAGATTTTCACGCCAAATCTGCGCTGTCACGCCCACGATGGGTGACATCATGTGGTTGTTGTCCTTTTTGGTACCAAACTCCTCCATCTTCATGGTCACATTTAAATCACCAACATCTTCTTTCTTTCTGGTCACAGCTATCACTTTCACATCTTCTCTCTTAGCGGTTTCTCAGTATTGCGAGGTAGTCGCATCCTGCCGACTAAGCCAAGTGTGAGAGTTTGCCAGGACCGTAGTCTTGGCCGAACACTCTGTTACATCAGTGTCCTGGCTTCCTTTCACATGAAAACAGCATTCATTAGCTAACGGACCTGTGTCTTCTCCCACTGCACCATCAGGAATACCTCTGCGGTGCTGGAGCCTTTCTGCAAACGGTTTCACAAGAATTGAGACACAGTCCAGTTCAAATTTAACATGTGAAACTTTACTTGTATAACTTTGAGCCGCCCTCCCAGGGCAGTGGGGGTATTCGGATCCGAGCCTATTAACTCCTATGGGGGATATCACGGCAACACAGCTCAGTCCGTGGCCCTGGGTGCTCACCATAAATGGGGAATATTTACAGGGGAATAAATATTTGTATGATGATTCGTGACACCACCTGTAGTACCTGGTCAGGGTGACCAGCGCTGCGGTGCAGATCCACTGGAAGGCCGGCATCACACTGGCGAGTGTGATGCGAGTTAGTCGCACAACTTTCTCGCATCAACACCCGGCACGGCCGCGCGCTCTCGGACCCGAGTGTGCGGCTGCATAGAAATACATGCAGCCGCACACTCGGGTCCAAGAGCGGGCGGCCGTGCCGGGTGTTGATGTGAGAAAGTCGTGCGACTAACTCGTATCACACTCGCCAGTGTGACGCCGGCCGAAGGGTTGGTGTTATGCAGCTAGATGTTAGGCCTCCTACAGGTGAGGCTGAGTCCTTCCTGGGCAGGTGGATGCGTAGGGATGCAGGACGGAGGGGAACCCGGCAGTTAGGGGTAAGAAGATGGACACACACACAAGTCACTTTGGTACCTTTACTGAAGATGTTGCAGGCACATCCCGGAGCACTGTAGGGTGAAGGGTGCACATCCAGATTCTCCCACTGAGTAGGTTTAAGGCCTCCTTGTTCCTTTCCTTTCTGTAATGGAGTTCGTGACAGCATGTAGCTGAGCCTAACTTAATCTCTGTCCTACGCCCGGCTGACCTTGTGATTGGACCTTCTCTTAAAGAACAGTGTCCCTGCTTGCAGGGCCCTGCCCGCCTGAACTCCGTCCTTCTGGCCCTGTTACATATCAGCTCTGTAGTACTCCTGGGGCTTGTAGTCCTCCAGGAATTCCGGTGTTCTCCTAATGGGTCATGGAGATCCCTATAGGCTCGGACCTGGCGTCCAGTGTATACTTGCTGGGGGAGCTGGTTAGGCTCTTCTGCTCCTTTGCTACTCTCCTCTTGCCTTCGGCCTACTCGGGCCCTCACCCGATTATACACATTGGCATTTGGTTGCCTAGTCTTTAGAGTTGAGCGATACTTTCCGATATCCAAAAGTATCGGAATCGGAATGGTATCGCCGCTATCACTAAAATATCGGCGATACCCGATACCGATACCGGAAGTCCCATGTAAGTCTATGGGAACAAAATATCGCAACTAAAAAAACCTCTTTCTTTCCTTGTAAACACTAAATATACACACATAGAATACATATATATATATATATATATACATGTCATTGTGACATGTATATATACATATATGTATAGTTTATACACTTCTACATAGTAAAATATCCTCTGATTCAATTGCCGGGTAAAGCCGGCATCTGTGAAAAGACAGAAGCACCCGACATGAAATGACACTTGGTGTACATAGGGTTAACCATGTCTTTTCATGTCCTTTGCTATCTGATTTGCACAAACAATTACATCAGTCTATGTGTGCAAAATTTCACACCTGTAGGGTTAATTAAAGGTGTAAATTCGTTGTAAAAAAAACGGACTTTTTTGCTACGAATTTACACCTTTAATTAACCCCTACAGGTGTGAAATTTTGCACACTTACACTCATGTAATTGTTTGTGCAAATCAGATATCAAACTACATGAAAAGACATGGTTAACCCTATGTACACCAAGTGTCATTTCATGTCGGGTTCTGCATTTTCACAAAAGCCGGCAATTGAATTAGCGGCTATTATACTATGTAGAAGTGTATGAACTATAAATATAAATATATATATATATATATATATATGTGTCACAAATTCAATGACATGTATATATATATATATGAGGTGTAAAATTGCTGAAAAAAAATGCGTGGGCTCCCGCCCTATTTTCGCAACCAGACAGACAAAGCCAGTGAGTGGGGGCAGATAATAATAGCCCAGAGAGGGACCATTTTTTTTGGCCCCCCCCCGGCTACTTAACATCTGCCCCCAGACACCCCAGAAAGGGCAAATCTCTAATTAGATTTGCCCTTTCTGGCACTTTGCCCGTCTATTCCCATTGCCCTGTAGCGGTGGCGAATGGGTTAATAAGGGGTTAAAATGACCTTGCAATTGAAAGGTCACTTTAAGCCAGGTTAATAATTGAGAGCTTTCAATTAGACAACTATCAATTATTAATCCTATTGTATGAAAGAAAAATCAAACACACACACTTTAATAAAAAAGAAGTTTAATGAAATAATCACACAGTTTTTGACCATATTTATTTACCTGCTAAAACCATTTCCTGTAATAAAAATAAAATAATAAAGCAAAATTATTCTTACCAATCCGATGCACAGTCAGGTCCCACGGTGTAATCCTTCAGAAAGGGTTAATGTTTACTGCAGGGACCGCAGCTAATGCTGCAGCCTCACAGTAAACCCCCAAATGAATGAGCTCCTCTCCTGGCTGACAGGAGAGGAAGTGGAAAGCTTAATTGATTGCTTTCCACTTTCACTTCAGGTCAGCCAGGGACACCATCAGTGACGTCAGAGGGAACTGATTAACAAAAATAGGGGTTCCCTTCGAAAAAAAAATGGCGTGGGGTCCCCCCTATTTTGTTAACCAGCCAGATGAAGCAGACCGCTGAGGCCTGGATTTTCAGGCTGGTAAGGATCCAATATCCATGGACCTTGCAAGCCTGATAATACCAGGCCACAGCAGTCTGCTTAGCTTGGATGGTTAACAAAAATAGGGGATCCCCTCGAAAAAAAAACGGCGTAGGGGTCCCCCTATTTTTGTTAACCAGCCAAGTAAAATGCAGACTGCTGCGGCCTGGTATTAAAAGACTGTCAAGGCCCATGGATTTTGGCCTTCAACAGCCTGATAATACCAGGCTACAGCAGCCCCACATTTGGCGCATCAAAAGATGTGCCAATTGTGGCACTTTACCCGGCTCTTCCCACTTGCCCTGTAGCGGTGGCAAGCCGGGTAATAAGGGGTTAATGTCACCATTGATTGCACGGTGACAATAAGCCCGGTTAATAATGGAGAGGTGTCAATAAGATACCGATCCATTATTAATCCCAAAGTTTTTAAATGTGTAAAAAAAAGACACAGCAAGAAAAAAGTCTTTTAATGAAATAAAAGAGACAACACAGTTTTCATTTTTTTTATTACTCTCTCATTCCTGCGACGCCATCGATCTCCTGTAAAAAAATAAAAAAAAAAAAACCAACAGTATACCACCTGTCCGACGCAGTCCATAACGACAGTCCCACGACGATCCAGCTCTGCTACATCGGAATGACAGGCAGAGCCTGACATCCCGGCGCAGCACAGCTGCTTACCAGCTTCCCCGGCGGTGATGTCATCGGACTGCTTTAACGGCCGCGATTACCCAGCAGTCACTGCAGTTATCGCGAGAAACTGCATGTGACCGCCGGGGAGAAGAGGATGGCGGCCATTAAGCAGTCCGGGATGTGACCGCCGGAGATCTTCTGCCGGGTAAGTGCCGCTGACTCCTGACAGACCCGACCGACGGACACTAACAGTGACAGTGACAATCCCGATTCCGGTATCCGATATGACGAAAATATCGGTACTCGGAATCGGAATTCCGATACAGCTAATATCGGCCGATACCCGATATTTGCAGTATCGGAATGCTCAACCCTACTAGTCTTTATACCTTGCAGGGAGTTGTCCTTTTGTACTACGGGTCGACCTACGTAGTTCGGGAGTATGAGTGGTGTCAGTGTCCCTGTCTGTTCTACGTGCAGATAGGTTAAATAATTGCCGTAATCTCCCTAGAGGACTGGCAAGTATACTCTGGGCTGGGTTATCGGGTTCTGTCTCTGCAGGGGATCCTTCTTCCTGAGATTCTGCTTCTTGGGATTCTGCTTCTTGGGATTCTGCTGGAGCAGGTTCCTCTGGAACAGACTCTACTGCGGCAACCGGCTCAACTTGATGTAGAGGTTCTCCTTGTTGTTGATAGAATTGGAGTACGGGGATGATAACGGCTTCTCCAATTCGGGGCCAATCCGCTGGGAAATCTCCTAATTCCGTATGTATGACTGCTTTGCCATGTTCCTCCTTTTCGATGACAGGTTCTTCCTCTGAGTTTTAACAAATCCGGACACAACTTTAGGTGATCTCTGGATACAGTTGTAGTCGTTCTTTCTCCATCTTTACTGATTAGACACGTTTTCCTGTTATCAAACCTTGAATTCAACACAGTGTAGGGCTCTCTTTCCCATTGATCGTCAAGTTTGTGCATCCTCCTCTTTCTTTTCAGCACGACTTCACCAGGTGTGAAAGGTTCGGCTGGCGCACTTTTGTTGTAGTGATCCTCTTGCTTTTCCCTCACTAGATTGAGACTATCTTCAATGCAGGCCTGTACTTTTCTGTACTGTTCCTGTCTGGTCATATCCCAGTCCTCGGTAGTCACATCTGCTTCGTGCTCTACAACACCAAGCTCCAGATCCATGGGCAGCTTTCCTGGTCTTGCCGGCATGAGGTAAGCTGGGGTGCAATTGGTGGAACTCACAGGTATGTGATTGTACAGATCTACCAAATCAGGTAGTAGATCTGGCCACTGATTTCTCTCCTCGAGTGGTACAGTCTTCAGCAGATCAATGACGATGTGATTCATCTTTTCACAGAGACCATTGGTTTGGGGGTGGTACGGTGTGGTTCTTATCTTCTTACATCCGTACAGATGGCAGAACTCCTTGAACAACTCGGCCTCAAAGGCTGGGCCTTGGTCAGTTAGCACCTGCTCAGGATATCCATGGGTCTGCAGAAATACGCTTGGAACGTTTTTGCTGCCATCTCTGCCGTCAGATCTTTGACAGGGGCGACCACTAGGAACCTGGAGTAGTGATCCACCATGGTCAGGGCATAGGAGTATCCTGACCGGCTGGGTGACAACTTGACATGGTCCAGGGCCACGATCTCCAAGGGACGAGTCGTCTTGATGGGTTGCAGGGGTGCCTTCTGGCTGCTGTAGTCTTTTCTTCTGAGGCTACAGGGACCACAGTTTTTGCACCACCTCTCAATGGAGCTGCGCATTCCCACCCAGTAGAAACGACACTTCAACAGGGTCTCCTGCTTCTTCCAGCCAAAGTGCCCCGCCTGATCGTGGTAAGCTTCCAACACAATCTGGATATCTGTTCTTGGGACTACTATCTGCCATACCATCTCATGGGTTTTTGGATTGACGTACCTCCGGCACAGCTTCTCACGGTAGATAAACAGCCGGCTTCTCTCATTCCACAGCTGCCTTGCTTGTGGAGACGCAGCCTTCTCCAAGGAGGATCCTTCTTGAGTTATCAGCTCCTTGATACGGCTGACAACTGGATCACTGTCCTGGGTCTCCTTCCAGCTGTGATGAGGTAAAGGATTTAACGTCTTACCATGCTGCCTTCCGTAGACTCGTTGCTCGTGGATCATCCCATTCCTGTGAAAAATGAGATTCTCAAAGCACAATTGTTAACAATTCCGAAAAGAGGGAAGAATGGGAAGCATTTAAGGAAACCAGGATGGATGAACATAGAACTTAAACACATGCTAAAAAGGAAGAAAGAAATGTTTATCAAATGGAAAGAGGGAGGCATATCTAAAGAAGAATATAATGCCATCTGCAGAACCTGCAGGGCACAAATCAGATTATCTAAAGCTGACAATGAATTAAGGCTTGCAAGTGACGTCAAAAGCAACAAAAAAGGATTTTGGGATACGTCAAAAGTAAAAGAAAAGTCAAAGATGCTATAGGATTTTTACAGGATGAAAATGATGAAATGGTAAGTCAGGATGTTGAGAAGGCTGAACTTTTAAATTCCTATTTTGCATCTGTTTTCTCTCAGAAAGGAAATGTAACATCAACTGATCTTCACTGTCCTATTAAAGGAATAGAAGAATCCAGGATATCTATAAACAGAAAGACAGTGAGGAAACACTTAGCTAACCTAAATGAATTCAAGTCTCCAGGTCCAGATGAATTACACCCCAGGGTACTGAAGGAGATAGCAGAAGAAATTCTTGAACCACTGTCCATAATCTTTGAAAATTCTTGGAGAACAGGAGAAGTCCCAGAAGACTGGAGAAGAGCAAATGTTGTTCCTATCTTCAAAAAGGGGAAGAAGGTGGACCCAGGGAACTACAGGCCGGTGAGTCTGACTTCTATACCAGGAAAGATCTTTGAACAAATTATTAAAGAACATGTATGCAAGTACCTGGATAAGAATGAAGTGATTAAACAGAGTCAGCATGGGTTTGTAACTAATAAGTCATGTCAGACTAACTTAATTTCCTTCTATGACAGAATCACTGACTGGGTGGATCAGGGAAATGCTGTAGATATAGTATATCTTGACTTCAGCAAAGCATTTGACAAAGTATCTCACACAATCCTTATTGAAAAAATGACTAAGTATGGAATGGACAAGGCAACTGTTAGGTGGATTCATAACTGGCTTAGTGATCGGACCCAAAGAGTGGTTGTAAATGGCTGCACATCCAGTTGGAAGAATGTCTCAAGTGGGGTACCACAAGGCTCTGTTTTGGGCCCTGTATTGTTCAACATCTTTATCAATGATTTAGATGAAGGAATTGAGGGTAAACTGATCAAATTTGCTGATGACACAAAGCTAGGAGGGGTAGCTAATACTAGAGAAGAGAGAGAGAGGATTCAAAAAGATATACATAAACTGGAGCAGTGGGCAGCAACTAACAGAATGGATTTTAACAGGGAAAAATGCAAAGTACTACATCTGGGCAATAAAAATGAAAAAAGCATATACAAAATGGGAGGAATATGGCTAAGTAACAGCACATGTGAAAAAGACTTGGGTATACTAATTGATCACAGACTTAACATGAGTCAACAGTGTGATGCAGCAGCAAAAAAGGCAAATGCAATTCTAGGATGTATCAACAGAAGCATACAGTCTAGATCACGTGAGGTCATTATTGCCCTCTACTCCTCTTTGGTCAGACCTCATCTGGAATACTGTGTCCAGTTTTGGGCACCACATTTTAAAAAAGACATCAACAAACTGGAGCAAGTTCAGAGAAGAGCCACCAGAATGGTGACCGGTCTGCAAACCATGTCCTATGAGGAACGGTTGCAGGATTTGGGAATGTTTAGCTTGCAAAAAAGAAGACTGAGAGGAGACTTAATAGCTGTCTACAAATATCTCAAGGGCTGTCACATTGTAGAAGGATCATCTTTATTCTCATTTGCGCAAGGAAAGACTAGAAGCAATGGGATGAAACTGAATGGGAGGAGACACAGATTAGATATTAGAAAAAACTTTTTCACAGTTAGGGTGATCAATGAGTGGAACAGGCTGCCACAAGAGGTGGTGAGTTCTCCTTCAATGGAAGTCTTCAAACAGAGGCTGGATAGACATCTGTCTGGGATGATTTAGAGAATCCTGCTTTGAGCAGGGGGTTGGACCAGATGACCCAGGAGGTCCCTTCCAACTCTACCATTCTATGATTCTATGATTCTATTATTCAATCTCCTCCAGGTCATCCACTTCCTCTTCTGTGTCCGAATCGTGAGGCATCCTGGACAGGGCATCAGCGTAGGCATTCTTGTAGCCCGCCCGGTACTTGATTGTGAATTGGTAGCTTGACAGCCTTCCATGGCTCCCAGCTTGGCTGTTTCAAGATGCATCAAGGGGTTATTGTCAGTGTAGGCAGTGAATGTGCTGGAGGCTAGGTAGTGCTTGAACCTCTCAGTAATGGCCCACACCAGTGCCAGGAACTCTAATTTGAAGCTGCTATAGTTCTCTGGGTTCCTCTCGGTCGGGCGGAGTTTCCTGCTTGCATATGCGATGACTTTCTCTAGGCCATTTTGCTTCTGACTGAGGACAGCTCCCAATCCTTCATTGCTGGCATCAGTATACAGCAGGAACGGTTGGCTGTAGTCAGGATAGGCTAGGATCTCATCACCCGTCAGGATCTCCTTCATTTCTTTGAATGCCTCAGCCTGTCCTTTACCCCAATGGAACGGAGAATTTCTGCTCTTAAGGGACTGTCCCACCAGGAGGTCTTGCAGAGGTGCTGCTTTCTTAGTGTAGTCCTTTACAAACCTCCGGTAGTATCCTGTCAGTCCAGGAACTGACGTACCTCCTTGAGGTTCTTAGGCTCTGGCCATTTCTGGATGGCGGTGATCTTCTCGGGGTCTGGCGCTACTCCCTCTGAGCTAACAACGTGTCCCAGGTACTGTACCTTTTGTTTGAGCAGGTGGCACTTCGAAGGCTTCAGTTTCATCCCATACTTGGACAGTGACTCGAATACCTCCGCCAGGTGCTTCAAGTGATCTTCATACGTCTTGGAGTAAACAATCACATCGTCCAGGTATAGTATCATAGTCTCGAAGTTGAGGTGTCCCAAGCAGCACTCCATCACTCTCTGAAACGTTCCAGGGGCACTGCTGAGTCCAAACGGCATTCTGTCAAACTCACAGAGTCCCATCGGGGTGGTGAAAGCCGTTTTCCTCCCGATCTTCCTCAGCCACAGCTACTTGCCAGTACCCACTAGTGAAGTCAAGGGTGGAAAAAAAATTAGCAGACTTTAGGGCAGCCAGAGATTCCTCAATATGTGGTAAATTGTATGCATCTTTATGTGTAATGCGATTTACTTGTCTGTAATCTACACACATTCTCCTGCTCCCATCCTTTTTCCTGACTAGAACTAGAGGAGCTGCCCAGGGACTACAACTATCCCTTATCACCCTTGCCTCTTTCATGTCACGCAACATCTCCTTGGCTTTCTGGTAGTGTGCTGGAGGTATAGGCCTGTACCGTTCCTTAATGGGGGGATGGTTACCTGTAGGGATATGGTGTTGCACTCCCTTAACCTTCCCAAAGTCAAGTGGGTGATTACTGAATACCTGTGCGTATTCCTGGACCACTCGATGTACTCCCTGTTTCTGGTGGGTTGGAGTGGTGACTGCCCCAACATGGAGCTGCTGACACCAATCCTCCACCTTGGTTGCCGGGCCGTTATCCTCCACTGGTTGTGAGGAGGTTAAGGGCTCCGTCGTGTGAATGGAGTTGTTATCTACAGCATGTAACTTGGCAACAGTGGCATAACGTGGTAATTTGACTTCATCTTCCCCCCAGTTGAGAAGACGCACTGGCACCCTCCCATTGCATACCTCCACTACCCCTCTGGCAGTCAAGAGTGTAGGTCTGTGTTCTGAACAATGGGGTTCTACTACTGCTTGGTAGTTCTGTCCTCTCAGACCTATTGCTGCTCTACACCAAATAAGCATTTCACTCATTGGGGGTATCACAATGGGGTTTGGGTCTGTTACCCGTACATTACCAATCTCACCACCGGTCAGTTTCACTTGCTGCTGGCACATCAGGGCCCGGATCTCCTTCTGGATCGCTCCCTTTTGCCTTGGTCTGGCAACATCGGCGAGCTGTTGGAGTAAAAACACAACCTCCTCCAAAAAGTTACCAATAATGTTAGTGCCTAAAACCACATTCAATCCATTTTCCTCATTAACAGTCTTCACTACAAGAAGTCCCTGGTCCTTCAACTCTACTCTCCCCACTTTTACGTCTACATTTTTAGCCCCCAGTAAATCAAGAGGGAGTCCGTTAGAGGCGTATACTGCAAAGTCAGGGTTTGGGGGTTGGAGACTGTCCATGGACCAGAACCTGTTATAAAGGATATCAGGTATGATGGTTACCTGAGATCCAGTGTCCAGCAGGGCAGGTATTACGATCCTGTTCAGTATGATGGACAGGAATGATCTTCCTCCCACAAACCTGCGGTTCCAATCAGAGGGGCCTGATGAGTCTATTCCTGGGTGCTGGCCCTCGGACTCAGGGTTTGCTCATTTAAAGGACACTGTCGTGCGATGTGACCTTCCTTCTGGCAGCGGTAGCAGACGATCTCTCTGTGAGGATGGCGCTGGTCGTTGGTCCTTCCTGGGGGTGGCGACATCCTCCTTCTCCTCCAGTTCATCCAGGGGACATCCTCCGTCCGCAGTTGCAGGGCACTCATTACAGTGGCCAGGTTTTTGGTCAACTGGCGCACTTCTACGCGCAAACAGTCCGGCTCAGTAGGGGGCGCTGCCTGCGCTTTGGCTTCAGCAACCTGCGGGGGAAAGGTGGATGCTGCTGGCATTAGAGTGGCCTCCCCCGGGTGACGCTGGGTTGCCATCTCGGGCGTTTCCAGGGGTCGCAGTCCTTTTATAGCGATATCCTTAAGAGCATCAAAAGTAGCATCAGGATGATAAAGGGACCACCAACTCACAGTCCTGCTTTCCGCTTGGGACCTCAGTCCCCATACAAATTGTTATTTTAGCATTTTATTCTCATTGGTGACGCTCATGGGATTAACCTGTCTGAGAGCTCGCAGGGCCCTTTGTAGTCGGCAGGCGTAGTCCCGAATGCTGTCCTCTGGCCTTTGAGAACATTGGTAGAACCTCATCCGGATGTCGTTTCGGTGCGGTCCTCAAAGATAGTTTGTAACTTTAGGAAAATTGCAGGCACTGACTCCTGGTCTGCAGCCGACCAAGTCTCTACTTCTCTTTCTGCAGCACCAGTCAATTGTCCCACTACCACTGCAGCTTTCTGCTTCTCTGACATTGAGTACATGTCCAGTATGCTGCATATTTTTCACTTGAACTCTGACAGGGTGTCTGGTTTGCCGCTGTACTGGGGAAGCCACTTGGCTCCAGGCATATATGGCAGTGTCAGCTGTACTATCGGGCCACAGGCCCTGGTGAGGGGCCAGTGGTTCCAGCCGGCGCAGCAGCGCCCGTTGGTAAGTTATTGGGGCTGTCGGCCTGGGCCGTGCCGTCGGCCTGCTGCTGTGACATGTCTGCGCCCCCCTAGTGAAACGTGGCCTACCTTCTTCTGTAGGCCGCAGCTCCGCAAAGTTGCTTGCTTGCTTGCAGGATCTGCGTTGCCGGCGCTCCGACGTCAGCGCGTTCACTGAAGCTCCCTGTCAGGACCTGCCGCCGCGTCAGCGCTGGGGGCGTGTTCAGAACTCAGCGTGCTTTTTGCAGGTACACCTCCTAGTTTTCGTGCGGTAACGCTGTAAATGGCGGGCAAAGGCGGGAAATCTTCACCATCATACGAGACACAGTCTTTTAGTAAGGCACACAGTACCCGGTGGCAACGGGCACAAGTTACTCCGTTGCTGCAGGGCACGCAATCCTGTTCGTGACGCCAAGTTAGATGAGCCGCCCTCCCAGGGCAGTGGTGGTACTCGGATCCGAGCCTATTAACTCCTATGTGGGATGTCACGGCAACACAGCTCAGTCCGTGGCCTGGGCACTCACCATAAATGGGGGATATTTACAGGGGAATAAATGTTTGTATGATGATTCGTGACGCCACCTGTAGTACCTGGTCAGGGTGACCAGCGCTGCGGTGCAGATCCACTGGAAGGGTTGTTGTGCAGCTAGATGTTAGGCCTTCTACAGGTGAGGCTGAGTCCTTCCTGGGCAGGTAGATGCGTAGGGATGCAGGACGGAGGGGAACCCGGCAGTTAGGGGTAAGAAGATGGACACACACACACAAGTCACTTTGGTACCTTTACTGAAGATGTTGCAGGCACATCCCGGAGCACTGTAGGGTGAAGGGTGCACATCCAGATTCTCCACTGAGTAGGTTTAAGGCCTCCTTGTTCCTTTCCTTTCTGTAATGGAGTTCTTGCCAGCATGTAGCTGAGCCCAACTTAATCTCTGTCCTACGCCCGGCTGACCTTGTGATTGGACCTTCTCTTAAAGAAGAGTGTCCCTGCTTGCAGGGCCCTGCCCGCCTGAACTCCGTCCTTCTGGCCCTGTTACATATCAGCTCTGTGGTACTCCTGAGGCTTGTAGTCCTCCAGGAATTCCGGTGTTCTCCTAATGGGTCGTGGAGATCCCTATAGGCTCGGACCCGGCGTCCGGTGTATACTTGCTGGGGGAGCTGGTT
>JARQOD010000003.1:127450703-127477416 GCA_033576555.1 Oophaga sylvatica
GGACCTCCCTCCTACGTTTAAAATTCATAATGTGTTCCACAAGTCATTACTTAAGAGGTACGTGGCACCAGTCATACCATCACCTCTACCTCCTCCTCCAGTGGTGGTCAATGGTAACTTGGAGTTTCAGGTGTCAAAGATCATTGACTCACGTCTGAATCGCTGGTCCCTTCAGTACTTGGTGCATTGGAAGGGGTATGGTCCAGAGGAGAGGACGTGGGTTCCTGCGTCTGACATTAACGCAGATCGTTTGGTGCGGACCTTCCACAGAACTCACCCGGGCAAACCTGGCCCTGAGGGTCCGGAGGCCCCTCGTAGAAGGGGGGGTACTGTCATGTGTGCATCGCCACGAAGATCGTCGCGGTTGCACATTCTGACTTCTCACAGCTGAGTTGCTGTTTCTTTGTGTTTGGCAGTTAGGGAGTTAATTCTGTCTGTGCTCAGTTCTGGGACTGGGTGCAGTTTTCTCCCGGCTGCAATTAATTATTTGTTGATTGGTTTCCTTTAAATCTCTGGTTGTCTGTGTTGGGAGTTGCCAGTGAAATTCTTCATGCAGACCACAGATAGGATTGTATCTGTATAGACTTAAGTTAAAGAGCTCCTTAGTTGTTTTAAACTCACCTTGCTTAGAGTTTAATATCCCAGATCATTTATGTTCCTTCTGTGTTTGAGTGTGTATGCAAGTCTGTGTTTTCTCCAGTCTGTCTTATATGTCTAATCTGTGTATTTAGCAGAGATCAGCCCATATCCCTTTGGTGGTAATCAGAATCCTTCTTAGGACTGATTACAGGGTTCAGGGACTGATAGGAGACAGGGTTAGGCTGGAGACTTGGACCTCTGAACCATTATCAGTACCTCCAAGGTGAGGGATTAGTTAGGACCCCAGTTTAGGGTCAGGTTAGACCCCCGGTCCTCCTCTTTCCTGTGACAGTGTATCAAGTCCTCAAGATTAACCCTGAGTTCAACGGATATCGTGTCAGGTAAATCTATTCTATATTTACATGCTGATGTTGCTAATCTATATGTTGTATAGAGTGTTGTTCTTTTAAGAATAGTTTACTGACATCGTACACATATCATAAGACCGGTGACAGTGTGAGATACTTTGTCAAATGCTTTGCTGAAGTCAAGATATACTATATCTACAGCATTTCCCTGATCCACCCAGTAAGTGATTCTGTCATAGAAGGAAATTAAGTTAGTCTGACATGACTTATTAGTTACAAACCCATGCTGACTCTGTTTAATCACTTCATTCTTATCCAGGTACTTGCATACATGTTCTTTAATAATTTGTTCAAAGATCTTTCCTGGTATAGAAGTCAGACTCACCGGCCTGTAGTTCCCTGGGTCCACCTTCTTCCCCTTTTTGAAGATAGGAACAACATTTGCTCTTCTCCAGTCTTCTGGGACTTCTCCTGTTCTCCAAGAATTTTCAAAGATTATGGACAGTGGTTCAAGAATTTCTTCTGCTATCTCCTTCAGTACCCTGGGGTGTAATTCATCTGGACCTGGAGACTTGAATTCATTTATGTTAGCTAAGTGTTTCCTCACTGTCTTTCTGTTTATAGATATCCTGGATTCTTCTATTCCTTTAATAGGACAGTGAAGATCAGTTGATGTTACATTTCCTTTCTGAGAGAAAACAGATGCAAAATAGGAATTTAAAAGTTCAGCCTTCTCAATATCCTGACTTACCATTTCATCATTTTCATCCTGTAAAAATCCTATAGCATCTTTGACTTTTCTTTTACTTTTGACGTATCCCCAAAATCCTTTTTTGTTGCTTTTGACGTCACTTGCAAGCCTTAATTCATTGTCAGCTTTAGATAATCTGATTTGTGCCCTGCAGGTTCTGCAGACGGCATTATATTCTTCTTTAGATATGCCTCCCTCTTTCCATTTGATAAACATTTCTTTCTTCCTTTTTAGCATGTGTTTAAGTTCTATGTTCATCCATCCTGGTTTCCTTAAATGCTTCCCATTCTTCCCTCTTTTCGGAATTGTTAACGATTGTGCTTTGAGAATCTCATTTTTCAAGATTTTCCATCCTTCCTGGACATTTTTGTCCTTAAGGATATCCAGCCATTGGATCCCTCCAATTCTCTTTCTGAGTTCCTTAAAATCTGCCTTTCTGAAATCTAACCTTGACGTCTGAGTCTTCACAGGTCTTCCTCCTCTTGTTATCCAAAATTCTTAAATAGCATGGTCACTACCTCCTAGAGTCCCAGCCACTCTTACCTCCTCCACCATTTCCTCCCTGTTTATGAGGATTAGATCCAAGGTAGCAGATCCACATGTCCCCTGGTTGGAAAAAGAATTCTCTAAACCAAACATGGTGCACTTATCTAGCCCACTCCTTTTAGCTGCTTAGGGGAGTTACACCTCCATCAGTTTTGTCATCCTACGGCTGTACTCACTGCAGGAGGAAGACACCTACTTATTACGCCCAAGCCATTACAGGCCAAAGCCATCCCTGTTGTAACATCTAGCCCTGCACCAGCCCCCTTTGCCCACATGGGGCCCACTTCAGCCCGGAATATGGGCACACAGACACCTGTGGCAGGACATAACCTGACTGTGCACGCTTGCACCGGCCACAAACTATTTGTGTCACCGGGGTGACCTTCGTGTATGACTTTCCCCGGCCAGGGAGCAGCCTGCACCAGGTGCTGCCTCAAGAAGGGAAGAAGCAAATTAAAGCAAGTTCCATTTAAATAACTGTACATTCCGTATTTTTCGGACCATAAGACCCATTTTTTTTCCTCCAAATTTGGGAGGAAAGTGTGGGTGCGTCTTATGGTCGGAATGTAACATGGGCAGGGGGCAGTGGTGGAGTGAGATCGCAGGAGGCAGGAAAATATCCCCTCTGCTGCAGGAAACGGTACTGGGGAAACCACTAGTCCCGATACTTAAGTGCAGTGAATATTCATTAGCCGCTTCCCCGCCCACCTATCAGCTGAGCAGTGAGTGGGTTGTAGCAAATGACAGAGCCACATGGTTTCCCCAGCGCCTGATTCCTGCAGCAGCTGGGGAGATGTGTGTTGGAAGGAGAAGGAGGCAGCAGGAGCAGAGTGCAGCAGGAGGCATCGCATACCTGACAGCCTGGGGGCTGTGCTGATGCGATGCTGAATGCTCCTGTGGAGGACCTGTGATGAGGTCATGAAGAGGGCGGGCTGGAACATCACATGACCACACAAAGCCCTGCCTCTTCATGATGTCATAACAGGTCCTGCAGACACACTGTACAACAGAGAATTAATTAAAAGGTTAGTAATGGCAGCACATAAAAAATCAGTCTGCCATCCTGTGGTGGACTATAACTCCCAGCATGCCATAGGATCTGCAGGACATGCTGAGAGTTATAGTTCTCCCATGGGATCTTAAAGCAGCACTCCAGTGTTATTTTTCAATGCTGGAGTGTGGCTTTAAATATAAGCCCCATGCCCCCATTCTTATACTCACCCTCCAGCGTCTTCACATAGTACTTTATAGACACCACACTGGTCCCGCAGCACCATCTCCTACCCGTAGCTTCCAACATAATAACATACTATTATATATAATAACATCACATATAATAGTATGTTATTTATGTAATTAAATATTTTACCACATTTTTTGCTTCAAATATATTTTTCCCTATTTTCCACCTCTAAAACCTGGGTGCGTCTTATAGTCCGGTGCGTCTTATAGTCCAAACAATACGGTAATTAAGAAAGTTAAAAGTTTTACAGTAATCTTTATTAAATTTTAAAATATGGGGAAAGGATAAAGGAAAAGGGATAAGGGGAATAGGGACATAATCCCTGTAAATACAGGATTCTCCACGCACTGAGGTAATAGGCAGGCAAATCATATATACAATAGGGACAATACAATAATACACAATGTAAAATATTACATAGTAATTCGTAAAAGTCCACTGTTGATTCATTTAAAACCTATAAGAGAAAAAGGTTAACAAATGCAAAAATTGTACTACTTATATCCTCCAATAAAATTCAAGCCCTAGTGTTACTAAATGAAAAAAAATGATAATACATTAGTATACATTAGTATAATAAAGATTATGAAAGCCCGCCCTGTCCGGGACATCCTGGGATGTCCCTAAGACTGAGTGGAGGCGAAAAGAAAATGGTTCAATAAAAAAAACAACCTATATAAAGTGGGGTCTAAGGGGTAAGGTTTCTCCTTGTGGAGAGTGACATACCAGCTCTGGCGTGTCGAGGTAAGGAGGCTTATTCGCCGTGCAATGCTCCTCTGGGAAATTTAATATGCAAATTGCCTCTTCAAAAAAAAAGAGGACTTGTACTCTATAGCGCCACCTATTGGAAGTAGCGATCCTACAAGTCACAATCACCCTTTAACGAGTCTTGTAATATGACTTAGGATAAAAGCCAAATCAGTATCTCCATTTGCACTGACGAGGACCAATAGTCCGAAACACAGTGTCTGCCCTTTCAACCAAACATCTCTCTTTGATTTCAGGTATCAAGCAGGTTACCATTAATGATATAAAGTCTTTCAATTGGGGAGTCTGGATCGACTCAGGGATCCCTGTAATTTTGACATTGTTTTTCCTTCTAAAATCTTCGAAGGTAAGCCATGTTAATTTTGAGGGAAGCAATGTCATTTTGGATCTTATCCAATGGCAGTAGCAGAGGGGGTATACATAAGGTTCGAATATCCTCTTGCTGTGGTGTCTCAGTAGGTCTTGCAGAGGCGCTGCTTTCTTGGTGTAATCCTTCACAAACCTCCGGTAGTATCCTGTCAGTCCCAGGAACTGTTGCACCTACTTGAGATTTTTCGGCTCCACTGGTTGTGGGGAGGTTAAGGGCTCCGTCGTGTGAATGGAGTTATTATCCACAGCATGTAACTTAGCAACAGTGGCATAACGTGGTAATTTGACTTCATCCTCTCCCCAGTTGAGAAGACGCACTGGCACCCTCCCATTATGTACATCTACTACCCCTCTGGCAGTCAAGAGTGTAGGTCTATGCTCTAAACAATGGGGCTCTACTACTGCTTGGTAGTTCTGTCCTCTCAGACCTATTGCTGCTCTACACCAAATAAGCATTTCACTCATTGGGGTATCACAATGGGGTTCGGGTCTGTTACCCGTACATTACCAATCTCACACCGGTCAGTTTCCCTTGCTGCTGGCACATCAGGGCCCGGATCTCCTTCCGGATCACTCCCTTTTGCCTTGGTCTGGCAACTTCGGCGAGCTGTTGGAGTAAAAACACAACCTCCTCCAAACAGTTACTAATAATGTTAGTGCCTAAAACCACATTCAAACCATTTTCCTCATTAACAGTCTTTACTACAAGAAGTCCCTGATCTTTTAGCTCCACTCTCCCCACTTTTACATCTACGTTTTTAGCCCCCAGTAGGTCAAGGGAGGCCATTAGAGGCGTATACGGCAAAGTCAGGGTTTGGGGGTTGGAGACCGTCACTGGACCAGTATCTATTGTAGAGAACATCAGGTATGACGGTTACCTGAGATCCAGTGTCCAGCAGGGCAGGGATTGCGATCCCGTCCAGTATGATGGACAGGTAGGGTCTTCCTCCCACAAACCTGTGGTTCCAGTCTGAGGGGCCTGAGGAGTCTATTCCTGGGTGTTGGCCCTCGGACCCAGGATTTGCTCGTTTAAAGGGCACCGACGTGCTGGGTGACCTCCTCTGTGGCAGCGGTAGCAGATGATCTCTCGGCGCGGATGATGCTGGTCGCGGGTCCTTCCTGGAGGTGGCGTTGTCCTCCTCAGGTGGGGCGACGTCCTCCTTCTCCTCCGGTTCATCCAAGGAACATCCTCTGGGCAGTCAGCTAGCAGGATCTTTCCTTCTTCCTCCGTCGGCAGTTGCAGAGCACTCATTACAGTGGCCAGGTTTTTGGTCAGCTGGCGCACTTCTGAGCGCAGACAGTCCAGCTCAGTTTGGGCGCCACCTGCGTTTTGGCTTCCGCAACCAGCGGGGAAAAGGTGGATGCTGACGACTTTAGAGTGGCTTCACTCGGGTGACACTGGGTTGCCATCTCGGGTGTTTCCAGGGGTCGCAGTCCTTTTATAGCCATATCCTTAAGGGCATCAAAGGTAGCATCAGGATGATCCAAGGACCACCAGTGCACAGTCCTGCTTTCAGCTTGGGACCTCAGTCCCCGTACAAATTGTTCTTTTAACATTTTATTTTCATTGGAGACACTCATGGGGTTAACTTGTTTGAGTGCTCGCAGGGCCCCTTGTAGTCGGCAGGCGTAGTCCCTAATGCTGTCATCTGGTTTCTGGGAACATTGGTAAAACCTCATCCGGAGATCTGTTTCAGTGCAGGTCCTCAAAGATAGACTGTAGCTTTAAGAAAATTGCAAGCACTGATTCCTGGTCTGCAGCTGTCCAAGTTTCTACCTCTCTCTCTGCAGCACCAGTCAATTGTCCCACTACCACTGCAGCTCTCTGCTTTTCTGTCATAGGGTACATGTCCATTATACTGCATATTTTTCGCTTGAACCCTGACAGGGTGTCTGGCTTGCCGCTGTACTGAGGGAGCCACTTCGCTCCAGGCATATATGGCAGCATTAGCGGTACTATCGGGGCCACAGGACCAGGTGAGGGGCCAGCATTTCCAGCCTGTGCGGCAGCGCCGGTGGGTAAGTCATTGGAGCGGTCGCCCTCGGCCGCGCTGTCAGCTTGCTGCTGCGACATGTCTGCGCCCCCCTAGTTAAGCGTGGCCTACCTTCTCTGAAGGCTGCAGCTCCGCAGGGCACAGCGGTGTAGAAGGACCTGCGTCGCCGGCGCTCTGACGTCAGAGCGTTCACTGAAGCTCTCCACAGGACCTGCCGCCGCGTCAGCGTTGGGGGCGTGTCCAGGACTCAGCGCGCTTTTGCAGGTACGCCCACTAGTTTTCGCGCCGTGGCGCTGTAAATGGCGGGCAATGGCGGGCAAATGGCGGGAAATCTTCACCACATACAAAACACAGTCTTTTAGTGAGGCACACAGTACCCGGTGGCAACGGGCACAAGTTACTCCGTTGCTGCAGGGCACGCAATCCTGTTCGTGACGCCAGGACAGATGAGTCGCACAGCCAGAGCTTTGGGGTACTCGGCACCGAGCCCGTCGATTTCTATGGGGAATGTCACGGGTAGCACAGCTCGGTCCATGCCCTGGGCGCTCACTGTAATGTGGGATATTTACAGGTGACTTGAATGATGATATGGGGATTCGTGACGCCACTTGTGGTATCTGGTCAGGATGACCAGCGCTGCTATGCAGATCCACTGAAGGGTTAATATTGTGCAGCTAGGTGTTAAGCCTTCCACAAGTAAGGCTGATTCCTCCAGGGCAGATAGATGTATAGAAATGCAGGACAGACGGGGACCCGGCAGTCAGGAGTAATAAGGGAGACACACACATAAGTCACTTTAGTACCTTTACTGAAGATGTTGCAGGCACTTCCCGGAGCACTGTAGGGTGAAGGGTGCACATCCAGATTCCTCCACTTGGTAGGTGTGTGGCCTCCTGATCTCTGCCTTTTTGTGATAAAGTCCTGACCTGCTTGTAGCTAGGTCTAACTTGGTCTCCGTCTGCACCTGGCTGACCTTGTGATTGGACCTCTTCTTGAAGTACACAGTCTCTATTTGCCATGCACGGCTAGACTCCGTCCTCCTGATCCTGCTACGTGTCAGCTCTGTGGTACTCCTGGGACTTGTAGTCCTCCAGGAACTCCGGTGTTCTCCTAATAGGTCGTGGAGATCCCTATAGGCTCGGACCCCGGTGTCCGGTGGTACTTACTGAGGTGAGCTATTAAGGCTCCTCTGTCTCATTAACTTCCACTCGCCTTCGGCCTACCTAGATCCTCACACGATCACACACTGGCAGTTGGTGGGCTGCCTCTTCACCGCTCTCTAAGCGTCGGCACGCTTCTCTCTGAGCTGCACTCACTTATTTCACCTCTGACTAGGCTGGAGTGGGTTCCTGTTCCACCCTTACTAGACTCCACTTGCTTTCTTGAACCGAATAGCTCTGCAGCCTCTCTGAGATGATTGAGCTGCACTGAGCTGCTCTGCTCTCTGACTGAGCTCTGACTGAACTCTTCTCACTCGATGTTTCCTGTGTAACTGTCTTTTATATGTCTAACACAGCTCCCTCTGGTGGTCTTTTGGGATAAAATGAACGTGTGTGAAGGGTGCATAATGACCTCTAGTGGGATATTCTTTCAGTGCACCCTTCTGGAAAATATGGATCCAGTCGCAGCTGGGCTCCACATAGACTCTCAAGGTCTTCCGCTTCGGAAGAGTCGTCTAGTTGTTCTGAGACCCCAGCTAGTGGCTTTGTGTAACCCGGGGATTTATTTGAAGATGTCCCTTTAAATTTCCCTTTAGAGCGAATAGTGGGCAGCAGCTTCTTTTTTAATTATCCAAGTATCATAGAGGGCAGGGCTTTATTTTTAATCCGATGCAAATAAGCATTATTAAAGTTGGGATACAGAACAAGATCTTGACGTGGATCCTTTCTTACAAAGGTCTTCCCAAATGCAACCTCTGATAATTAATTGCTGCGTTTTTTACCAACATTTGAGGGATTAATCTCAGTATGCTTAATAGTCTTAATATTCCGCATTTTCCTAGTGGGTGTGAGAACAGATGATGTGCTTACCATTGTTGCCATGTGCCGATCTGCACCACTCTTTTTGTTCATCCTCTGCCCCTTTCTGTCTCCTGCTAATATTGGAGATGCAGCCCCGCATTCCTGGATTGTAAATTGCGCTTCAAGGGATTCCCCCTTTTCATAGTAAGAATTGTAATCCCCAGGTTGACGGCCTTTTAATGCCTCCGTGACCGCTTTATGTGTCTCTGTTGTCGATTCCCGCCTGCTTCTCTCCATTGCTTCCCAACATCCAAGTCTGTTCTTCCTTCATCGCAATCAGCTGGTACCTGAGCTGTCGCAGGGAAAAGCCCCTGTGTCGGCATCTTGCTTTTCCTTCCTTGTGCTGCAAGCGCCTATGTCCCTGATGTTGCTCCTACTCTCGGTTTTGGCACGAACACAGGCGCCTCAGGTCTTAGGCTTCCTCCCCGCTCCAGCCCGACAGGTAATGCTGCGCTGCATCCTCGCAGTGAGAGAACCACTGAGTCAGCCTCATCTCTCCCTAACTGCTTCCCTGCATCCAGGCTCACCGCGATCTTCGGGCTTTTACCTCCGCCGTCCTCGGCGGTTGTTGTGGCTGTTCCATGAGCATAGCTGTTCCCTGTGGATGTCCCGCGGGTCGGCACAGCTTTAGAAGGTCCCATCTTCCCCTGGCTTTTCTTAGTTGTTGGTGCTGGTCTGGTCAGTTTGCTTGTGGAAGGAGCTGGGCTTCCATCAGGCCTCCGAACACCTTCTTTCCCCAGAAGAGGGTTTTTAGCCAGAATTCCCAGTCCATTCTTCTTAAAAACATGTCCAGGCATATTCCAGATGCTTTTGGGTTGTAAAATTTCCACCTTTAAGTAGTTTTAAGCTGCTTTCATAAGGGAAGAGCAGGAGCTCCTAAGAAGCACGTCTGCTCGCTTCCCATGCAAACCATGCTCCCCAGAAAGTTAAAAGTTAACCCTGTAGGGTTTTTGCAAAAGTTTACCTATTTAACAACAAACTGAGTGATCATGATCAATGTTTGATCCGGACTTCATTTGTAAAAAATTAGCACTTCTTAAGGTGCTCCTTCTTGTTTTGTTTTTTTGTATATATTTTTGAATATATTCTTTATTTAGAAAATTTCAATAATATAACAGGAAAGGAAAAAAGGGTAAATATTTTTCCAGAAATAGTAAAAGAGGAGAAAAAAAAAATAAGAAAAGACATTCGTAATAAATCACAACGATAACCTTGCTCCTTCTTGGTTTTACGTGAAACCTTGGAGTGCGTCTAACACTCTATATTCTGCACTACTGATCAAAGAACAAAAACCGTCGGGCTTGACTGAAGAAGTGGTCAAACGTGGAGGCCATCAATGCCTTGTAGTCACGCCCAAGGCCTACGCTGGGGGTTTGAGACGGGTGCCCCATATTGAAGAATACCTCGGTTCAGAGTTTTGGTTGAACCCTGATGACTTTGTAGAAGAAGTCTTATTGCACTGTTTTATTGTACCTGAGCACTTAATATCAAAAATGTCTAATGGTTGCTGCTAATATTTTATCAATAAAAATAGTAATGTTATTTAGGGAGTAATATATTTTATAAGAACAAACTTTAAATTTTGTTGTTTTGCAACGTTAAAGAAAAAGTGCCTCCCATAAAGGGAAGATGCGTTTAATAGTATTACCTGTTACAATGCATATGCAGAAAAATTTGCATGTTTCTGTGTAACACCTGTTTTACTTTGTTCCAGCCCGCGGGCATGCTGTGTTTAACAGGAGGGGAATGTGGCGCCCCTGAGGGTCCAGTCTCCACAGAGGTACTGCACCTCATCCAGAGGTGTGGTATCCCACTCTCAGGTAAGGAGGGAGCACTACACAGGATTCTAACACTTGCACCATACACTAGTTCAGTCAGGGCACCTGGGCGTACCCCAAGGGAGGAAGGCCTCATCTCGGACTGGCTAGGAAAGGGTGTTGGGGTGTGGGTGGAGGATGTAGAAGCTTAGAGAGCAGGAAGAAGACTAGAGAGTTATTCAGAAAGAGAGGGGAGCTTAAACTGTGAGGAGCTTGTCCCCGGACAAGTAGAGAATAGAAAGAGAGAGAGAGACTGAAGGAAACTCCCGGAGGACAGAAGGGCTCCTAGGGGCACAGATAGTGAGAGATCCATCCGTGGGGCCCGATCCAGTATTGGAGGGACCAGGTCTCAGTGGGGAACCGGCCCCCAAGCCTAGTGGAGAACTTCAAGACTCAGCTAGCAAGCCAGAGGCAGGGTAGATTTAGTTGCCCCAGCCACATCCACAATTAATCGCCGAAAAGGCAGCCATATGGGAGCAAGACTCAGAGAACGTCGCCCGACTAGGTCCGCGGCTGCTGGCTTGGGACACTGATTGTGTTGGTGCTGGGCAGAAAGTGCGGAAAGCCAGTGCAGTGAGACGGCCAAGAAAGGAGCATACTGAAGGGAGTCCTGGAAAGATGTATCCTGATCTACCTGGGAGTTCGCTGGACCCCTCACCTGGAGGACACAGCACCAAGCGGGCATCTGCGCACAAGTGAATTGTGAGTAAAGCATTGGAAACTGCATCCCACTGTGTCCTCTGAATTATTCCTGTGCCACTAGCCCTGTACCACACTCACCACTAACATCCCCTTTACTATCCTAACTGCCCTGGGACATAGCTCTGCATGTGGAGAGCTGAACCAACTCTTCTGCATCAACAACTGTCCCAGTGGACTGAATCTGCAGCGTCGGCCAACATCTTTATTGCCGAATACCACAGGTGGCGTCACGAACACTTTATTAGAAACTCTTTATTATCCCTTTTCATCATCACCCTTTTTATTGCACGCCCAGGGCCACGGACCGGGTCACTGCTGCTGTGACACTGCCCCTTTAAGAAGCGGCCAGGTACCGTGTATCCCCACTGCCCTGGCAGGCGATCCACTTCAACTGTTCAACAACCAGGAACCAGCTTCCTGAGCACACACTCCTCCCAACCTGGACTGGCTCTAACAATTAACTGTGTCCACAAACTAATACACGTTTTTCAGAGGGGTGCCGACAGCTCTTCCACTCCTTTACAGACATACCATTGGTGCAACCTGTACAGCTGCCCATAGCTCAAGAAGTAAGAGGGCCACTAACACCTCCGAAGCTATTGGTTCTGTAAAGGTTTCATATATTGTTCTTGCATAGGTGCCCTCTTCAGTCTGTTTCCACTCCTGCCCAAGAGGAAAGGGGGTCGACTTCTACTTCCAAAACAGCAAACACTTCTGTCACAGATAAATTGTTTGGGCTGCAAAGGGCCTATATACTTTTCCTACACAGGGGCCCCTTCTGTCTGTGTCCGTCCCTGTATGAATCATATATAAAGAAGGAGATGGAAACACAGAGACATAGCCAGTGCTGGCATAACAAACCCTTGGACTGAATCTGATTTAATGAAGGTATTACTGAATCAATTACAGCACTAATCCACCACCAAGCAGCAAAAAAATAAAACACAGAGCCGTTTCAATCTGTATTAAAGCAGATTAAGGCTCTGCTCATTTATCTGTGAAAACGATGGCAGAATTTTTCTCCTTTGTTTCCTGGAGTGATAAATTCAATCAAAGCATTGCATGTGGCCAGAGCTCGCTGCACATCACACCTCATATGGTTCAGATAAATGAGAGCAGACCTGCGATCACAATACACAACTAACAAGATGTCTGCCAATCACGCACTCCCCCCCTCGAAAGCACGTGTCAGTCATCCAGGATCTGCAGGAAATTAAACCGGAGATATTAGAGGCCGGTGGAAGGAGGTGGAGGAGGAGGGTGGGATGATATATTACTAAGCACTGGAGATACAGAACATCACATCAGATAAAACTTATATTCACGAGCAGCCAGCTTTTGTTTTCTTTTTATCATGCAGAAAACAAACCTACCCCAGCCCTTCACCCCTCCATATCATCCATATTGTGATAGATTCCTGCAGATTTCTTCAAGACCAGCTATAATTGGTCTCCAGGGACTGTCATTTTTATTATTGTCATTTTGCCAAAACTAACTCTAAGGAGATATCCAGCCAGAAGGAAACAAGTGTTACCCATGCCAAAAACCTGCTGATCATTTCTCTTCCTAGCGTCTCATTGCATTAGCAAGACACACTCAGCAGAGCGAGAGCTATACTTTACTGTACCATACATGTGATCCTCCAAGCCAGCCGTACATTGTATCACGAAATTGCTATCCATGTCCAAGGTGCAGAACTTTTTGGGCTCTAGTAAAGCAATCAAGGCTTCATTCACTTATATGTTTCCATTTTTCCATCCATCAAAAATGGATGTTTTTCATCTATCGTGTGCCATCCATTTTGCATCCATTTTATAACAATTTTGCATCCTGTTTTTTTCTCAGCCATTTTTAAAAACTAACAGAGGTAAATCATTTGAATCTTTTTCCCATTGGCTTTTAATCAATTAGTTAAAAAAATAAAATGGAAATGGAGTTAAAATTGATGTCTTTGGTTTTTCATCTGTTTATAACGGAACCCATAGACCCCGATTCACCAAAAACGCCTCATCGATCTTGATGATGGGGCATGTACCTCGCCACTAATCTGTCTCCAGTCGTCATGCCCCTGCTAGGGCTGCCAAACTAACTTTTTATTTTTTCTGGACAGCTAATCAAAAAATCACAGAAGCCATAGATGTTAATGACCAAATCTGATCTACAGGAATGGATGAGAATGGTACGTGCTCTAAATGTGACGGATGGACACAAGGATCTGTAAAAACAACCGAATGGTTCCATTAAACTGTGGGTGAGTGTGCTGTGCATCTTAAAAGCACAGTACACGAATGAGAAAAATGGATAAGAGAGGCCATATGGGGCCCCTGGCCTTCGAAGGGAGGCCGCCATGACTGGTTAGCGTGGGAGTATAGGGAGCCCATAGGTCCAAGGCAGCGTTAGGGGTTAACATAGGGACATGGGTGGTAGTAAGGGGAGGTTAGTGCTTGCAGGTAGGAGAGGTCAGGGGAGGAGCGTAGGGTTAATAGTCAAAGGGATCAGCCATATGTAACGGCAGCCATTACATGTAGATCCCTTGAACTGAAAAGAAGCTCTGTGGTACCTGATCGCTATGGACGTGGAGGCCCTGCTGCAGAGACTGCGGGATGCGGTGGGCACTCAGGGCACAGCATGGCTGCAGCAATCTGTGAGTGGCCTGCTGCAAGGTGTGGTGACGGATGATGCCCAGGTCCCTTCTGACAGGCGCCGGCCGCGGAGGTCTAGGCCTCTGGCGCGCTTAAGCCCCGAGATCACCACCCGGGCCCAGCGCCGACGTAGGAGCCTCCAGGGACCCTCCGGCTCTGGGTGCGGGCAGCAGGTCTACGCTGACGCGCGGCAGAGCCGGGAGGAATCCATCCTCACGGCGGGGCCTGCAGCAGGGGGAGGTGTCGGCCTCCCTCACGTCTGACTCATCGCCCAGGGTGTCAGGAGCTGGAGCGGCAGGCACAAGTGGAGTTTGTGGGCCTGCTCGGCGCAGGGTGAGTGAAGCCAGGAGTCGGGGGCCTTACCACCAGGCCCCTCAGCGTGGGGAACGCAGCAGGCGGCAGTCGGTTGGCCTAGCAGGGAGCTCGCTGTCCGGCACACAGCAGGACTCACCTGGATCGAGCACCACAAGCCTGCGGGGGCCTTCTGCAGCGCAGGGGGGGCCGTCAGACACCAGGGCCGGCAGCGCTGTGTCCACACTGCAAGGGTTACAGAGCGCTCATGTACACGGGCAGCAGGACGCTGGCCTTGGTCCTGAAACAACAACTACAGCAGCGTTGGCTCTGGGGCTCCCTGCACAGATGGCTGGCACTCCTCCTGCTATCAGTCGGCTGTCTGTGGGACAGGGAAACCTGGGAGCTATTGCTTCATCTGAGGATCAGCGCAGAAGGAGTTCAAATCAAGGTCACCTGCTGCAGGATACAGGATCTTCGGCTGCCGGGTTCACAGCGCCTGGGCAGCTAGGTGAGAGCGACAATTTAATTTATCATAGCCTTCCGTTAGCTTCGCAGGGGATTAGGAGCCAGGATATGTTTTCTGGGGTAGTTAGCGGGGGTTTAGGGTTAATTTTGCATGGGCTCAGAGATTTAGCTACGTTATGGGGGAGCGGAGACGTGCAGGGTGGGCTATCGCCGTCCACCGCCTGGATGGGAAGTGTTAGGGATGCATTAGGGGTTGGAGCTTTATCAGGAGGGGTTGGGGGAACTAGCAAGTTGTTCCCACGGGACGGGATATTGGCATCCGCGGAGGGAGCTACGGCGTCGTCGGGTGCTACTGCTCCATCAGCTGAGTTGGCATTGTCGCCTGTAGCGGGGGGTAGTGATAAGGAGAAGGAGGATACAGTGCGGCTGGATGATTCAGCAAAGGGAGAGGTCTATGTTTGTTTCGAAGGGCCATTGGGAGCACACTTGAAGCAAGAGGTTAGGGAAAGGATCTGGAAAGGGGAGTATATAGAGATATTTTCCTAACTTCCCTTAGAACGTTTTAATTTAGATAGGTTGCGGAGGGAGGATACTAAGAAGGAAGACGAGGAAAAGAGGAGGTACCGGTTAATTCCCAGAACCTTCTCTAATTGGCTGCAAGCATTTGCCATTTTAGCTAGCGTAATTGGTGAGAAGGCCCCGGAGAATTGTTCAGGACTTTTTTGTTATATGGATGCAATAGGTGAGGCATATCGGGTTTACGGGGGTCAGGGCTGGTTAAGGTATGACAAACAATTCTTTCAGCGTAAGGCAGTTCAACCAAGCATTCTGTGGGATCATAAAGATATAGCTCTTTGGATGAGGGCTATGGTTCCGTCCAGGATGGGTCAAGGTAGTCAGCCTTTTCCAGGGGGCACTGGGGTCAGGGACAGTCGGGACACTCAGTGGTCATGCAAAAAGGACTGCTTTGCGTTCAATGAGGGGTTATGCAAGTTTGGGGCGAAATGCAAGTTTAAACACGAGTGTTCAGCTTGTGGAGGTGCACATGGAGCATCAAAATGTTTTAGAGGGGGCAGACAGAAAGGAAGCGACGGCGTTGAAAAAAGGAGTGACGCCAGTTCAACTGGACGCGATGGAGGGATTTCTAAGTAGATACCCTGATACAGCGGCAGCTGCTTTATTAAGAGAGGGTTTTAGAGATGGTTTCAAGATTCCGTCAGTCGAATCAATGGTTAGTTTTTCCACAAAGAATTTAAAATCAGCATTGCAGTTCCCGGACGTCGTCACTGATAAGTTAAAGAAAGAGGTTTCCCTGGGTAGAATGGCGGGTCCATTTCCTTTGCCCCACATCAGTAATTTGAGGGTTTCCCTCTGGGTGTGGTCCCGAAAAAAGAGCCCAATAAGTACAGGCTGATCCATCACCTGTCCTTCCCAAAAGGATTTTCGGTAAATGACGGCATTGATCCACAACTGTGCACGGTGCTTTATATGTCATTTGACGCAGCCATGGATTGGGTGCGTTTATGTGGACGAGGAGCATGGTTGGCTAAGACTGACATAGAAGCCGCATTTCGGCTACTGCCAGTACACCCTGACAGCCTGCACTTGTTGGGTTGTTTTTGGGATTGAGGATTTTTTGTCGACCGGTGTCTTCCTATGGGCTGTTCTCTTTCTTGTGCTTATTTTGAAACGTTCAGCACGTTTTTGAAGTGGGCTGTGAAACAAGTGTCCGGTCTGGGGTCATGCATTCATTACCTCGATGACTTCTTGTTTGTCGGTCCAGCTCAGAGTTCTAATTGCTCATTGTTACTACATACAATGGAGAGTTTGGCAAAAAGGTTTGGGGTGCCCCTAGCAGCTGAGAAAACGGTGGGGTCAGTGACTACATTGAGTTTTCTAGGAATTGAAATAGATACTTTGGCAATGGAGTGTAGATTGCCTGATGAGAAGGTGATCGCGTTGCGGGAGGAGGTGTTGAGAGCCCAAAGTTCGAAGAAAATATCTTTACGTGACTTGCAATCGTTACTGGGCAAGCTAAATTTTGCATGCAGAATTATGCCTATGGGCAGGGCTTTTTGTCGGAGGTTGTCACTGGCAACAGTGGGAGTGAGATCCCCAGTACATTTCATTAGGTTGTAGAAAGAATTGCGAGAGGATTTGGCGGTCTGGGCAAAATTTTTGGAGATCTACAATGGAAAATCTATCTGGATCCAGCCAGTAGTGAACGCAGATACTTTGGGTTTTTACTGGACGACGGTGGAAGGTCGTAGTTTTTGCTTGTTTTTCCATGGTAGTTGGTTAGTGGCGGATTGGCCTTCTTCTTGGAGAGAACAGGACCTGCTATCAAACCGGGTTTTGACTCACCTGTTTCCTATTGTAGTGGCATTGTCCTTGTGGGGTGGAAGGGTAAAAAATAGGAAGATTCGCTTTCCTTGCGTGCTTGAAGGAGTGGTAACTGCGCTGAATTCATTGTCATCGGCATCCCTGCGGTTGTCAAAGTGTTACAACGTTTGGTCATGTTGGGGTTAAATCTTAACCTATGGGTTGTGGCAGAGGTCAGATCAGTGGTGTTTAATCCTGTCATTGTTGCTCTTTCCAATTTACAGTGGGAACGTTTCCGGGAGCTGGCACCTCAAGCGGATTCGTCAGGCATGGAGTGTCCAATGGAGTTGTGGAATCTTCCTTGCGTGCAGTAGGGCATTTGTTTTCAAAATCCTTGTCAAGCAGGTCATGGAGGCAGTACGGGCAGGCCTGGAGTATTTGGGAAGGTTGGAGGGTTTCGTTGGGAGAAGGGATGGAGGATGGGAGCAGATTGTTGTTGCTGGTTGGACATTGTAGGGAATCGGGTTGGTCAGTGTCGAAACTGAACAAGTTGTTAGCAGGTCTTGCTTTTGGTTTCAAGGTTAGAGGTCTCAGAGATGTGACAAAGTCCTTTTTAGTACTTCAAGTGGTGAAGGGTTGGAGAGCATTGGATATGAGATGCCCAGTTTCATATGAAGTATTATTAGTTCTGAGTAATCAGTTGCCAGTAGTATGTTCGTCACATTGGGAGATAGATCTATTTAAGGCAGCTTTTGCATTGGCTTTCTTTGGGGCATTTCGTTTGGGGGAGCTGGTTAGCCCATCCAAGATAAAGAAAGGGGTCTGCTGAGGGAAGATTTGGATGTTTATAGTGATAGAGTGGTGGTGTTTATTCGGTCATCCAAAACAGATGTGGAAGGAAAGGGTTGTAGAGTGGTGCTATTTAGGGTTACAGGGTCACCTGTGTGCCCAGTGGTTTGCATAAGTGAATTTATGAGGCGGGGGGCGCGTTGCATAACCCATTTTTGTCACATGAGGACGGTTCCTTTTTATCACGTTTCCAGTTCTTGGCGGTATTTAGGCGTTGTCTGGAGTTAGGGGGCATTTCGGCGAAGGACTATGGTGGACACTCTTTTAGGATCGGAGCTGCCATGGAGGCGGCCAGGAGGGGTTTAGGAGAGGAGGTGGTGAAAAGGATTGGGCGGTGGGAATCAACAAGGTTTAGGTCATATATCCGCCCGAATCTAATTTAAGAATGTGGTCTGTTTATTTTGGACCCCTTGCTTAAAAGAATGTTTTGTTGTTTTGTTTCAGACGGCGGTCAGCGGCTTATTTGGATAATGGGACACTCTTTCGTGTTTTGGGCCGCGATACGGGCAGCGGTTCGTCCGGACGGGCGTCAGCTGGGCATCCCGCGGGAGTCGGCGATTCTGCGTTGGATCGGTAAACGCGGGATGGTCTGGAGTCAATTATTGCCAGAGTTTCACCGTTGTGCATTTGGACAGGGCTCCCGATGTGATGGTTTTACATCTAGGTGGGAACGATTTGGCCAAAAGGCCTTGCAGGGAATTGATCAGGGACATCAAGTTCGATTTCCTGAGGCTTTGGGCGATGTTTCCCAAGATTTTAGAAGTTTGGTCAGATATTATCCACAGGAAGGTCTGGCGGGGGCTCGCTCTATTGAAGGGGTTAATAGAGCCCGAATTAAGGTGAATAGGGCCGTGTCTCGTTTTATGGCGAGAAATGGTGCGGTCGTGGTGCGCCACAGGGAGCTGGATTCGGGAGTGGGGGAATTTTGGAGAACTGATGGGGTTCATCTCAATGCTGTCGGCACCTATATGTGGTGCCTGGCCATCCAGGAAGGAATTGAAACAGGTCTGAGAGTTTGGAGGGACATAAATGTTTAAGGGGGTCAGAACATTTATGTGAGTGGCGTGGGGGGAGGTCCTCGAAGTTGGTGGAATTAGGGAATGGCGGATTGGAGGGGGGGGGGAGATCTCAAGGGGTCCTGGACTCCCCTGTGTGATTCAAAGTGGTTGAGACAATTATTCCCGCGGTTTTGGGAAAATTAAGGGGCTTGTTAAGCGGTTTCATTTGGCCGGGATTGGTTACTATTGGCCTCCGAGCTGGTGCATAGCGGCTGGGGGTAAAACCTATCCTGGAGGCCAAGGTGGACGTTGCGCACTTGCAGTGGATATATTTCGGGGCTTCGAGGACCACCCCTCCCGGAAGGATATTGTTTGAAAAATTATTTTGTTTGTAAGCTATGTTTAATAAAAGGCTGCTGTGGCCATTAAATCCAGTTGGGGTCTTGTGTTTTCTTTAAAAAAAAAAGGGAGATTTATGGGGTAAAGTTAATCTTTGAACGAGGTTTAGGGGAAGTTGGGGTTTGGTTATAAAGGCTCACACGAATCACGGGTACCCCCTACGTCAAGAGAGGCCGTACGGGACCCCTGGCCTTCGAGGGAGGCCGCCATGACTGGCTGGCATGGGCGTATAGGGAGCCCATAGGTCCAAGGCAGCGTTAGGGGTTAACATAGGGACATGGGTGGTAGTAAGAGGAGGTTAGTGCTTGCAGGTAGGAGGGGTCAGTGGAGGAGCGTAGGGTTAATATTCAAAGGGATCAGCCATATTGTAACGGCAGCCATTACACTTGGATCCCTTGAACTGAAAAGAAGCTCCCACCCACCCTCCTTTTTATAGTTTCAGTGGTACGGCTCAAAATTCTATTCCAGTAACGCATATTTGTCACGGCAGTGGGGCGTGGGGGGAGGTCCTCGAAGTTGGTGGAATTGGGGAATGGTGGATTGGAGGGGGGGATCTCAAGGGGTCCTGGACTCCCCCTGTGTGATTTCAAGTGGTTGGGACAATTATTCCCACGGTTTTGGGAAAATTAATGGGCTTGTTACGTGGTTTCATTTGGCCGGGATTGGTTACTATTGGCCTCCGAGCTGGTGCATAGCGGCTGGGGGTAAAACCTATCCTGGAGGCCAAGGTGGACGTTGCGCATTTGCAGTGGATATATTTCGGGGCTTCGAGGACCACCCCTCCCGGAGGATATTGTTTGAAAAATTATTTTGTTTGTAAGCTATGTTTAATAAAAGGCTGCTGTGGCCATTAAATCCAGTTGGGGTCTTGTGTTTTCTTTAAAAAAAAAAGGGAGATTTATGGGGTAAAGTTAATCTTTGAACGAGGTTTAGGGGAAGTTGGGGTTTTGTTATAAAGGCTCACACGAATCACGGGTACCCCCTACGTCATGCGAATGCAGCCTAAATTTAATTAAAGCCACATGTAGCTGAATAGCCATGTAAAAGACCCTTTGGACCTTTATTCACAGAGGGCTATAGAAGAATACCTCATAGCAGGGGTCCCCAACCTTTAGCTTGAGAGCCACATGTTGCTCGCAGATCTGTGGTATGTGGCTCACAAGTCCATGGTATGTGGCTCGCGGCTGTCTGTCAGCTTGGTGCATTAGCACCAGGTAGAGAAAACGGCTATTAAGAGTTGATCTCTAGATGGTGACTTTTGTGTGTAGCCCTGCACAGACGAGCAGATCTGAACGGGGGTAAGATGGGAAACCCTGGAGCCTGGCATACTGCCTTGGTTTGATTTCAGTGGAAAAGTTTTGACTGTCACTATACTGGTAATAGGGGGCTCTGAGTGTCACTACTGTGAGTGGGGCAGGAGCTGGATGCGGCTCGCTACCCTCTCTCGGTGCTGAATGTGGCTCACAACCCTCTATTATATCTGAATGTGGCTCTCAAGGTCAGAAACGTTGGGGACCTCTGCCTTATAGGCTTAGAGCGACCCCTGACCTCTTGGATAAAGGCCTTATGTACAAAGGTGTTTTATGGCTGTTTTTAAAATGCATTTGGCATCTACTGCATCCTTAGTATGCCACTAATTACACAGATTTGCAAAAGACTTCTCCTTACACCAGACACTCTCTATGCATGTCCATAAAGCTTTCAAGAGTTATTCCCATCTCATACAGTTATGGCATATACATATGCTATAAATATAGAGTAGATTTGGGTGGTGGGACTTGTATATTATCTTTCTTGATAACGGGTTTCTGTCTCATGCTTCTGTCAATTATGAGGTGGTTGTAATTATCATACAAATAATTTTGTCCGGCAGCTGCTTACCTCCCTCTCCACATTCCGAACCCATGTGTGGCACCCCAGGAGTTCGGTTGCCACAGTGCCTTGCCTTCCTCCAGGGGGAGTGATGTCATGCCTGGAAGCAAAGAAGGAATCCCCTTACCAGGTAGTTCCAGAATACAACACAGTTCCTGCTCCAGGCCAGCAAGGGGAGCTCTAAACCCAACTTCAGGGGGCTGCTCTCTCTGGTCAGAAGCAGGAAGTTAGTGAGGAGTTAGAGCCTGAACAGGGTGGAGAGAGGACGTGTGGAGAGGAGCTGGGGAAAGGAGCTGTAGCTGATCTCACACCAGGCTTGAGAGCCAGTGACCGGGCACCGGAGCCCGAGGTTGTATGGGTACTAAAGCCCCAGCAGCAGAATCTGGAGGGCAGAAGACCACAGATCCTCTGTCCCCAACTGATACTCGACGACACAGCAGTACGTGCAAGCCGGAGACGCCAGACAGGAGCGATCCCTGAAGCAGGCTCCAGCTACCTGTCATGTGAGTGGAGTTCTACCTAAGCATCAGACAGAAAGAGGGACTTGAATAGAGTTTACAGCAGCAAGTACCTCAGAGAATAGCGCTAGAAAGGAGACCTCACAACCCACCTGACTAAGGAAATTCCCAAATTGCTTCCAGGCTGACCGGCTCCAGAATCATCTGTAACCTGAGCCCTGGACTGTACCTGCACTGCTCAGTAAAAGGTAAAGGAAACTGCACCTTGCTTTGTCTTCTGAATCTTTTCTGCGTAACCTTCCCTGCACTACACTCACCACCAACATCACCTTTACTATCCTAACTGCCCTGGGACATAGCTCTGCCTGTTTAGAGCTGAACCAACTCAGCTGCATCAACAACTGTCCCAGTGTACTGAATCTGCAGCATCGGCCAACATCTTTATTGACGAATACCACAGGTGGCATCATGAACACTTTATTACAAACTCTTTATTATCCCTTTTCATCATCTCCCCTTTTATGGATGCCCAGGGCCACGGACTGGGTCACTACTGCAGTGTCACTGCCCCTTTAAGAAGCGGCTCGGTGCCGAGTATCCCCACTGCCCTGGCAGGCCCTTCACATGCACGCTTAGCCAAGATCAGCTTCAATTCGTATGAGGAGTTTGGGTAAACACATGAAACAGACACACTAGTAATTACCAGGGGCGTAATTCATTATGCATATGGTTAAGTAAATGGAAACCTCATTATAATCATGTAACTCAGCAAGGTTGCAATGTAAACCGATGTTCTCTCCATCTCCATGGTGTGAAGGTCAGTGTGAGATGGTGCAGTGCTTGGCAACGTGTTTTCCTATGTCTATGGCTATGTGCTGACACAATCTGCAGGATGACTGAGAACAACACGTTGCCGCTCTCTGAATTCAATCAATTTTCTTTTCCTGTGGACAGCACAAGTGAGTTGGATGTGCAGAGGCCGGGTCTGCAATCTCTCAAAGCTTATGCCCAATATTCAGATGTTATTATCAGTCATTTAGATCCAAGTCAAAAACATTTATAATTTCTTGCTTTCAAATAATTCCAAGTACGGTGATAAATGGTGAAAAATATGAAAATATTGCAGCAACAATTACAAATGAAAAGATATGTCATCTGTTCCTACTGTTTTATGACTATGAATTGACCATGGGCAAATAGTTTCAACAATCAGTGGTCACATATTGTTTGCGGTTAAAGAATCAGATAAGTGGCAACCCTTTCTCTTTAAAGCGAACCTGTCCCAAGATATGACCAATATCAGATAAGACCACCACCTTTCAGGCCTGATATACAGCATTCTATTGAATATCTGCCCCCAAATCGACCTGCAAGACAAGAAAAATACCTTGTATTGTACTGACCTGCGGGGCAGTCCAGTTCGAGGGGTGTTGCTAGTCTTGATCCTGCGCCTCCCTTCTTCTTGTGATGCCATTCTCCTTCTTGCTTCGTGTAGATGACGCTCCTGCGCAGGCGTACGTCTCTGCCCTGATGAGGTCAGAGCAAAGTACTGGAGTGCACAGGTCCCCACAAAGGTCAAAGAACCCAGGCGCATGCGTACTGCAATACTTTGTTTTGCCCTAGGGCAGTCATCAAAGTTTTCATTCCACATATTTTTTTTTGCTAGAGACTACTTGCAAAAAAATAATTTGAAGTGACACAAACATTAGTTAATAAAAAACAAATTTTATTAATCATAAATTTAAAAACCGAAAATTCACTATTTTACAGGAAATAATACCGAAAAATGTAAGTTTAATAGGAGTCACAAAAAGGCTTTGGAATTACAGTACCTAGTGGGAATAGCTGTCAAGATACAACTTGTGCTTGTTTTTTATTTTTTAATGTTATTGAAGAAGATTCTCCTTTCCTGAAATAAAGTGGCAAGTGCTTTATATATATATATATATAAAAATATTTATATAAAAAAAAAGTTTCTTTTTCCGAAAAGAGACAGATTGATGTAATCAGAGCAAAAATATTCCCTATTATAATAAAGTGCCAAGTGCTATTTTTGTCATATCAAAAAAATTCAAATTTTGTCCATAAACTCGTTAAGTGTCTGGCATAATCAGCTATAAGTGTAATAAAACCGATGAATTGTTTACCTGAAATCTCCGGTGCACAAGTGTCGCTGCCTCAAGACTCACTGGCTTCCTAGCCCCTACGCACGTTTCGCCCAGCTTCTTCCGGGGGCGTGTGACAGTGTCTGTGTCTGTCTTTTTGGAGTCACATGTTCCTTTTGTGGATTTGATATATTTGTGGAAGAATACTGCCACCTTGTGTCCTGTTTATGAATTGCATGGCCATGAAGTGTAGTTGGACATATCTAGAGGATATGAATATTGCCACTTAGTTGTTCAGTAAACTCAATTTGAGTTTATTGACAAAATTTGAATTTTTTTGATATGACAAAAATAGCACTTGGCACTTTATTATAATAGGGAATATTTTTCCTCTGATTACATCAATCTGTCTCTTTTCGGAAAAATAAACTTTTATATATATATATATATATATATATATATATATATATATATAATATATAATATATATAGCACTTGGCACTTTATTTCATGAAAGGAGAATCTTCTTCAGTAAAAAATAAAAAACAAGCACAAGTTGTATCTTGACAGCTATTCCCACTAGGTACTGTTGTTCCAAAGCCTTTTTGTGACTCCTATTAAATTTCCATTTTTTGAAATTATTTCCTGTAAAATAGTGAATTTTCTGTTTTTAAATTTATGATTAATAAAATTGATTTTTTATTAACTAATGTTTGTGTCATTTCAAATTATATTTTTGCAAGTAGTCTCTAGCAAAAAAATATGTGGAATAATCTGCTATGAAAAGTAAGTGCAGCCTTCAGTTATGGGCATTTATGATAAAGGACTTTATGTGTAAAATTAATCAAAGTTTTCATAACAGAATTCGGGCATAAAAGACACAAAAATACAGCAGAGTTGAGCTTAAATTTTGCAACTTAATGCCAATTTTTGTCAGCTCTGATGAAATAGGTGGAGCTGGGACAGGACTGGGGCTTGATGTCACAGCCTGTGCTATTCATGTCTTGCTTTGGCATTCCCTAAGCCAGAAATCTCACTCCAGTACCTGACTAGAGTGAGATTTTGCAGCATAGCGCACGAAGATGCACGCCACTCGTCAGACATTCCAGATTCATGAAGAGGTGTGCACCAGTCATAGGCTAAGGGTGTATATACACCTGAAATGCGTCAGGTACGAGGCCTCGCCTTTTAATGTTTTAACTACGTTTGAATAAAGAATCCGTTTTATCCCTGGATGGTTATGCCAGAATCTTTTCCCATTTTTTCGTCTATCTTCCTGTTTCAAGTGGTGTACCACAAGGCTCTGTCCTGGCCTTAGTGTGGTTCAACATTTTTAACCCCTCTCTGCCATCTGACATACTATTCCATCCATGTGCCCTGGGACTGAATTCCCGTGGACTGAATAGTTTGTCCTATGCGATCAGTCGCGCTCTCGGGGGGAGCGCGGCTGATCGCAGCCAGGTGTCGGCTGATTCTCACAGCTGACAACCAGCACTAAGTGCCAGGAGCGTTCATGGACCGCTCCTGGCATTTAACCCCCTGCACACTGCGATCAAACATGTTCGCAATGCTCCATTGGCATAGGGAAGAATAGGGCAGGGAGGGGGCTCCCTGCTTGCTTCCCTGAGACCCTCAGAACAACGCGATGTGATTGCGTTGTTCAGAGGGCCTCCTCCCTGCAGGCCCTAGGATCCAAGATGGCATCGGGGTCCTTCTGGTTCCTGCAGTGAGGTGGCTTGTCAGTGCCTGCTGACAGCAGGCACGGCAAGCCTCCTGCACTGCCTGTCAAATCGCTGATCTGACACAGTGCTCTGCAAAGTGTCAGATCAGCAATCTGATATTATATAGTAATGTCTCACCCGGGACAATGTAAAAATGTAAAAAAAAATAATAATAAACTTTGAAAAGTATTTTAAAAAAAATCCCTAAATAAAAAAAAAAAAAAATTTCCCCAATAAACACATTTTTATTAAAAATAAAAACAAAAAAAGTACAAAATTTTTAGTACCCCGCGCCGAACTACCCCCCTATAAAACTGCCCACATTTAAACCCCCTTAAACCCCCTTTTAAAAAAAAAGGCAAAAAAAAATGCTTATCATCATACTGCCAAAAAAAAGTGGAATAACACGGGTCAAAAAGAGGGAAAATAAAAATTAACAGGGACCACGAAAACGCATCTTGTCCCACAAAAAACGAGCCGCCATACAGCAACATCACAAAAAAAAGTACAAAATTTTAGCTCGCAAATAAAACCCTGCAAAAATAATTATTTTTATAAAAATTTTTTTTATTTTTATAAAAGTCCAAAACATAAAAAAAATGATAAAATAGGTATCCTGTAACATACTAACCTGAAAATAAAACTGCTTTATCAATTTTTTCCCCACCGAAATGTAAAACGCACCCCCCAAAGAAATTTTTAATTTTCTGTTTTTTGTTAATTCTGGCCCCCCCAAAATCGTAATAAAAAAGCGATCAAAAAAAATTTATGTGTCCAAAAAAGGGACCAAAAAAACGCAAAAAATAGACCTCACAGGAATCTGGGGCCAAAATTGGAAAAATTTTTAAGCCTCAAAAGTGGTGATGCAAAAACTTTTTTTTCAATAAAAACGTCTTTTTGTGGTGACAGCTGCCAAAAATAAAAAACCCATTAAAAAGGAAATCAATCCCCCTTTATCAAACCTTAGTTAGGGAAAAATAATAAAATTTAAAAAAAAGCATTTTTCCATTTTCCCCTTAGGGTTTTGGGTTAGGGAAACAAATTGCACAATAACTTTGGGGGCTTTTTACCCTTAAAAATAAAAATGGGGGTGAAAAATAATTTTTTTGGGAAAAAAAATGTTTTTTTTAAATTTTAGGCCTACTTATAAAACTTCTTGAAGCCCTTGGGGGTTTAAATGCTCACCACACATCTAGATAAGTTCCTTGGGGGGGGCAGTTTTCCCAAAAAGGGGCTTTGTGGGGGGTTTTCCATGTTTAGGGGACATCAGGAGCTTCCAAACCACATGGGCCGATCTCAATTCCAGCCATTTTTTCATTAAAAAGTCAAACGGGGGCTCCTTCACTTCCGGCTCTGCCAACGCCGAAACAGTGGTTTCCCCCACAATGGGATTCAGCGACTCACCCAAAAAGGGGGGGATTCAAATCCCC
>JARQOD010000003.1:127477516-127496823 GCA_033576555.1 Oophaga sylvatica
CCCACTGCCCTGGCAGGCCCTTCACATGCACGCTTAGCCAAGATCAGCTTCAATTCGTATGAGGAGTTTGGGTAAACACATGAAACAGACACACTAGTAATTACCAGGGGCGTAATTCATTATGCATATGGTTAAGTAAATGGAAACCTCATATAATCATGTAACTCAGCAAGGTTGCAATGTAAACCGATGTTCTCTCCATCTCCATGGTGTGAAGGTCAGTGTGAGATGGTGCAGTGCTTGGCAACGTGTTTTCCTATGTCTATGGCTATGTGCTGACACAATCTGCAGGATGACTGAGAACAACACGTTGCCGCTCTCTGAATTCAATCAATTTTCTTTTCCTGTGGACAGCACAAGTGAGTTGGATGTGCAGAGGCCGGGTCTGCAATCTCTCAAAGCTTATGCCCAATATTCAGATGTTATTATCAGTCATTTAGATCCAAGTCAAAAACATTTATAATTTCTTGCTTTCAAATAATTCCAAGTACGGTGATAAATGGTGAAAAATATGAAAATATTGCAGCAACAATTACAAATGAAAAGATATGTCATCTGTTCCTACTGTTTTATGACTATGAATTGACCATGGGCAAATAGTTTCAACAATCAGTGGTCACATATTGTTTGCGGTTAAAGAATCAGATAAGTGGCAACCCTTTCTCTTTAAAGCGAACCTGTCCCAAGATATGACCAATATCAGATAAGACCACCACCTTTCAGGCCTGATATACAGCATTTCTATTGAATATCTGCCCCCAAATCGACCTGCAAGACAAGAAAAATACCTTGTATTGTACTGACCTGCGGGCAGTCCAGTTCGAGGGGTGTTGCTAGTCTTGATCCTGCGCCTCCCTTCTTCTTGTGATGCCATTCTCCTTCTTGCTTCGTGTAGATGACGCTCCTGCGCAGGCGTACGTCTCTGCCCTGATGAGGTCAGAGCAAAGTACTGGAGTGCACAGGTCCCCACAAAGGTCAAAGAACCCAGGCGCATGCGTACTGCAATACTTTGTTTTGCCCTAGGGCAGTCATCAAAGTTTTCATTCCACATATTTTTTTTTGCTAGAGACTACTTGCAAAAAAATAATTTGAAGTGACACAAACATTAGTTAATAAAAAACAAATTTTATTAATCATAAATTTTAAAAACCGAAAATTCACTATTTTACAGGAAATAATACCGAAAAATGTAAGTTTAATAGGAGTCACAAAAAGGCTTTGGAATTACAGTACCTAGTGGGAATAGCTGTCAAGATACAACTTGTGCTTGTTTTTTATTTTTTAATGTTATTGAAGAAGATTCTCCTTTCCTGAAATAAAGTGGCAAGTGCTTTATATATATATAATATATAAAAATATTTATATAAAAAAAAAGTTTCTTTTTCCGAAAAGAGACAGATTGATGTAATCAGAGCAAAAATATTCCCTATTATAATAAAGTGCCAAGTGCTATTTTTGTCATATCAAAAAAATTCAAATTTTGTCCATAAACTCGTTAAGTGTCTGGCATAATCAGCTATAAGTGTAATAAAACCGATGAATTGTTTACCTGAAATCTCCGGTGCACAAGTGTCGCTGCCTCAAGACTCACTGGCTTCCTAGCCCCTACGCACGTTTCGCCCAGCTTCTTCCGGGGCGTGTGACAGTGTCTGTGTCTGTCTTTTTGGAGTCACATGTTCCTTTTGTGGATTTGATATATTTGTGGAAGAATACTGCCACCTTGTGTCCTGTTTATGAATTGCATGGCCATGAAGTGTAGTTGGACATATCTAGAGGATATGAATATTGCCACTTAGTTGTTCAGTAAACTCAATTTGAGTTTATTGACAAAATTTGAATTTTTTTGATATGACAAAAATAGCACTTGGCACTTTATTATAATAGGGAATATTTTTCCTCTGATTACATCAATCTGTCTCTTTTCGGAAAAATAAACTTTTATATATATATATATATATATATATATATATATATATATATATATATATATATATAGCACTTGGCACTTTATTTCATGAAAGGAGAATCTTCTTCAGTAAAAAATAAAAAACAAGCACAAGTTGTATCTTGACAGCTATTCCCACTAGGTACTGTTGTTCCAAAGCCTTTTTGTGACTCCTATTAAATTTCCATTTTTTGAAATTATTTCCTGTAAAATAGTGAATTTTCTGTTTTTAAATTTATGATTAATAAAATTGATTTTTTATTAACTAATGTTTGTGTCATTTCAAATTATATTTTTGCAAGTAGTCTCTAGCAAAAAAATATGTGGAATAATCTGCTATGAAAAGTAAGTGCAGCCTTCAGTTATGGGCATTTATGATAAAGGACTTTATGTGTAAAATTAATCAAAGTTTTCATAACAGAATTCGGGCATAAAAGACACAAAAATACAGCAGAGTTGAGCTTAAATTTTGCAACTTAATGCCAATTTTTGTCAGCTCTGATGAAATAGGTGGAGCTGGGACAGGACTGGGGCTTGATGTCACAGCCTGTGCTATTCATGTCTTGCTTTGGCATTCCCTAAGCCAGAAATCTCACTCCAGTACCTGACTAGAGTGAGATTTTGCAGCATAGCGCACGAAGATGCACGCCACTCGTCAGACATTCCAGATTCATGAAGAGGTGTGCACCAGTCATAGGCTAAGGGTGTATATACACCTGAAATGCGTCAGGTACGAGGCCTCGCCTTTTAATGTTTTAACTACGTTTGAATAAAGAATCCGTTTTATCCCTGGATGGTTATGCCAGAATCTTTTCCCATTTTTTCGTCTATCTTCCTGTTTCAAGTGGTGTACCACAAGGCTCTGTCCTGGCCTTAGTGTGGTTCAACATTTTTAACCCCTCTCTGCCATCTGACATACTATTCCATCCATGTGCCCTGGGACTGAATTCCCGTGGACTGAATAGTTTGTCCTATGCGATCAGTCGCGCTCTCGGGGGGAGCGCGGCTGATCGCAGCCAGGTGTCGGCTGATTCTCACAGCTGACAACCAGCACTAAGTGCCAGGAGCGTTCATGGACCGCTCCTGGCATTTAACCCCCTGCACACTGCGATCAAACATGTTCGCAATGCTCCATTGGCATAGGGAAGAATAGGGCAGGGAGGGGGCTCCCTGCTTGCTTCCCTGAGACCCTCAGAACAACGCGATGTGATTGCGTTGTTCAGAGGGCCTCCTCCCTGCAGGCCCTAGGATCCAAGATGGCATCGGGGTCCTTCTGGTTCCTGCAGTGAGGTGGCTTGTCAGTGCCTGCTGACAGCAGGCACGGCAAGCCTCCTGCACTGCCTGTCAAATCGCTGATCTGACACAGTGCTCTGCAAAGTGTCAGATCAGCAATCTGATATTATATAGTAATGTCTCACCCGGGACAATGTAAAAATGTAAAAAAAAATAATAATAACGTGTAAAAGTATTTTAAAAAAAATCCCTAAATAAAAAAAAAAAAAAATATTTCCCCAATAAACACATTATTATTAAGTAAATAAAAAACAATAAAAGTACACATATTTAGTACCACCGCGTCCGTAACTACCCGCCCTATAAAACTGTCCCACTAGTTAACCCCATTAGTGAACCCCTTTAAAAAAAAAGGCAAAAAAACAATGCTTTATCATCATACTGCCGAACAAAAAGTGGAATAACACGGGATCAAAAAGACGGATATAAATTAACATGGTACCACTGAAAACGTCATCTTGTCCCACAAAAAACGAGCCGCCATACAGCATCATCAGCAAAAAAAAGTAGCAAAAGTCATAGCTCGCAAAATAAAGCGATGCAAAAATAATTATTTTTTATATAAAATTGTTTTTATTGTATAAAAGTGCCAAAACATAAAAAAATGATATAAATGAGGTATCGCTGTAATCATACTAACCTGAAGAATAAAACTGCTTTATCAATTTTACCACACGCTGAACTGTATAAACGCACCCCCTCAAAAGAAATTTATGAATTGCTGTTTTTTGTTAATTCTGCCTCCCAAAAATCGTAATAAAAAGCGATCAAAAAATGTCATGTGTCCAAAAATGGTACCAATAAAAACGCAAAAAATAAGACCTCACAGGAATCTGTGGGCCAAAATATGGAAAAATTATAGCTCTCAAAATGTGGTGATGCAAAAACTATTTTTTGCAATAAAAAGCGTCTTTTAGTGTGTGACAGCTGCCAAACATAAAAACCCGATATAAATAGGAAATCAATCCCCCTTTATCAAACCCTTAGTTAGGGAAAAATAATAAAATTAAAAAAATGCATTTATTTCCATTTTCCCATTAGGGTTAGGGTTAGGGTAGAACAAATTGCACAATAACTTTTGGGGTCTTGTTACCCTTGGAAAAATAAAAATGGGGGTGAAAATATAATTTTTGTGGAAAAAATATGATTTTTTAATTCTATGGCTCTACGTTATAAACTTCTGTGAAGCCCTTGGGGGTTCAAAGTGCTCACCACACATCTAGATAAGTTCCTTGGGGGGGTCTAGTTTCCAAAATGGGGTCATTTGTGGGGGGTTTCCACTGTTTAGGCACATCAGGAGCTCTCCAAACGCGACATGGCGTCCGATCTCAATTCCAGCCAATTTTGCATTGAAAAAGTCAAACGGCGCTCCTTCACTTCCGTGCTCTGCCATACGCCGAAACAGTGGTTTACCCCCACATATGGGATATCAGCGTACTCAGCCAATGAGCGGCGCGGGATTCAAATCCCCCACCATTGGCTGAACGGTGCAGCGCGGCTTTGGTATGTGTGTATATGCGGGGCTGTGTGTGTGTATGTATGTGTATGCAGGCATCGTCCGATGGGACTACAAGTCCCATCAGGCTATGCCTACTACACTGACAGTGACACATTAGCCAATGATGGGACAGTAGTAGTCCCATCATCCGGCTAATGTGTTGAATGTAAAAAAACCCCACATACATTACATACACATATAACATACATATAACATACATATAACATACAACACATAATATACAGAACATACACATAACATACAACACAGAACATACATATAACATACATACACATAACATACAACACAGAACATACATATAACATACATACACATAACATACAGAATATACATATAACATACAACACATAACATACAGAACATACATATAACATACAACACATAACATACAGAACATACATATAACATACAACACATAACATACAGAACATACATATAACATACAACACATAACATACAGTAACATACATATAACATACAACACATAACATACAGAACATACATATAACATACAACACATAACAACAGAACATACATATAACATACAGAACATACATATAACATACAGAACATACATATAACATACAACACATAACATACAGAACATATTATACATACAACACATAACATACAGAACATACATATACATACAACACATAACATACAGAACATACATATAACATACAACACATAACATACAGAACATACATATAACATACAAACACATATAGCATACAGAACATACATATAACATACAACACATACATACAAACATATCATACAACATACAATAACAAACAGAACATACATATAACATACAAACATAACATAATATAACATACAACACATAACATACAGAACATACTCATAACATACAAACAACAGAACATACATATAACATACAACACATAACATACATATAACAACAACACATAACATACAGGACATACATATAACATACAACACATACAGAACATACATATAACATACACACATAACACATAAACATACATATAACATACAACACATAACATACAGACATACATAAAACATACAACACATAACACACAGAACATACATATAACATACAACACATAATGCACAGAACATACATATAACATACAACACATAACATACAGAACATACATATAACATACAACACATAACAACAGAACTACATATAACATACAACACATAAAACACAGAACATACATATAACATACAACACATAACATACAGAACATACAATAAATACATATAACATACAACACATAACGTATAACATACAAACATACAGTACATACATATAACATACAACACATAACATAGACACATACTCACCAATCATCTAATCCCCGATGCCATCGATCTCCTGTATAAAAAAAATAATAAAACAACACTATACATTACCTTCTGCCGTATCCTGATTAACGAGTGTCCACGACGATCTCCGGTGCAGAACACTGACAATCTGGTGATGATCACGCTCTACACCGCCCACTGTGATACACTGACAGGGGAGGGAATCCTCCGCTGTGTGTATCGCTCTGCCGCCGGAAGAGAATGACGTCACTTCCGTTCATTCTCTCACTGGCAATGCTGGGTGAGAAAATTCCCATGCAGCATTGCCATAAAGTGAGAGAATGAACTCAGGTTTCCTCAGTGATGCACTGCAGGAGCCATTGTCTCCTGTCAGTGCATCACTAGGAGGTCCTACAGAGCAGTGACATCACCTGATGTCACTGTTCTATAGGGCAGACCATCGTGGGACATTCGTTATTAATTGGACTGTGTCGGACAGGTAGTAGACGGTTGATTTTTTTTTTGCTTTTTATTACAGGAGATCGAGGGCGTCGCTTGGATCTGAGCGTGTAATAAAGATATGAAAACCGTGTTGTGTTTTATTTCATTAAAATACTTTATTCTTATATGTGTGTTTTTTTAACCCTTTATTAATATAAGATTAATAATGGATAGGCGTCTTATTGACGCCTCTCCTTTATTAACCGGGCTTAATCTCACCTTACAATAGCAAGGTGATATTAACCCTTTATTACCCCATATCCCATCGCTAAAGGGGAGTGGGAAGAGAGGGGCTAAGTGCCGGAATTGGCGCATCGTACAGATGCGCCAATTCTGGGGCGGCTGGGTGCTGGGCGCGGCTGGGCGCTGCTGTGAGAGCCGAGAGAAAGCGCGGGCGCCGGCCAGGACTGATCCTTGCAGCTCCACTCCTGCTATTTTCTCTTGTAGGCAGTGGAGCTGCAGGGATCGCTTCCTGCCCGCTGCACATGAGGGGAATCTGGCCAGGGGCCCCCAGAGCCTCAGGGCCGTATACACAGGCCAGATTGCCCTCATTATTAGATGCCCTGCAAGGGCCCCCTGGAGCCTCTGGGACCCGCTGCAGCCGTACCGGTTGAACCGGCGGTATGTCCGCCCATGCATTGTGTTGTTTGTGACACTGGTTGCTAGAACACAGCGGCACTCTTTCTGTAACTAGGGAGTGCTGTGCTGCCACCTGGCCAGGGATTTCAGCACAGAGGTTGTTATAGTGAGCAGTAAAAGAGCGGAGATGGAGCCACAGCGAAGCCCCTGAGGAACCCACTGCAGATGGCCGTGTACGCCGAGGACCACCGCATCTTTGATATGCTGCAGGTAAGTGGCTGCTTGTGTGAAACTACAAGTCGCCATGCTCACACACACACACACACCACCGCTCATCTCTACACACACACACACTACCGCTCATCTCCACACATGCACACACACACCACCGCTCATCTCTACACACACACACACACACACCACCGCTCATCTCTACACATATACACACAGCACCTCTCACCTGTCCGGTGTCCCCACCGCACGCACTCCCACATCATCACCGGTGCCCTCGCTCTCTCTCTCTGCCACAGCCGGCAGCTGAATGATGATGCTGTTGTGAGAGCTAAGAGGAAGCGCGGGCGCCGGGCAGGACGGATCCTTGCAGCTCTGCTCCTGCTATTTTCTCTTGTAGGCAGTGGAGCTGCTGGGATCGCTTCCAGCCAGCCGCACATGAGGGCAATTTGGCCAGGGGCCCCGGAGCCTCGGGGCCGGATACCCAGGCCAGATTGCCCTCATTATTAGCCGCCCTGCAGGGGCCCCCTGGAGCCTCTGGTCCCCGGTGCAGCAGCACCGTTTGAACCAGCGGTATGTCCACCCATGCTATCTATCTATTATTTATCTATTCCATATCTATCTATTATCTATCTATTATCTCTGTATGTAATGAAGTATGCGTTGGACAAATGTAAAAGAGGAGGTTGGACAAGAAATGACATCACAAACCTTTATTTTGTTAAATAACATATCTTTATTTAGCTTACATACAAATCCGCATGAAAGAAAAGCATGAAAAAATGCATCAAAAAAGCATCTGCATTTTCTGCCAAGAGGTCTGTTTTTGTGCAGAAAATTCAACAGTCAAATCTGCAACGTGTGCACATACCCTCAAATCCCCCGCCAAAGCCGCGCAGTACCGCTCATTGGTTGAGCCGCCCCTCATCCTCATCCACCGGCAGCTCAGCCAATGAGCGGTGCCTCGCGGGATTTGAATCCCCCGCCAAGGCTGACGACCAATCAGCTGCTAGCGGTATTGGTGCCAGATTTGAATACCGCTAGCAGCTGATGTGATTGGTCGCCCACCGCCGGGTTGCCGATCTATCAGCTGTTAGTGGTATTGCCAATCTCCCGGCGGTGTTAGCACCACTAAGGATACACAGATGTTCATTTCACTGCACTCCCGATGCAATAGCATCGGGCCTACTTCTAGTAAAGTTAGAACAAAAAAACACCTCCCAGAGGCTCACACATGAAGAGCATGTGACTGTATTTTCTGTTTTCCTGTGTCTGTGCATGAGAGAAGCAGCCTGCTGTAGATGATGCACAGATAGACACACAAATGATTTACTCCTGATCTATTAGGGTGTGTTTCCACGGTCAGGAAACACTCAGTAATTGCTGCGTGTTTGACGCAGTGCTCTGGCGCAGCGTCAAACACGCAGCGTCCAGATGTTACAGTATAGTGGAGGGGATTTCAAGAAATCCCGTCTCCACTATGCATAAAAACACGCAGGCTGCAGACCTGCGTTAACGGACATGCTGCGCGTCTTTTCAGATCGCAGCATATCCTATTCCCTTGCGGTGACGCTGCGGCGCCGCAAGGGAAATAACACAGGCCTCTCTAGCGCTGCGGTAATTCCGGATGTGTTCAATGAGCACATCCGGATTCACCGCGCGTTTACAAGGGGGCGGGGCTTTGGGCGGAGCAGACTTTCCACTCCGTCCAAAGCGCTGTTTTTCCTGATGGTGGAAACACAGCCTTAAGCTTATCATATATTGTTCCTGAATAAAGAAGCTCTGTTGTCACACGCTTGGAGAGTAATGTGAGTAATCTGCAGCCAAAAGTTTTTTTCTATATATGCTTTTATGGGTATCTTGTAAAAACAACAATTAAAAAACACAGTTACATTTTGAAGTGTAGAATGAAAGCTTTTCTGTACAATAAAAAAAAACAAAGATATTATTAGTGAGGAAAAATTTAAGGAGGTTAAGTACGAAGTGATTATTTGCCTAATATTGTCAACCTCTAATTTTTAGAAAAAATTCATTCGCTTCCACTTCTTTCTCATGGGATATTGAATATAATTTCTCTACGCCAATACTGGCTAACTAATTTCCTTTATTAGTCCTAATTACCTCCAATCTCTTGAGGAAATCTGTGGTACCTCTTACATAGGATGGCAAAGTTAGAAAAAAAACAGTTTGAGGACTTTGTTCAAATATGTCCCTGTACCATGTCCCAGTCCATTAATGCCCGACACTATCGGCCTGCCCTTGATGGGCGACAGGCCCTTGTGCACTTTGGGGAGGGCATAGAAGGTTGGCGTTACTGGGTGTTTAGGGAGCATAAAGTTAGATTCGTCCTCCCCAGTTAGATGCTCTCCCCGTGCCTCGTTAAGAAGAGAAGTAAGTTGGTCATAACTTAGTGCCACAAGGTTTTTGGTAAAAGGACATAAGTAGTTTTGCCCTTCAGAATGGAAAGGCACATATAAAAAGCATTAAAAATGCTGTTTCAAATCTGAACCAAAAGTGCATCAAATAAGGGGGGAAACGAACGAAAAAAAAATGCAGGAAAAATAATCAGAGAAGATTGATATTGTATATTATGTAAAAAAAAGGAATGGGGAACGGGAGAAGTCAGTTCACCATTTGCAGTCTCTTTCCAAGAATGAGTTCCACGCATGGAGCCGCCTGGGCTTTGGCATGCAAGTTTCAAAGAATGACGAAAAAAAGGTTCTCCAGAGTAGAAAAATATAAAACTTCATCTCTAATGGAAAAAATTCATAAAAACAGGCACAATGCGGACAACATATTGATCCCAGAGAGCTACCAACCGACGCTTTTCGACACTCCCGTCTTAATCATGGTTAGTATAGGTTGACAGACTGGAGGCTTTAAAACCTTTTGTGAATCTTTGCTTTGCTTTTGTGTATTAATCTGCTGCCAATGGCTAGTTATGCAATGGGCATCATTAACATGGTTTTCTCAAAGAAAAGGTCCCAGTATACATCTTAAAAAAGCACTTTTTTATCATTGGAAGATTGCATCACCCCAACCTTCTGTTTCAGTCATCGGGGTGGTGCTTTGTAGCATTTCAGTCTTGGTCAGTCATGGTCCTTTGCAAATCATGCATGCCCATCTCAGTCTGATAGCCACGACGGGCCGTACATCACGCAACCACCTGCCAAATCCCGCACTTGTGCACTACCCATCAGCTCCCTGGGGAGCTGATGGGCACTGGTTAAGTGCATGATTTGGGCGTGCATGATTTGAAGAGGATCATGACTGACCGGGGAACTAATGGGCAGTACGGAAGTGTGGGATTTCGGCATGCATAATTTGAAGAGGACCATGATTGGCACATTGCATCACTAACAAGACATTGGAGGCAGTTTAATACACAAAAAATACATGATTGGTGGATTTAAAGGGAACCATACTGTTACAGAGATATGGACCTTTTTATTTACCACAATTTTTTATCTCTGAAACTGTATGATGAATTTAAAGAAAGAAAAGGAAAACATGAATACTCAGGGAGCAATAGGAATAAAATGATAGCAAAAACTGATCACTTTTTACCTGACGAATAGAGATGAGCGACTTTGCCTTTTTTATGGTCGAGTCGGGTTTCATGAAAGCCGACTTTCTCAAAAGTCGAGTCGAACGAAATCGGCCAACTATCTGGAAAAGTCGGTGGTCCAAATGAAACATGAAACCCAATGCAAGTCAATGGGGAAGCAAAGTCGGCAGGGAGTGGAGGACAGTAAACACACCTACAGTGCCCATTTCAATGCCGACATCAATTTTTATTACTTAAGCTTCGCAACCTTCATCTACTTTACAATAATAGTTACGCATTGAATACTGGGGGTTATTTGGCTAAAGTTGTGGGGGGGGGGTAGGGTTGGCTCCAGGTTTTCGTGTGCCCCGGGCAAAAGAGTGTCAGTGCGCCCCTTTAACACATACCACAATTCATGATGCTCCGATACGGCAGAGAAATATAGTTATAGTACAATGACAAAAATTTCACTTCTTACATTACATTACATGACTGATATCTATTTTAAAATCTACAATAGCTCTAAAACCGGACAGTATATTCCTCCATACAGTATTATGGCCACCACACAGTGCGCCATACAGAATAATGAGCCCCATATATTGCTCCAAACAGAATTGGTCCCATATATTGTTCCATACAGTATATAATGAGCTCCACATAATGCTCCAGTATATCATGGTCCCCATGTAATGTGCCTTACAGTATAGGATTGTCCCCATAGAGTAGAATGATCCCCACATATTGCTCCATACAGTATAATGAGTCGCATATAAAGCTCCATACAGTATATGATGGGCCCCATATATTGCTCAATACAGAATGGGCTCCATATAATGCTCCATACAGAATAGGCCTCATATGTGCTCCACATGATGCTCCATATCCTATATGATGCCCCATAAATAATGAACCCCATATGATGCTCCAGTATATGATGGGCCCCACGGATGATGCTCCAGTGTCTTATGGGCCAATATAATGCTCCATATATAATGGGCCCCATTTATAATGCTCCAGTGTATAATGGGCACCGGATATGCTGCTCCAGTGTCTGATCTGCCCCATTTAGAATGCTCCAGTATATGATGGGCCCCATGGATGATGCTCCAGTGTCTTATGGGCCAAAATAATGCTCCATATATAATGGGGCCCATTTATAATGCTCCCGTGTATAATGGGCCCCATTGATGCTGCTCCAGGGTCTGATGTCCCCCATTTAGAATGCTCCAGTATATGATGGGCCCTATGGATGATGGTCCAGTGTTTTATGGGCCAATATAATGCTCCATATATAATGGGCCCCATTTATAATGCTCCAGTGTATAATGGGCCCCGTAAATGCTGCTCCAGTGTCTGATGTCCCCCATTTAGAATGCTCCAGTATATGATGGGCCTCATGGATGATGCTCCAGTCTATGATGGGCCCCATATATCATTCTCCAGTGTATAATCATTCTCCATATATTGCTCTCTCTGCACTTGGACTGTTTAGGCATAGGGCGCACAGAAGTGACATCATCGTGCTCTCTGACCTGAAAGTCACTGTCAGGAAACGCGTAAGACGTCACAGCGGTGGAGCAGGGAGAGGTAAATATTGCAAGTGCTGTGGGCCTGAGCAAGCAGAGGGCCCACTTGTGGGCGACGGCACTGGCAAAGGGCCCCTCATAGTACGCCGGTGTGTCTGAAGGCGAGTGGGCCGCCCCACCGTCAGAGACACTTTTGCGTACTATGAGGGGCCCTGTGCCAGTGCGGTCGCCCACGAGTTGGCCCCACCCACCTGCTCAGGGAACTGGCACTTGCCCGAGTGCGCTAGGTGCTGACGCCGGCCCTGGGGGGGGTACAACCCAGTTAGGGAGGGAGGTTGAAAAACTGGCACATGTTGAGATGTAGGCTGGACGTTTAGCTGCTGCAAATGGAGGAATTAGAGAAGTTGGAGGAAGAGAAGGACAATGCGAGGCATTTTACTGACATCAGGGGAAGGTGGTACAAAATCCTTTGAAAGCCAGGCATGGTTCATTTTAATGAAGGTGAGATCATCAACATTTTGGGTCGACAGCCGGGTCTTTCTTTCTGTCAGGATTGATCCAGCTGCACTGTACACTCTTTCTGATAGCACACTAAAAGCAGGGCAAGCGAGCTCCTGTAAGGCAAATTGTGCCAATTCAGGCCAGGTGTCCAGTTTACAGGCCCAGTAGTCAAAGGGGAATGAACTGTGAGGGAGAACATCGATAGGGAAGGAGAGGTCATTTTGAACCATAGTTGACAACTGCTGTCTCCTGTCTGTTGCAATTGATTTATTATTACCAGTCGTGTGAGCGTTACTCGACAAATCAGTCCACAACATGGTCATGAAACCCTTGTCTCCAACGCCACTTCGGCTGTGTGCACCACGAACACCTCTTCCATTTGGCCCAGTACGGCTCGTGGTAGAACCTGCACCGCTGCTGTGTGCTGGGAATGCCTCTAACAAACGGTTTACCTGAGTTGCTTATTTGTTCGCCTATATTAGCTCTAGGTTCTCTTGTGGCATGATGTTCTATAATTTACCTTCATAGCGTGGATCGAGGATGCTGGCCAACCAGTAGTCGTCATCCTTCATAATTTTGGCAATGCGGGGGTCCCTTTTTAGGATCCGCAAGACATAATCACACATGTGGGCCAATGTTCCAGGTGTCAATAATGCACTTAGAGTGGTGGGTGGAGGAGGACTTTCTGGCAAAAAGGGTACTGTATCACAAGCGTACAGCTGTATACAGTGTAGGGGTAATTGTAAATCTCGTATATATTTCCGGAGTAACAGACATACGCTCACAGGCTCAGTATGGATCACACCAGAATATAAAAAGTAGAAAATGGGTAATGTATTAGAAGCTGTAAGACGGCGGTGTTCACACCGTGCAGTAACTGAGGCAGTGACCCAAGCAAGTCCAAAGTAAACAGCTTTTATTCAGCAACTCACGGGTAAAACAGGAAAAGTCCTCCGGTACGCAGCCGGGTTAACATCAGTCCATAAACACTGGTTGCCGGGGACAACGGCCACGCCGGGCCGAACAGAGCCTGACTGGTGCAGAGCCGTCCCAAGCCTGGGTTCAGCTACACACAGTCCTGTGGAGCTTTCCTGCTATGCTCCTTGCAGGATCCCAACATAGAACCACACTAATCTTTAGTGCAGGAGTTTTAAAGACCTGTGGCAAAAGCCACTGGAAAACCCGGGTTGGAGGAAGGAGGCCGCCCCTCTGCCTCCTGTGACCTCCTCCAAGAAATGAAGGCCCTGCCGGATTTTACTTAATCTCCTTAGCCAGGTAGTCTGACTAGGTCATTGCTCACCTTCATTCCTGCATTGCAGCCGCAGCTGTGTGTGTGACTGCAATGCACTCCAATGGCTTTAATAGGTCTCTGTACACATTCTGGGGGAAATATAACGTCCCTCGTAAACGATCCCGGTCACTGCCTCACATATCCCCCCCCTCTGTTCTAACTTGTGGGGTTGAACATTTGTCACCATACAGGGTGCCCGGGACAGGGCATCCGCGTTTGCTTGCAACTTCCCAGGGCGATGTTCTATAGAGAAACTGAAATTTTGTAGTGACAGGAACCACCTGGTGACTCGCGCATTCCTCTCCTTTGCATTCCTCATCCATACCAAGGGTGAGTGGTCCGTCACCAAGCGGAACTGACGCCCGAGTAAATAATAACGTAGTGATTCGGCCCACTTAATAGCCAAACACTCCTTCTCTACTACGCTATAGTTTCTCTCTGCCGGGACAAGTTTTCTACTCAAGTAGGTGACCGGGTGCTCTTCACCATTCACTTTTTGTGACAACACCGCCCCTAGTCCTACATCCGAGGCATCTGTCTGTACAATGAAGGTTTCATTGAAGTTGGGGCTGATGAGGACCGGCTGTCCACACAGGGCCAACTTCATGGACTGAAAAGCTTCTTCTGCCTGAGGGTTCCACCGAACCATTGCCGTTTTCTTTCCTTTCAAGAGATCGGTTAGGGCCGCCGTTCGCCCGGCAAAATTAGGTATAAACTGGCGGTAATACCCAAGGATGCCAAGGAACGCCCTCACCTGTTTTGTACTCGATGGTTTAGGCCAGTTTTTTATGGCCTCAATTTTACTGATTTGGGGCTTGATAGCTCCTCGGCCTATCACATACCCCAAATATCGAGCTTCCTCCAGCCCTATCGCACATTTTTTTGGGTTTGCTGTTAATCCCGCGGCTCTGAGAGAATCCAGCACCGCTTGTACGTGTGTTAGGTGCGTTTGCCAGTCGGTGCTAAATATGATGATATCATCTAGATACGCGGACGCGTATTCCTGATGAGGCTTGAGCACTATGTCCATCAATCTCTGAAATGTAGCCGGGGCCCCATGTAACCCAAAAGGTAAGACCACATAGTGAAATAGACCCTCCGGAGTTATGAAGGCGGTTTTTTCCTTCGCCGAATCTGTGAGAGGTACCTGCCAATAACCCTTGGTGAGATCGAGCGTGGTAAAGTACTGGGCCTGCCCCAGTCTCTCAATCAGCTCGTCCACCCGGGGCATTGGATAAAGGTCGAACTTTGACACTTCATTCAATTTCCGGAAATCATTACAGAAGCGTAATGATCCGTCTGGCTTTGGAATCAGTACAATGGGGCTAGCCCACTCACTCCGTGATTCCTCTATGACGCCTAACTGCAGCATTTGTTTTACCTCAGCCGAAATGGCTTGCCTCCGGGCTTCGGGCACTCGGTACGGTCTTATTCGCACCCTTACCCCAGGTTCGGTGACAATGTCATGTTGGATAACCGTAGTCCTACCTGGTAGCTCTGAGAACACGTCGGTATTGTTTTGCACCAGGGAGCGAGCCTCCCATCGCTGCTGTTTAGTGAGGGCATCACTTATCCTGACCTCCCCCTTGGATGCTTCCCTGGCTGAAGGTAGAGGACTCTCTGGTGATATGTCCGGGGTGATGTCTGTAACTAAACACTCTCGATCTTTCCAAGGCTTTAGCAGGTTTACATGGTAGATCTGCTCAGGTTTCCTCCTTCCGGGCTGATACACCCTGTAATTTACCTCCCCCACCTTTTCTCGAATCTCATATGGCCCTTGCCACTTGGCCATGAGCTTACTCTTCGGCTGTGGGTACCAGCACTAATACCCGATCGCCCTTGTTAAAAGACCTGACTCTGGCTCTTTTATTATATGTGTGCCTCTGGGTTGCCTGGGCATCTAACAGATATTCTTTCACGATGGGCATGACCGCCGCGATCCGGTCCTGCATACTAGCCACGTGTTCAATTATACTCTTATGTGGAGTCGGCTCTTGTTCCCATGTCTCTTTGGCTACGTCTAACAGACCCCTAGGGTGTCTGCCGTACAATAACTCAAAGGGAGAGAATCCTGTGGAAGCCTGGGGTACCTCACAGACAGCAAACATCAAATAGGGTAGCAACATGTCCCAATCCCTTCCATCTTTAGAAATCACCTTTTTTAACATGGACTTGAGGGTTCTATTGAACCGTTCTACTAACCCGTCGGTTTGAGGGTGGTACACCGAGGTGCGCAATTGTTTAATTTTTAGCAGTTTGCACAGTTCTCTTGTCACTTTGGACATAAAGGGAGTCCCCTGATCCATCAGGATCTCCTTAGGTAGTCCCAGGCGACAGAACATGGCAAACAGTTCTCGGGCAATAAGTTTTGCCGAGGTGTGGCGTAGTGGTATAGCCTCCGGGTACCGGGTGGCATAGTCGACGACCACCAGTATGTGTTGGTGACCACGGGCGGATTTTACAATGGGTCCTACCAAATCCATTGCAATCCGTTCAAAAGGTACCTCTATTATTGGCAGGGGTACCAATGGACTACGGAAACTTGCAGTGGGTGAGGTCAACTGACATTCGGGGCAGGATTCGCAGTACCTTTTGACCTCCGCGTACACTCCTGGCCAAAAGAACCGCTGCAAGATACGTTCTAGAGTTTTTTTTTCCCCTAAGTGGCCCCCCAGCAAGTGTGAGTGTGCCAAATCTAGAATCACCCTACGATACGACAGAGGTGCTACCAACTGTTCCACAACCTCGTCCCTGATTTTATCTATCCTATAAAGCAACTCACCACTGACTACCATGCGTGGAAATACCGTATCTGCATTGGGCTGTTGGGCTACGCCGTTTACCTCTAGCACCCTTTCCTGCGCCTGAGTCAGGGTGGGATCCTGTAGCTGAGCTGTCCCAAACGTGGCCCTGGACACTTCCAGCTCGGGAATCGATGCGGTCTCCTCCACCTCTCCTGCCAGCACCTCTAAGGGAAACCTATCGGGGTCACACTCTATCCCTATATGGGACACCCCTACGGCAGGTTCGTCGGGTACAGCATCTGTAATACATTTTACCAGGGGAGAATGGATTTTGTTTTTCCACAGAGTCCAGAACAGGGGCAAGTCTCTTCCTAACACAGACCCATAGGGAAGATTTTTTACCACTCCCACCACATGTTTTATGTCTCCACATGGCGTGGACAAGACTACCTCCGTAGTTGGATACTCTCGGAGGTCCCCATGGATACATACAACCCCGACCTGCCGACCGCTGGGGTTGTCTCCTGCCACCAGTGACCCATGTACCAGAGTCACGAGGCTCCCTGAGTCCAGGAGAGCCTCCGTAGGGTACCCATTAACCAGTATCTGGCATAGTTGGAGTTCACTGTCCTGGGGGTCGAGGGTTGCTGTGCAGACGGTCTGGGCATACATTGAGACCTGGCGGCTATATCCACAGTCCATGGGTTCCGTAGTCAGGGGACAATTAGCCATCACATGTCCTGGTCCCTGACACCGCCAGCACCTAAGGGTGGAGGTACTGTTACGTCTTATGACAGTTTGGGAGGGAACCGGTCTCCTGCCACTCTACTCCAGGGTTCCCCTTCAGCACGGGTACGGTGCTGACTGTCCCCAGCAGAGGGACGCGACCCCTTTCCCGATTCCTGGGTTGGCAGGGATCGGCGTGACAGCCGAGAGGGGGCGGAGTCCCGAATAAAGTCTTGAGTGGCCGAGTAGCGCTCGATCAAACTGACTACCTGGTCGAGTGTGCCGGGGTCGCCTTGCCCCACCCATCGTTGGATAGCAGCCGGCAGAGTCCTCACCAGCCTGTCAACCACCACCCTCTCCACCATCTGGGCTGGAGACAAAGTCTCTGGCTGGAGCCACTTCTTTACCAGCTGCAGGAGGTCATAAGCCTGAGACCGCGCGGGTCGTGTCTCCACAAAGGCCCATGAAAATACACGCTGAGCCCTCACGTATGTATTAACCCCCAGTCGGGCAAGGATCTCACCTTTGAGCCTCTGGTAGTCCTGGGCGTCCTCCCGACTGAGATCGAAGTAGGCCTTTTGTGCATCGCTGACCAAAAACGGAGCTACTACTTCGGCCCACTGGCCGCGGGTAGGTTTTCCCGCTCCGCTGTGCGCTCATAAATTGTCATGAAAGCTTCCACGTCGTCCCCTCGGTCCCATCTTCCTCAACGCTGAGCGAACCCTGTCTCGGGCCTCGCGACGTTCAGGGGCTGGTGCCGTCGAGGTCTCCCGCAGTGCAGAAATCTGTTGCAGCAACAGTTCGTTTGTCTTTTGCTGCTGCTGGTACAATAGCTGCTGTTGCTCATTGTGCCATTGCTCACGCTCCTGCTGTTGCCGCTGAAACTGCAGCTGCTGCTGTTGTGTAATTACCAGCTGCTTTACCAGCTCCTCCATTATGTCCACGGGTTGCGGCTGAAACGTGGCCGGCCGGATTGGGTTCATAAAGCTGCTGGTGGGGTATACCTCAGTCACAATGCCCGCATTCTCCAACCAATTGTAAGACGGCGGTGTTCACACCGTGCAGTAACTGAGGCAGTGACCCAAGCAAGTCCAAAGTAAACAGCTTTTATTCAGCAACTCATGGGTAAAACAGGAAAAGTCCTCCGGTACGCAGCCGGGTTAACATCAGTCCATAAACACTGGTTGCCGGGGACAACGGCCACGCCGGGCCGAACAGAGCCTGACTGGTGAAGAGCCGTCCCAGGCCTGGGCTCAGCTACACACAGTCCTGTGGAGCTTTCCTGCTATGCTCCTTGCAGGATCCCAACATAGAACCACACTAATCTTTAGTGCAGGAGTTTTAAAGACCTGTGGCAAAAGTCACTGGAAAACCCGGGTTGGAGGAAGGAGGCCGCCCCTCTGCCTCCTGTGACCTCCTCCAAGAAATGAAGGCCCTGCCGGATTTTACTTAATCTCCTTAGCCAGGTAGTCTGACTAGGTCATTGCTCACCTTCATTCCTGCATTGCAGCCGCAGCTGTGTGTGTGACTGCAATGCACTCCAATGGCTTTAATAGGTCTCTGTACACATTCTGGGGGAAATATAACGTCCTTCGTAAA
>JARQOD010000003.1:127496923-127516942 GCA_033576555.1 Oophaga sylvatica
CGATCCCGGTCACTGCCTCACAAAGCGTACAGCTGTATACAGTGTTGTGATAATTTTAAATCTCGGTATATATTTCCTGAGTCAGACATAGACTCTCACAGGCTCAGTATGGATCACACCAGAATATAAAAAGCAGATCCGCAAGAAATAATCAAACATGTGGACCAATGTTCCAGGTCTCAATTATGCACTTAGAGTGGTGGGTGGAGGAGGACTTTCTGGCAAAAGGGTACTGTATCACAAGCGTACAGCTGTATACAGTCTAGTGGTCACTGTAAATCTCCGTATATATTTCAGGAGTCACAGACAGACGCTCACAGGCTCAGTATGGATTAGACTACAATATGAAAATCTGAAAAAGGGTACTGTATCACAAGATACCAGGTGTATATAGTATAGTGAAAATATTGTAAATCTCCGTATATATTTCAGGAGTCAGACACAGACGCTGTCAGGCTCAGTATGGATTAGACAAGAATATAAAAAGCTGAAAAAGGGTACTGTTTCACCAGATACAAGGTATATATAGTATAGTGAAAATATTGCAAATCTCCGTATATATTTCAGGAGTCAGACAAAGACGCTCACAGGCTCAGTATGGATTAGACAAGAACATAAAAAGCAGATCCGCAAGAAATAATCACACATGTGGGCCAATGTTCCAGGTGTCAATGATGCACTTAAAGTGGTGGGTGGAGGAGGACTTTTTGGCAAAAAGGGTACTGTATTACAAGCGTACAGCTGTATACAGTGTAGGGGTAATTGTAAATCTCCGTATATATTTCCGGAGTAACAGACAGACGCTCACAGGCTCAGTATGGATCACACCAGAATATAAAAAGCAGATCCGCAAGAAATAATCACACATGTGGGCCAACGTTATAGGTGTCAATGATGCACTTAGAGTGGTGGGTGGAGGAGGACTTTCTGGCAAAAAGGGTACTGTATCACAAGCGTACAGCTGCATACATTCTAGGGGTCATTGTAAATCTCCGTATATATTTCCGAAGTAACAGACAGATGCTCACAGGCTCAGTATGGATTAGACCACAATATGAAAATCTGAAAAAGGGTACTGTATCACCAGATACCAGGTGTATATAGTATAGTGAAAATATTGTAAATCTCCGTATATATTTCAGGAGTCAGACACAGATGCTGTCAGGCTCAGTATGGATTAGACAAGAATATAAAAAGCTGAAAAAGGGTACTGTTTCACCAGATACAAGGTATATATAGTATAGTGAAAATATTGCAAATCTCCGTATATATTTCAGGAGTCAGACAAAGATGCTCACAGGCTCAGTATGGATTAGACAAGAATATAAAAAGCAAATCCGCAAGAAATAATCACACATGTGGGCCAATGTTCCAGGTGTCAATGATGCACTTTGGTGGGTGGAGGAGGACTTTCTGGCAAAAAGGGTACTGTATCATAAGCGTACAGCTGTATACAGTGTAGGGGTAATTGTAAATCTCAGTATATATTTCCGGAGTAACAGACAGACGCTCACGGGCTCAGTATGGATCACACCAGAATATAAAAAGTAGAAAAAGGGTAATGTATCAGAAGCGTACTGCTGTATACAGTGTTGTGGTAATTTAAATCTCCGTATATATTTCCTGATTCAGACACAGACTCTCACAGGCTCAGTATGGATCACACCAAATTATAAAAAGCAGATCCGCAAGAAATAATCACACATGTGGGCCAATGTTCCAGGTGTCAATGATGCACTTAGAGTGGTGGGTGGAGGAGGACTTTCTGGCAAAAAGGGTTCTGTATCACAAGCATACAGCTGTATACAGTGTAGGGGTCATTGTAAATCTCTGTATATATTTCCGGAGTAACAGACAGATGCTCACATGCTCAGTATGGATTGGACCACAATATGAAAAGCTGAAAAAGGGTACTATATCACCAGATACCAGGTATATATAGTATAGTGACAATATTGTAAATCTCGGTATATATTTCAGGAGTCAGACAAAGACGCTCACAGGCTCAGTATGGAGTAGGCCACAATATGAAAAGCAGAAAATGTGTACTGTATCAGTAGCGTACAGCTGTATACAGTGTTGGGGTAATTTTAAATCTCAGTATATATTTCAGGAGTAACACAAACACGCTCACAGGCTCAGTATGGATTACATATAAACAGCACAAAAAGGCAGGAAAACTCACCTGCCCAGATCTCAGAACAAATGCACTACAGGGTGCAGCCAGCCCATAAAGCAAGATGTTAGCAGCACAGGTGCAAAATACCAGATTAAACAGCCACTCTCCACATACCCATTCAAGGAGGGGATGACTGCTCAGTATACAATTGCACAATAGAGGCCCGCATAGGGTGCCGTTCATACAAGGATACTGCACAGTGTCCGGTTCACAGCCTATTAAATACGGCCCTACTATTCAACTAGGCGGGCTGGCCAGTACACTCTCAATGCGCACCAGTGTGAACACCCCTTATGCGAGACCAAACGTGCCTGGGCTCGGCTGCACCCCGAAAAATAAAGTGCAAAAAATTCAAAAATAGTGGGGTATTAGTTAATATTTTGGCCAAAATACGTAAGCTTGTAACCTGCACCAAAGGTCCCCACGCTTACAAGTACCTACACTATACTACACTATCCACTAAGGAGACTCAAGGTCTCCAAAAATTCAATATAAACAGCACAAAAAGGCAACAAAACTCACCTGCCCAGATCTCAGAACAAATGCACTACAGGGTGCAGCCAGCCCATAAAGCAAGATGTTAGCAGCACAGGTGCAAAATACCAGGATACTGCACAGTGTCCGGTTCACAGCCTATTAAATACGCCCCTACTATTCGACTAGGCAGGCTGGCCAGTACACTCTCAATGCGCACCAGTGTGAACACCCCTTATGCGAGACCAAACGTGCCTGGGCTCGGCTGCACCCCGAAAAATAAAGTGCAAGAAATTCAAAAATAGTGGGGTATTAGTTATATTTTGGCCAAAATACGTAAGCTTGTAACCTGCGCCAAAGATCCCCATGCTTACAAGTACCTAAACTATACTACACTAGCCACTAAGGAGACTCAAGGTCTCCAAAAATTCAATATAAACAGCACAAAAAGGCAACAAAACTCACCTGCCCAGATCTCAGAACAAATGCACTACAGGTGCAGCCAGCCCATAAAGCAAGATGTTAGCAGCACAAGTGCAAAATGCCAGGATACTGCACAGTGTCCGGTTCACAGTCTATTAATTACGCCCCTACTATTCGACTAGGCAGGCTGGCCAGTACACTCTCAATGCGCACCAGTGTGAACACCACTTATGCGAGACCAAACGTGCCTTGGCTCGGCTGCACCCTGAAAAATAAAGTGCAAAAAATTCATACTGTGCAGTATCCTTGTGTGAACGGCACCTTATGAGGGCCTCTATTGTGCAATTGTATACTGAGCAGTCATCCCCTCCTTGAATGGGTATGTGGAGAGTGGTGTTATGTTTCGGTAGCTGAGGAGGACAGGAACAACAGCAGGGCAGCCGAACACCTGAGATGTTGGTAACTGATGGGTTGCAGATTCCTAAACTAACGACACAACTAGAGGTAGCCGTGGAGCGTTCCTACGTTGATCCTAGACGCCTCGTCACAGCCTGAGAGATAACTACACCTAAAGGCAGAAAGATGAAAGCTATCTGCCCCGGAGCAGATCCCCAAAGAAAATAGGAAGCCCCCAAACATATAATGGCGGTTAGACAAGATGAAAATACAAACATAGGCAGAAAATAGACTGAGCAAACGCTGGGGCCAAAAGCTGACTAAATAGGATAGGACAGGAGAGAATACTTTCTGCAACCCAGAAAACCCTACAAAAATCCAACAATTCTGATTACAAAAATACTGAGATCACACGATCTCGCCACCCACTAAATCAGATCTCAGTGTGAACAAAAACCAAGCCGCAGCCGCTGAAAAAAGAGGAAAAAGCAAATGAGCAAATAACAGTGGCTGCAGATAAACTGTGAGGAGCTCAGGCCCCAGGAGGGGACCTGGCTGACCTCCACAAAAAGTGCAGGAAACAATGAAAAAAGGAAGCACAAAAAAAGCAAAAAAAATCTTATCTGAAAGCAGGAGATGCAGGCAAGACTCCAGCAAACTTCCAAATGAACCAGGAACCACAATTGAGACAAGAACAATTGATCACCGGCAACCATCATGGGAGGGACCTCCCTTATATCAGACCAGTCCGTGATCCCTGATTGCCACTCCTCGCTGAAAGATTCAGTACTGTCTGCAACCAGCAGAGGGAGCCCCCGCTCAGAAACCATCTCCAGCACATTCACAACAGTACCCCCCCTTGAGGAGGGGTCACCGAACCCTCACTTGTGCAACCAGGCCGATCAGGATGAGCTCGGTGATAGGCACGGATCAGTCTCCTAGCATGGATGTCCGAAGCAAACACCCAAGAATTGTCCTCCTGACCATAACCTCTCCACTTAACCAAATACTGGAGTTTCTGTCTAGAAAAACGAGAATCCAATATTTTATCAACCACATACTCCAGATTGCCCTCAACCAAAACAGGGTCAGGAGGCGCAGCCATAGGAACCACTGGCTCGACAAACCTCTTCAATAAGGACTTGTGGAACACGTTATGGATCTGAAATGTCCCTGGAAAAAGCAAACGGAAGGAAACAGGATTAACAATCTCCATGATCTTATAAGGTCCAATGAACCTAGGCTTAAACTTTGGAGATGCAACCCTCATAGGGATATTTCTTGAGGACAACCAGACCAAGTCCACCACTTTGAACCGAGGACCATCAGTCCTATGCCGGTTGGCAAACTGTTGGGCCTTCTCCTGAGAGAGAGACAATCTCTCCACTACCTGGTCCCAAATCTGCTGCATTCGCTCCACAACAGAGTCAACACCCGGACAGACAGAAGCCTCCGCCTGTCCCGAAGAAAATCGAGGGTGAATCCCAAAATTGCAGAAAAATGGAGACATCAAGGTGGCAGAGCTAGCCCTATTATTAAGAGCAAACTCAGCCAAAGGCAAAAAAGAGACCCAGTCATCTTGATCAGCAGACACAAAACATCTCAAATAAGTCTCCAAGGTCTGGTTTGTTCTCTCGGTTTGTCCATTGGTCTGAGGATGAAAAGCAGAGGAGAAAGATAATTGAACACCAAGTTTAGAACAAAATGTCCTCCAAAATCTGGACACAAACTGGACTCCTCTGTCAGACACAATGTTCTCCGGAATGCCATGTAACCGAACCACGTGCTGAAGGAACAAAGGCACCAATTCGGAGGAGGAAGGTAACTTAGGTAATGGCACAAGATGTATCATCTTGGAAAACCTATCACAGATTACCCAGATAACGGTCACTTTCTGAGAAACAGGGAGGTCGGAAATAAAATCCATAGAGGTATGGGTCCATGGCCTCTTGGGCACAGGTAATGGCATTAACAAACCACTAGAGCGAGAGCAAGGCTTGGAGCTAGAGCAAGTCCCACAGGACTGCACAAATTCCCTGACGTCACGAGACAAAGTAGGCCACCAAAAGGACCGACTCACCAAGTCTCTGGTACCAAAAATCCCGGGATGACCAGCCAACGCGGAACAATGAATCTCAGACATCACACTCTTCTTCCACTGGTCTGGGACAAACAATTTCCCAATAGGGCAGCGCTCAGGTTTATCCTCCTGACACCCTTCCAGAGCCAGTCTCAAATTGGGCGAGATGGCGGAAAGAACTACACCCTCTTTCAAAATAACAGTAGGATCAGATAACTCAGGAGAGTCCGCAAAGAAACTCCTCGAGAGGGCATCCGCCTTAACATTCTTAGTGTCAGGAAGAAAAGAAACCACAAAATTAAAACGTGTGAAAAACAAGGCCCACCTGGCCTGTCTAGGATTAAGTCGCTTGGCTGATTCGAGATAAACCAGATTCTTATGGTCCGTGAGAACCACCACCTGATGTTTGGCTCCTTCCAGCCAATGTCTCCACTCTTCAAAGGCCCACTTCATGGCCAATAACTCCCGATTACCCACGTCATAATTACGTTCAGTTGGAGAAAATTTTCGAGAGAAAAAGGCACAAGGGTTACTCTTAGAGGTCTCTGGATCTCTTTGGGACAAAACGGCACCTGCCCCAATTTCAGAGGCATCAACCTCCACCTGAAACGGTAGAGAAACATCAGGCTGCCGTAGAACAGGAGCAGAAGTGAATCTCTGCTTAAGTTCCTGAAATGCAGAGACTGCCTCAGGAGGCCAATTCACCACATCAGAGCCCTTTTTGGTCAAATCAGTCAATTGTTTAACAATACTGGAGAAATTACCAATAAATTTACGATAAAAATTGGCAAAACCCAAAAATCTCCGAAGAGCCTTTAATGAAGTAGGTTGGACCCAATCACAGATGGCTTGAACCTTGACTGGGTCCATTTCAATAACAGACGGAGACAAAATGAATCCCAGAAAAGAGACGTCCTGTACGGCAAAAAGACACTTTGATCCCTTCACATACAGTGTATTCTCTCTCAAAATCTGGAACACAGTCCGAACATGTTACACAGTCCGAACATGTTTCACATGAGAGTCCCAGTCATTGGAAAAAATCAAGATATCATCCAAATAAACAATCAGAAATTTATCCACAAAATCCCTGAAAATATCATTCATGAAGGATTGGAAGACGGAAGGAGCATTAGTGAGCCCAAAGGGCATCACTAGGTACTCAAAAATGCCCCTCTGGGGTATTAAACGCCGTCTTCCATTCATCCCCGTGCTTAATGCGAATAAGGTTATACGCCCCCCTGAGGTCAAGCTTGGTAAACCAACTAGCACTTTTCACCCTGGAAAACAGGTCAGAAATCAAGGGTAACAGATATTGATACTTCACAGTGATCTTATTCAAGAGACGATAATCAATACACGGCCTCAATGAACCATCCTTTTTGGCCACAAAGAAAAAACCGACACCCAAGGGTGAAGAGGATGGTCTGATATGACCCTTATCCAATGACTCCTTGATATAAGATCGCATAGCATCGTGTTCAGGTACAGACAAGTTAAAAAGGCGACCTTTGGGAAATTTACCACCAGGCACTAATTCAATAGCGCAATTGTAGCTCCTGTGAGGGGGCAAAGATGCAGATTTACTTTCACTAAATACATCCAAAAAATCAGTCAAAAAGTCAGGAACATCCTGACACTTGGGAGAGGCAGAAAAACAGGAGTGTCGGCATTAACACATTGGCAGCACCAACTGGTCACAGACACAGATTTCCAATCCAAAACAGGATTATGAGACTGTAACCAAGGGAAACCTACTACAATAATGTCATGCAGATTATACAGCACCAGAAATTTGCAACTCTCCTGATGATCTGGTTCAACCCTCATTATCACCCGAGTAGAAAACTGGGGTTTATTCTCCGCCAAATGGGGAGAATCAATGCCCAGTAGGGGAATAGACTTCCTCAGGGGTATCATGGGAAACCCACAATGTTTGGCAAAGTCAAAATCCATCAGGTTAATAGCTGCTCCTGAATCAACAAAAGCCTGAGCAGAAAATGTGGACAGGGAGTAAATCAGTGTAACAGTCAATAGAAATTTAGTTTGAACACTACCCAAGACAACTGAGCGTGCAAAACGTCTTCCCCGCTTAGGGCAGACTGAAATAGCATGAGAGGCATCACCACAGTAGAAACATAACCCATTGCGCTTTCGAAACTCATGACGCTGTGCCCCAGAAGTCACTCTATCACACTGCATGGGCTCAGAAGCTGGCTCACAAGGCAACACTATCTCACGCATACCTCTGCGCTCATGCAAACGTCTGTCAATTTGAATAGCCAATGACATAGAATCATTGAGACCAGAGGGAGCAGGGAATCCCACCATAACATCCTTTACATTCTCTGACAGCCCCTTCCGAAAAAGGACTGCCAAAGCATCATCATTCCATTTGGTCAGGACTGCCCACTTTCGGAATTTCTGAAAGTACAACTCAGCGTCTTCAAGACCCTGATTTAATGCCAACAAGGTTTTTTCAGCTTGATCAGTGACATTAGGTTCATCGTACAATAACCCCAGAGCCAGAAAAAATGCATCAACATCATTCAAAACAGGATCCCCAGGTGTCAGGGAAAAAGCCCAATCCTGAGGATCGCCACGCAGGAGAGAGATGACAATTTTAACCTGCTGTGCTGCGTTAACTGAGGACTTAGGCTTTAAGGCAAAATACAACGTACAGTTATTTTTGAAATTCAGAAATTTAGCCCGATCCCCCAAAAACAAATCTGGCATGGGAATCCTAGGTTCCACAACCGGCAACCTAGCAAGATAGGTAGCAATACTCCGATATAAGAACGCTAACCAGCTCACCGGTTTGTAGAAGCACGGATCCTCCGCTTGATCAAACGTGAAGATACATGAGAAAATGAAGGAAAAAGGGATCCAGCTTCAATAAAATCTTCATCTTTATTGATTCATAAAAACATGAATAATGGCATGCTCCTGGACAAGCTCAGGACAAGGCTACGCGTTTCGATCACAGGGATCTTTATCACAGCTGACATATTCAGACAAAGGCACATATTTAAGACAAAGGAAGACCAATCACGATCAGAAAAAATGTCATGTGATTTTTGACAAGTCCTTTAACAATTTTCACATAACGAATAAAGAAAAAAAAAACAAAAAAAAAAAAAAACAATATTTGCACAAATAAAATCAATGCAAAGAAATAAAATTAATAATGGAACATCAATTTGTTTCTTTTGTTGAGACCGAATGGATGTCTGGTATGTAGATTAAAGATCCAGAAAGCTTCACGTGTGAGGAGTCGCTGACGTGCATCTCCACCTCGGGCAGACAGGTTAACACTTTCAATACCTGTGACTTGGAAGGAAGAAACATTGCGAGCATGCTGAAAAATAAAATGTTTAGCAGCAGCAGAAATATTGCGATTCGAAGAAACATTCTTTACATCCTGCAAATGTTCAGCGATCCTGATTTTTAGTTTCCTAGTAGTGCAGCCTATATAAGATAAATTGCAAGTAGTGCACATAATTTTATATACCACATAGCATGAATTACAATTGATATTTGTTAATGGTATAAATCGCAGTGCTGTCATTATTTTCAAAGGTTTTCGTTACACAAACATATTTGCAAAGTGCACATCTATTGTGGCCACATTTATAAAAACCTTTATGTTCTAACCACGATGTTTTATGAGAAGAGAAATTATTACTGAACATGCTTGGAGAAACTTTGTTACCAATAGATGGCGCTTTCCTTGAAACAACATTAATACCTGATGAAAGAATGTCAGCAAGAGAGGGATCTTCATATAAAATAGGCAGCGATCTCAAAATGACTTTTTTTGATGTCCCCAAATTGAGGACTATATTGAGCACAAAAATATGGTTTCACTGCAAGATCATTTTTTTGTTGTCGCCCTCCACTAATGAGATCCTCTCTGTTTTTATTACTTACAATTGTTCGTGCTCTTTTTAATGACCATTTAGGATAATTTCTGTTTTTTAATTTTGTATCCACACAATTAAATTCCGTTTCCAAAGCTGTAGGATCGCTGCAGTTTCTCAAATTCTGGTATATTCACCCAAAGGAATCGATTTAATAGTATGTTTGGGGTGACTGCTTGCTGCATGCAAGATAGAATTACCAGCACAAGGTTTGCTGAACGTTTTAGTAATAATAACAGAGTCATGTACCCCATATAAATCAAGATCCAAAAAAGAAATTTTGTTATGATGAAATTTATGAGTAAAATGTATGTTGAATGAATTAGAATTGATATAATCAATAAATCCGGATATGGCAGGTACATCACCACTCCAAATGATGAGTAAATCATCAATATATCTACCATACCAAGCAATCGAGTCAATAAATGGATTAGTAGCTGAAAAAATAAAAAAATATTCCCAATATGACATAACAAGATTAGCTAGGGATGGCGCGAATTTCGCACCCATCGCCACGCCAGATTTTTGTAAAAAAAATTTATTGTCAAATGAGAAAAAATTGTGGGTTAATAAAAATTGAATAACTTGTAAAATATAATAATGAGATCCTGGGAATAATTACTGAATTTCGTTAAGACAAACTGCAGCGCTGTCATGGCAACATTGTAAGGTATACAGGTATATAAAGAAGTCACATCACAACATAACCAAGTATGTTTGTGTAACGAAAACCTTTGAAAATAATGACAGCACTGCGATTTATACCATTAACAAATATATCAATTGTAATTCATGCTATGTGGTATATAAAATTATGTGCACTACTTGCAATTTATCTTATATAGGCTGCACTACTAGGAAACTAAAAATCAGGATCGCTGAACATTTGCAGGATGTAAAGAATGTTTCTTCGAATCGCAATATTTCTGCTGCTGCTAAACATTTTATTTTTCAGCATGCTCGCAATGTTTCTTCCTTCCAAGTCACAGGTATTGAAAGTGTTAACCTGTCTGCCCGAGGTGGAGATGCACGTCAGCGACTCCTCACACATGAAGCTTTCTGGATCTTTAATCTACATACCAGACATCCATTTGGTCTCAACAAAAGAAACGAATTGATGTTCCATTATTAATTTTATTTCTTTGCATTGATTTTATTTGTGCAAATATTGTTTTTTTTTTTGTTGTTTTTTTTTTCTTTATTCGTTATGTGAAAATTGTTAAAGGACTTGTCAAAAATCACATGACATTTTTTCTGATCGTGATTGGTCTTCCTTTGTCTTAAATATGTGCCTTTGTCTGAATATGTCAGCTGTGATAAAGATCCCTGTGATCGAAACGCGTAGCCTTGTCCTGAGCTTGTCCAGGAGCATGCCATTATTCATGTTTTTATGAATCAATAAAGATGAAGATTTTATTGAAGCTGGATCCCTTTTTCCTTCATTTTCTCATGTATCTTCACGTTTGATCAAGCGGAGGATCCGTGCTTCTACAAACCGGTGAGCTGGTTAGCGTTCTTATATTTGTACTTTTGATTACCGTGCCCTGGTTTCATGCTCAATATTTTCAAGTATTTTGAAAGTGGACTCAGTCATTAAGCTCAGGCACCAGCTTTATTATGGCATCTATTTTTGTTCAAGACAGATCTGTCAAAGCGGCACAAGTGTTTTCTGGTGATATTAACGAAATTCCAGACATGCCTGATCTGAATGAAAATATCAACAAAATGGAAAAACTTTTGCTTCAAGAAACAAAGTTGTGGTGGGATCATACTACCCTCCAAAATTATCTAGCTAAGGATATGATTCCAAGGGGGCTTCGTATTAAAAAAATCCCACTACAATTTTTTCTGACATTTTCATTGAAGAGTGGAATCAGATACTCAGTAATTGTTCTTCCAAACTAATGCAACTCATAGTCAAATATGAGAGTAATAAATTGGAGGATATTCAGAAACAAATGAATGATGCAGATACTGCGCTCACTGAATTTAAATCGTTGACTCAGTATGACTCACTTGTGGCTAAAATGCAAGATAATGTCTCTAGCCTAGAAAAGGATATCATGGACCGGAAAAAAAGAAAATTTTCTCGTGATCTAAGAGACTATTCAACCAAGAAAGTCTATGACTGGGGCCATTGGGAGCGGGGTCATAGAACTCCTAAATCTATTTTAAAACGCAACCATGCTCTCAATGAACCGGTATCTAAACCACATGTCTGTTTTACATCCTCTGAGTTGGATTCATCTGACAATAATCTGAGTGTTTCCTCTAATGACAGTGTTCACACCACAAAGTTTTTTCGTCATTCAAAAAACGTAAAGGGCGGGGTGGCAGAAAACACCGACAAAGATCATGTCATGATTACACGCCGCAGGAAGAATTATCGCAAATAATAAACCATGATAATGTCTTGAATTTATCTGCACGAGACTTTACCAAAACGCAATTAGATGTTTTGTCCTTAGGTCTGAATTTTGTGCCCGATCAGAATTTCAATCTTTTTTCTACTATTTTGGACGTCAATAAGTTTATGTGAGACCTTACCATCAAAAAGCATTTTTTAAATCATTCTGATGAGACCCTTTTGCAGGAGTCGCTGACATATAAGGCTATGGTTCCACGGTCCGGAACCATAGCGCTTTGGACGGAGCGGAAATTCCGCTCCGTCTAAGCCCCGCCCCCTTTCTGACCGCGCACTTTCCGGAGGTGTTCAGGACACCTCCGGAACACCTCCGGAAAGAGCGCAGGGCTACATAGCCCTGTGTTAATTATGTTGCGGCGACGCACCGTCGCCGCAATACGCGAGGACATGCTGCGGTCTAAAAAGACGCGCCGCATGTCCGTTTACGCAGGTTTGCCACCTGCGTATTGTTACGCATAGTGGAGACGGGATTTCTTGAAATCCCCTCCACTATGCTGTAACATCTGGACGCTGCGTGTTTGGCGCTGCGCCAGCGCACAGCGCCAAACACGCAGCGTTTCCTGACCGTGGAAACTCACCCTAATAATGAATTTACTGACTTGTCTTTCAGAGAACAGGTATCTCTCAACACTTTGTTTAGTTTGTCTGCTCATTCCTATGATAATGAATCTGATACCATTCATGACCTGTGTTTAAAACAAAAAATCCCTCTTTTTATCCCATTCAATCCAGGCCTGATTGCATGACTAAATACCAGGAGGTGATAGAGAGGGATTTAAAAATCCTTCATGATAGGGTTAAAATGGGCAGCAGCAGAAATCATTCCAATTTAACAAAAGCCCAGAAAACTGCATTAGATGAGATCAAAAGTATGTCAGATATAATAATTAAAATGTCGGACAAGGGTGGCATGGTAGTTATCCTGAATAAAGAGGATTATCATTCTCAAATTATGTCTCTCTTGTCTGACAGTGATGTATATGAAAAACTCCATACAAATCCCACTGATAAATTTAAAAGTGAGTTTATCCAAATTATCAATGAGGGTTTCAGCCTTGGCATTTTAACCAAAAAACAAATTGATTATCTCACAGTGTCTCATCCTATTATCCCTATCATGCATGGTCTCCCAAAAATTCACAAGGATATGAAAATCCCCCCCATGAGACCTATTGTCTCAGGGATTGGATCTTTAAATGAACATCTGGGTGAATGGGTTGACTCACTACTTCAACCACTAGTACAAATCACTCCTGGTTATATTAAAGATTCTAAAGAAGTGCTGAGAATGTTTTCCAAGAAAATCTGGTCTAAAGAATATACTTGGTTATGTTGTGATGTGACTTCTTTATATACCTGTATACCTTACAATGTTGCCATGACAGCACTGCAGTTTGTCTTAACGAAATTCAGTAATTATTCCCAGGATCTCATTAATTATATTTTACAAGTTATTCAATTTTTATTAACCCACAATTTTTTCTCATTTGACAATAAATTTTTTTTACAAAAATCTGGCGTGGCGATGGGTGCGAAATTCGCGCCATCCCTAGCTAATCTTGTTATGTCATATTGGGAATATTTTTTTATTTTTTCAGCTACTAATCAATTTATTGACTCGATTGCTTGGTATGGTAGATATATTGATGATTTACTCATCATTTGGAGTGGTGATGTACCTGCCATATCCGGATTTATTGATTATATCAATTCTAATTCATTCAACATACATTTTACTCATAAATTTCATCATAACAAAATTTCTTTTTTGGATCTTGATTTATATGGGGTACATGACTCTGTTATTATTACTAAAACGTTCAGCAAACCTTGTGCTGGTAATTCTATCTTGCATGCAGCAAGCAGTCACCCCAAACATACTATTAAATCGATTCCTTTGGGTGAATATACCAGAATTTTGAGAAACTGCAGCGATCCTACAGCTTTGGAAACGGAATTTAATTGTGTGGATACAAAATTAAAAAACAGAAATTATCCTAAATGGTCATTAAAAAGAGCACGAACAATTGTAAGTAATAAAAACAGAGAGGATCTCATTAGTGGAGGGCGACAACAAAAAAATGATCTTGCAGTGAAACCATATTTTTGTGCTCAATATAGTCCTCAATTTGGGGACATCAAAAAAATCATTTTGAGATCGCTGCCTATTTTATATGAAGATCCCTCTCTTGCTGACATTCTTTCATCAGGTATTAATGTTGTTTCAAGGAAAGCGCCATCTATTGGTAACAAAGTTTCTCCAAGCATGTTCAGTAATAATTTCTCTTCTCATAAAACATCGTGGTTAGAACATAAAGGTTTTTATAAATGTGGCCACAATAGATGTGCACTTTGCAAATATGTTTGTGTAACGAAAACCTTTGAAAATAATGACAGCACTGCAATTTATACCATTAACAAATATATCAATTGTAATTCATGCTATGTGGTATATAAAATTATGTGCACTACTTGCAATTTATCTTATATAGGCTGCACTACTAGGAAACTAAAAATCAGGATCGCTGAACATTTGCAGGATGTAAAGAATGTTTCTTCGAATCGCAATATTTCTGCTGCTGCTAAACATTTTATTTTTCAGCATGCTCGCAATGTTTCTTCCTTCCAAGTCACAGGTATTGAAAGTGTTAACCTGTCTGCCCGAGGTGGAGATGCACGTCAGCGACTCCTCACACGTGAAGCTTTCTGGATCTTTAATCTACATACCAGACATCCATTTGGTCTCAACAAAAGAAACGAATTGATGTTCCATTATTAATTTTATTTCTTTGCATTGATTTTATTTGTGCAAATATTGTTTTTTTTTTGTTTTTTTTTTTTTTTCTTTATTCGTTATGTGAAAATTGTTAAAGGACTTGTCAAAAATCACATGACATTTTTTCTGATCGTGATTGGTCTTCCTTTGTCTTAAATATGTGCCTTTGTCTGAATATGTCAGCTGTGATAAAGATCCCTGTGATCGAAACGCGTAGCCTTGTCCTGAGCTTGTCCAGGAGCATGCCATTATTCATGTTTTTATGAATCAATAAAGATGAAGATTTTATTGAAGCTGGATCCCTTTTTCCTTCATTTTCTCAGCAATACTCCGAACCTCAGTGGCAAGCTGATCCACACGGCCAGACAACTGTGCAAACTCCATTGAGAGAAAAAAAAATCCTCCTCAGCACCCAGAGAAAAAGAGGGAAAAAATGCAACAGACAAAAAAAAAAAAATCTCTGACAACTCTGACAACTTTTTTCTTTCCACACTATTTTTCCCTTCTGTGAGTACCATATAATTTTCAGTTATTGCCGGTGATACTGTTATGTTTCGGTAGCTGAGGAGGACAGGAACAACAGCAGAGCAGCCGAACACCTGAGATGTTGGTAACTGATGGGTTGCAGATTCCTAAACTAACGACACAACTAGAGGTAGCCGTGGAGCGTTCCTACGTTGATCCTAAATGCCTCGTCACAGCCTGAGAGATAACTACACCTAAAGGCAGAAAGATGAAAGCTATCTGCCCCGGAGCAGATCCCCAAAGAAAATAGGAAGCCCCCAAACATATAATGGCGGTTAGACAAGATGAAAATACAAACATAGGCAGAAAATAGACTGAGCAAACGCTGGGGCCAAAAGCTGACTAAATAGGATAGGACAGGAGAGATTACTTTCTGCAACCCAGAAAACCCTGCAAAAATCCAACAATTCTGATTACAAAAATACTGAGATCACATGATCTCGCCACCCACTAAATCAGATCTCAGTGTGAACAAAAACCAAGCTGCAGCCGCTGAAAAAACAGGAAAAAGCAAATGAGCAAATAACAGTGGCTGCAGATAAACTGTGAGGAGCTCAGGCCCCAGGAGGGGACCTGGCTAACCTCCACAAAAAGTGCAGAAAACAATGCAAAAAGCAAGCACAAAAAGAAAAGCAAAAAATATCTTATCTGAAAGCAGGAGATGCAGGCAAGACTCCAGCAAACTTCCAAATGAACCAGGAACCACAATTGAGACAAGAACAATTGATCACCGGCAACCATCATGGGAGGGACCTCCCTTATATCAGACCAGTCCGTGATCCCTGATTGCCACTCCTCGCTGAAAGGTTCAGTACTGTCTGCAACCACCAGAGGGAGCCCCCGCTCAGAAACAATCTCCAGCACATTCACAACAGAGTGGCTGTTTAATCTGGTATTTTGCACCTGTGCTGCTAACATCTTGCTTCATGGGCTAGCTGCACCCTGTAGTGCATTTGTTCTGAGATCTGGGCAGGTGAGTTTTCCTGCCTTTTTGTGCTGTTTATATTGAATTTTTGGAGAACTTGAGTCTCCTTAGTGGCTAGTGTAGTGTAGTGTAGTGTAGGTACTTGTAAGCGTGGGGACCTTTGGCGCAGGTTACAAGCTTACGTATTTTGGTCAAAATATTAACTAATACCCCACTATTTTTGAATTTTTTTGCACTTTATTTTTCGGGGTGCAGCCGAGCCCAGGCACGTTTGGTCTCGCATAAGGGGTGTTCACACTGGTGCGCATTGAGAATGTACTGGCCAGCCCGCCTAGACGAATAGTAGGGGCGTTATTAATGGGCTGTGATCCAGACACTGTGCAGTATCCTTGTGTGAACGGCACCCTATGCAGGCCTCTATTGTGCAATTGTATACTGGGCAGTCATCCCCTCCTTGAATGGGTATGTAGAGAGTGGCTGTTTAATCGGTTATTTTGCACCTGTGCTGCTAACATCTTGCTTTATGGGCTGGCTGCACCCTGTAGTGCATTTGTTCTGAGGTCTGGGAAGGTGAGTTTTTCTGCCTTTTTGTGCTGTTTATATATGAAAAGCAGAAAAAGTGTACTGTATCAGTAGCGTACAGCTATATACAGTGCTGGTGTAATTTTTAATCTCCGTATATATTTCAGGAGTAACAAACACACGCTCACAGGCTCAGTATGGATTACACCAGAAGATGAAAAGCAGAAAAAGTGTACTGTATCAGTAGCATACAGCTGTGTACAGTGCTGGGGTAATTTTAAATCTCCGTATATATTTCAGGAGTAACACACACACACGCTCACAGGCTCAGTATGGATTACACCAGAAGATGAAAAACAGAAAAAGTGTACTGTATCAGTAGCGTACAGCTGTATACAGTGTTGGGGTAATTTTAAATCTCCGTATATATTTCAGGAGTAACACACAGACGCTCACAGGCTCAGTATGGAGTAGACCAGAATATGAAAAGCAGAAAAAGTGTACTGTATCAGCAGCGTACAGCTGTATACAGTTTTGGGTAAAATTTAAATCTCCGTATATATTTCCTTAGTCACACACTGACGCTCTCTCAGTATGGATTTGACCGTAATACAGAAGGCAGAAAAACGGTACTGTATCAGAAGATACCAGCTGTATACGGTTTTGGGGAAAATTTAAAACTCCGTATATATTTCCGGAGTCACACACATATAGTCAGCATGTATTTGTCCATGATACCAGCCGGTGTGAGGAGCGTACAGCTGTATATGGTGTGGGAAAAAATGAACGCTCGGTAACTGTGCAGAAAAAAAGAATCGAAGTATTAGTGCTGTGTAGGTGCTGTGTTAAAAAGCACTCTGCACAGCAGTGTACACACAGCAATACAGCTAGCAGGCAGCCTAATAAGCAGCTCTGCTGCTGCACCCAAGAAATTCCTCCCCTGTCACTGGCAGGCAGCCTAAGAACCAGCAGTGACCTGGCCTCCACAGTCACCAGACCTGAACCCAATCGAGATGGTTTGGGGTGAGTTGGACCACAGAGTGAAGGCAAAAGGGCCAACAAGTGCTAATCATCTCTGTGAACTCCTTCAAGACTGTTGGAAGACCATTTCCGGTGACTACCTCTTGAAGCTCTTCAAGAGAATGCCAAGAGTGTGCAAAGCAATAATCAAAGCAAAAGGTGGCTACGTTGAAGAACCTAGAATATAAGACATATTTTCAGTTGTTTCACACTTTTTTGTTAAGTATATAATTCCACATGTGTTAATTCATAGTTTTGATGCCTTCAGTGTGAATGTACAATTTTCATAAATCAAAAAGATTAAGGTTTGCACCATAACTTACCAAGAATGATTACTCTAGAGCATAGGAATTGCATTGATGCCATAGAAAAAAATTGAAAAAAGTGCTATATAATGTATATATGAAATATGTATCTGCAAAAATTGCTATGAAAAATGTGCACTCACTCCAATAGCCACAGGTGATTTTAATCAGATTAGCTGGTCCATTTCTGCCCCATAAATTGTAGGCTTTTTGCCCAAGAGAGGTGACATAACAGGATAGGGACCCAACTGACGAAGGACACCGTGACGTGGTAATTGGGCATACATATATTGGCCAATCTATGCGCTAAAAGCCTTCATTTTTTCATAGCAATTTTTGCAGATATATATTTCATATATACATTATATAGCTCTTTTTTTCAATTTTTTTCTATGGCAGCAATGCAATTCCTATGCTCTAGAGTAATCATTCTTGGTAAGTTACGGTGCAAACCTTAATCTTTTTGATTTGTGTGCTTTCTTTGGTTGGGGCCTATTCACACTAGCTTAGATGTGCTGGTCCTTTTTCTTGTCTATTTGTACAATTTTCATAGTCATGAAAATACAGAAAAATCTTTGAATGAGAAGGTGTGTCCAAACTTTGGGTCTGCACTGTATGTTTGCCAAACTTCCCGATGTGTCGGCGAACAAGTTTGTCGAACAGTTTGCAGAACATAGCCGAACACATTGAATTCAATGGGAGGCAAAACCCAGTGCATAGACAACACCTTCAGGGGGCACAAAAGCTACCAAAACAGGTAAAATTAGGGGCAGACACCAGGAAAAGTGGCATCAATTGACTCATCAATTGCGCTATAAATAAATAATTAAAAAAAATTAACATGGGATCCCCTGTATTTTTGATAACCTGTAAGGCAAAATTGACATCTGTGGCTCCAACCCTCACCTGTCACTTTAGCAAGGCTGGTTCTCAAGAACAGAGGGATCCCCTTGCTGTTATTTTAATTATTGAAATAAATAATTAAAAAAATGACTAGGCCCCCCTCACCATTTTTGACAACCAGCTAAGCTAAAGCAGACAGCTGGGGCTGGTATTCTCAGGCTGGTAAGGGGGCCATATTCATGGCCCCCCAGCCTAAGAATAACAGCCCACAGCTACTCAGAAATGGAGCATCTATCAGATGCACCAATTTTGGCGCTTTGGCTGGCTCTTCCCACTTGCCCTGTGGCAGTGGCAAATGGAGTTCATATTTGTGTGGTTGATGTCACCTTTGTATTGTCCGGTGACATCATGACACCACTATTACTAACACCATAGTGATATTGTAAAAAAAGCACACACACAGAATAAAGTCCTTTTATTGAAAGAATGACACAGACTCCTTTAATGAACCTAAATTAAACCATACTCATGTCATACCCCATTCCACAAAAGTCAATGTCTCCTGTAACATAATTAAAATAATAAGCAATATTCCTCAACTTTCACATCATTTTTTAAAATATTTATTTATTCACAGCGCAGACAGTGGCTGATGAATACTCCCATCAGCCACAGCCTGCTCTTGCTGTTAACAGTTGAATACAACTCTCAACATTGTCCACTGCTAGCGCTAATCGCAGTGCAAGCAGGGTGCAATGATTTGAGCTGTCTTCACTTTTGCACTCGGCGAAGGGGAACAGCGCAAACACTACAGCTGATTCCCAGGCGTCGGTACATTTCACACTGATGACACACAGATGGCATCAGTGTGCACGTGTGTGGGACGTTTTGTGGCCTGTGCTGCTACTGGAAACACTAACATCTGAAAGAGCCCTTTGTGGAAACTCAATGATTTACCGAACTTTGGCCGAATGTTGCAGGCTTTTAGGAAAAGTGATCAGGAATCCGAACACGAATCCGAATGTGCAACGTTCGTGCCGAATTTGAGATTGGCGAATGTTTTCCTAACAAGTTCACTCATCTCTAGTAAAGATATTTTAGTAATGCAGAAATCCAACTTTTGTATTATATTATGAACTCCTTACTAGTGAAACATGGGATGAGTCCTGTGAATTTTTTTTTATACAGAACATAATAACAGAA
>JARQOD010000003.1:127517256-127610012 GCA_033576555.1 Oophaga sylvatica
GATTTGGGATATGTTTAGGAGTTGAACAATATATTTATAATTTTGTTATAACTTTTCATGACCATAAATGTTATGGAAACTCGGACATGGAAAAAAATATTTTTACATGTTAGTGGTAGTGTTGAGCATTCAGATACCACAAGTATCGGGTATCGGCCGATATTCGCTGTATCGGAATTCCGATACTTAGTTCCGATACTTTTCCTATATCGTATACCGGAATCGGAAGTTCCCATAATTCTTTGAGAGGCAGTGTGATTTTATTCAGCCAATGAGGAATCCTAAGAAGTGTGGGCACATCCTGTAATGCTGCGGTCATGTTAACTAATGGCATGGCTGTGATTGGCTGCTGAAATGATGTCAGAATGCACTATAAAAGGCGCCGCCGCCATTTTAGCTTCACTGTGCTGTGAATTCAGTTAGGGACAGAACGCTGCTCTGCTGACTCTGAGGGACAGTTACATACAGCGTTTTTGTGAATTGTTCTGTAGGCAGGCTATTTGAGAAACCGCTTTGTAAATCATCCTTTTTCCTTGCAGTGTTGTTTTCACAGCTCTGTGCAAGGTGTGTGTGTGAGTGCAGGTGACGCTGCAGTTTGCTCTGCATCCAACGCTGTTTGTAGTCATCTGCACGTGTCACTCACTGACTCTTTTTTTTTTATTTTGTGGAATTGGTGCTGCTCCATTCAATTGAAATTAACAGTGATCTATTAGTGTGACGCGCTTCCATCCGTATACAATACATTGGTTGCAAACACTATAGAAGTACACAAAGGAGCCTTTCACAGATAGTGAACAGTTGTGTGCAGTGTTCACTGTAGCCTGTGAGGTTTTGATTTTTTGAGTGCAGATCACGCTACAGTTAGTTCTTTAACCACTGCTGGTTGTAGTCTGCTGAGCATGTGTCACTGCCTCATCCTTGACATTTTTCTCTAATTGGTGCTGCTCCATTCTATTTCAAAAAACTCAAATCTATTAGTGTGATGCGCTTCCATCCGTATAGAATACATTGGTTGCAAACACTATAGAAGTACACAAAGGAGCCTTTCACAGATAGTGAACAGTTGTGTGCAGTGTTCACTGTAGTCTGTGAGGTTTTGATTTTTTGAGTGCAGATCACGCTACAGTTAGTTCTTCAACCACTGCTGGTTGTAATCTGCTGAGCGTGTGTCACTGCCTCATCCTTGACATTTTTCTCTAATTGGTGCTGCTCCATTCTATTTCAAAAAACTCAAATCTATTAGTGTGACGCGCTTCCATCCGTATACAATACATTGGTTGCAAACACTATAGAAGTACACAAAGGGGCCTTTCACAGCTACTGAACAGTTGTGTGCAGTGTTCACTGTAGTCTGAGGTTTTGATTTTTGGAGTGCAGATCACGCTACAGTTAGTTCTTCAACCACTGCTGGCTGTAGTCTGCTGAGCGTGTGTCACTGCCTCATCCTTGACATTTCTCTCTAATTGGTGCTGCTCCATTCTATTTCAAAAAACTCAAATCTATTAGTGTGATGCGCTTCCATCCGTATACAATACATTGGTTGCAAACACTATAGAAGTACACAAAGGGGCCTTTCACAGCTACTGAACAGTTGTGTGCAGTGTTCACTGTAGTCTGAGGTTTTGATTTTTGGAGTGCAGATCACGCTCCAGTTAGTTCTTCAACCACTGCTGGTTGTAGTCTGCTGAGCGTGTGTCACTGCCTCATCCTTGACATTTTTCTCTAATTGGTGCTGCTCCATTCTATTTCAAAAAACTCAAATCTATTAGTGTGACGCGCTTCCATCCGTATACAATACATTGGTTGCAAACACTATAGAAGTACACAAAGGGGCCTTTCACAGCTACTGAACAGTTGTGTGCAGTGTTCACTGTAGTCTGAGGTTTTGATTTTTGGAGTGCAGATCACGCTACAGTTAGTTCTTCAACCACTGCTGGTTGTAGTCTGCTGAGCGTGTGTCACTGCCTCATCCTTGACATTTTTCTCTAATTGGTGCTGCTCCATTCTATTTCAAAAAACTCAACTCTATTAGTGTGACGCGCTTCCATCCGTATATAATACATTGGTTGCAAACACTATAGAAGTACACAAAGGGCCTTTCACAGCTATTGAACAGTTGTGTGCAGTGTTCACTGTAGTCTGAGGTTTTGATTTTTGGAGTGCAGATCACGCTCCAGTTAGTTCTTCAACCACTGCTGGTTGTAGTCTGCTGAGCGTGTGTCACTGTCTCATCCTTGACATTTTTCTCTAATTGGTGCTGCTCCATTCTATTTCAAAAAACTCAAATCTATTAGTGTGACGCGCTTCCATCCGTATAGAATACATTGGTTGAAAACACTATAGAAGTACACAAAGGGGCCTTTCACAGTTACTGAACAGTTGTCTGCAGTGTTCAGTGCAGTCTCTTAGGAATAACCACACTTAGGCCTTATAAGTTTTCTGACTTTCTTTATCAATCTACCAAGATGAAGAAGGCAGGGAGTAAGGCACGTGGTCGTGGCCGTGGAGTTTCAGCAGGGAGAGGACGTGGGGATTCTGTGGCTGCTGCCGCCCCCAGTGACACAGCATCCACCAGTTTTCCCCGTGAGCGTTCCTTTATGCGCACTTTTGTAGGAGATCGGCGTACACCCCTACTGCGGGAAGAACAAATTGAAGCCGTTGTTGGTTGGATGGCAGACAATGCATCGACTTCAATTGCTTCCACCTCCTCTCAGGACCACAGCACTGTTGAACAACCATCTGTCTCTTCACCGCCTGCCAAATTGCCCAGGCAGTCAGAGAGCTCTGTACAGGAGCCAGCTGAGTCTCTGCTTCTGTTCTCAGAATCTGTTGGCTTGCAAACAGGGGCCCAGCCAAGCAGCATTCTGGAATGTGAAGAAGAGGGAGTATGCAGTGATGCGCAACAGCTGTGTCTCTCTGAATCTGAAGAGGCGGGTGAGCCAGTGCCGATGGTCAGCACACCGCAGAACGCATCTGATGATGATGAGACTCAGGTGCCAGTTTCTGTTGAGCATGGTGCTGGCCAGACCACCCAACAGCAGCAGGTGTTGGAAGAGGGTAGTGGAGATGATGAGGTCCAAGACCCAACATGGCGTGAGGAACAGGAAGGTGGTGGGAGCAGCTCTGAGGAAGAGGTTGCCCCAACGGTCCAAACAGGAGGGAGAGGTAGGCTGCAGACTCGGTTGCCTGTAGCCTCCAGTTTGGCACTCGTTCGGAGCAGTTCTCTTCCAAAAGCCAAAACGGGCGCTCCCAGGACTTGCACTGCGTGGTCCTTTTTTGACACACTTGCAGATGATATTTGCTATGTCAAATGCAAGCTGTGTAATCAAAAAGTAAAAAGAGGTAAAAGTGTCAGTAACCTCAATACCACAAATATGTGGAAACATGTGCGGACAAAGCACGTGGTTGAGTTACAAAGACACACTGGAGATGTAGGCCAACCTACAGCAGCACCTACATCTTCAGCTCGTGTTGGAGCCTCTTCCTCCAGCTCACACACAGCTTGTTCGGCTTCCTCACAGGATCGCCATGGAAGAACCTCTGTCACTGTTGTCCAGAGACCCAGTGTTATTCCACCCACAGCTGCAAGTTCCCTGTCATCCTCACACTCCCAGGCCACTGTACAGCCATCGGTAGCACAGGCATGGGATAAAAGACGGCCATACTCGGCAAACCATCCACGAGCACAGGCTCTGAATGCTGGCATTGCAAAACTCCTGTCCCTTGAAATGCTGTCATTCAGGCTGGTGGAGACTGACAGTTTCCGTAACTTAATGGCATTGGCAGTCCCACAATACAATGTGCCAAGCCGATTTTATTTCAGCAGGCAAGCCGTCCCTGGTCTGCAAAAGCATGTTGAGGGAAAAATTAAACATGCGCTACTAAACGCCGTCAGTAGCAAGGTCCACCTGACCACCGATGCGTGGACCAGTACCCATGGCAGGGACGATACCTTTCCCTCACTGCCCATTGGGTCAATGTTGTGGAGCCGGGTACAGATCTTGCGAGTGGCGCTGTACGTGTTCTGCCAACTCCAAGGATTGCAGGAATCCAGTCTGTACACATTGACTCCTCCTCCTACTCCAGTTCCTCAGAATCATCGCTGCAGGAGTCGTCACGGTCTACCTCCACATGGACCCGTGAACGCTTATCTGTTGCGACCGATATGAGCACAGCCGTGGCCAAACGTCAACAGGCCGTCCTGAAAATAATTTCCATGGGGAATCAAAGCCACACAGCGCAGGAGCTCTGGAATGCCATCAAGCAGGAGAGCGACGTGTGGTTTTTGCCAGCGAATCTCCAGCCAGGCTTGGTAGTGTGTGACAATGGCCGAAATCTGGTGGCAGCTCTGGCCCTTGGCAACCTCACTCACATACCATGTCTGGCACATGTGCTCAACTTGGTCGTGCAGAGTTTTTTTAGGGACTATCCGGATCTTGATGTACTGCTGCACAAGGTCCGCCTAGAGTGCGCTCACTTGCGACGTTCCAGCATGGCCAGATCGCGCATTGCAGCTCTGCAACGCAGATTTCGCCTTCCTGAACATCGCATCATATGTGACGTACCCACCAGGTGGAATTCCTCGTTACATATGTTTGAGCGGTTGTGTGAGCAACAGCCAGCAGTAATGGAATATCAGCTGCATCAGGCGCAATCAACTCGCAATTTGCACCGTTCACACTTCACCACTACTGAGTGGGCCTCTATGAAGGACATCTGCCACGTTTTGCGTGCGTTTGATGAGTCAACGTGTATGGCGAGTGCAGATGATGCACTAGTCAGCCTGACTGTTCCCCTTATCTGTCTGCTTCAAAAAACACTGCAAGCACTAAGGGATGAGGTTTTGGAAGAGGTGGAGGATGAGGAGTCACAAATTCCATCACCTTCTGGACAGTCAGCGCAACGTGGTTCCTCAGAAAGGGCTGGGCAGGGCTCACTTTGTGAAGAGGATGAGGAGGAGTCAATGGAGGAGGAAGACATCGCTCCAGAGGGAGGTACACAACGCTCTAGTCAGTATGTAGAGTGAGGGTGGGGTGATGCAGAGCAGGCAGAGATGACGCCTCTTGCAGGGGACAGCGTTTCTTGGCCAGTTGGGAGTCTGCAGCACATGGTTGATTTCATGCTGCAGTGCCTGAGAAACGACCGCCGCATCGCCCACATTCTCACCACGTCTGATTATTGGGTGTACACCCTCCTATACCCTCGCTACCGGGACAACTTACAAAGCCTCATCACACCGTTGAACCGGGAGCGTAAAATGCGGGAGTACCAAGACACACTGGTGCAATCCATAATGTTCTCCATTCCAGCCAGAGCACTGCTGCTGCTACTGCTTTACAAAGCAGCTCTGTGCGTCGAGGCAGTGGAGACAGCTCTGCAACAAGAGGGAGCAGAAGCAGCGCCTCTGCACAGGGCAAGACCAGTATGTTCCAATTGTGGCGAAGTTTTGTGGCAGCGCCACAAAAGTCTACACCATCCGAGACGGCTCCAGTCAGCAGGAGGCAACGTTTCCGTAAGATGGTGACAGACTACATGTCTTTCCCTCTCAGTGTACTCCCAGATGGCTCTTCCCCATTCAAATTTTGGGTCTCTAAGCTGGATACATGGCCAGAGCTTAGCCAGTATGCATTGGAGGTGCTGGCTTGCCCTGCTGCCAGTGTATTATCGGAGCGCGTCTTTAGTGCTGCAGGTGGTGTACTAACAGACCGTCGCATGCGACTATCCTCCGATAATGTAGACCGGCTTACTTTTCTGAAAATGAACAAGGCATGGATCTCGCCAGAATTTGCCTGTCCGGTTTCCGATTAAATAACTGGTTGGCAACGTTATCCATGTCTCCTGTTATGTTCATCTTTCTACCACCTGAACTCTACTCCCTGGGCTACAACACTGCCAGTTGCTGCTCAGAAGTGTCGTGTCCACAGACCAATACACAAGCTATAGTGTTAGTGGGTTCAGTAACGCCAGCTGTTCCCCTGCTGTGTGTCCCGCAAGAAGTCTCCTGTTCCCTACACATGCACAGAAAAACCCATGTCGAAATGCTCCAAATAGGGAAGAGCCGTCACCCTGATTGTTATGCTTAAAACAGGAAAGTTTGAAGTTTTCCAGGCCTAGAATGATACATTTTTATAAGAAATAAGGACAAATAATAATTTGTCATCACAGCGCATATCTGCACATGTGTATTAGAAATGGTAACAAAAACTAAAACATAGTGTTCACTTTTTGAAATTAATGCATAAAAGTACATTTCATAATTATCAATTAATGCTTTTTAAGGAACTTTATCTGTACCTGTAAGATAATACAGTCAATGGATGTACGAATCAAAACATCATCATCATCATCCTCACGAGTTATATTTATGACAGACATAATAAAATACACAGACTGATGCCAACTGTAACTTCACACACCATATATGAAATGGCCAGCATCTAATCCTGGTAATAATGTGCAATAATAAATTATTACATCTAGAAAGTGCATCATGCATACTGACAATAGGTAGTTATACCTGCAAGTGCTGGTGAAACAACCACAACAGATATAAATTAATAATGGTATATAGGTATCACAGTGCATAGTTACTCATGGACAATGTCGATCTAATACTGTACCTCAATAAAGGCAGCGTCAACCATCATGCTTGTTTGTCTTGTAGATTGTTAAAGAGGGAACGTGCTTTTTTTGTTGCTCATAGGTTGAGTATTATACAGTAAATGATTACTGCTGTTGTATTTTTGGCGTCCCTAGGGAAGAATAACGCTGCGTAAGGTCACATTTTAGAGAGAGTCATATAATAGACACACGCTACCCTACCCTACGCGTGACAGTAGGAAGATAGTGTTGACGGATAAAGCCTTGCGCAAACAGACATGCTTTTACCCTCTTCAACACTGTACAAGCAAAAAATGCATGATTGCAGCCGCAGACTTTATTGACGTACAGTATAACATTGCCATTACCCATCAGAGGCTGTCCACTGTCTGATACAGACATAGAATATACCTTTGCTATCCGTAGCCTTTGTTTCACCTCCACTTGTAGGCACACACTTAAATTGTGACAATGCATAATGTTTTTTTAAATGTTTATTTTTTATCGTACATTATTGCGTCATCACATTGATGAGTCCATGCTGGACATGTCATACATGCTGTCCGAAGTAACAATTTTCTTAACTGAAATAATTGAAATCTGTGTGACTGTCACATATAAATTGCAATGATGATGATGAGTGACTATTACAAAATCCATTGTCTTCACTATGTTATGGTTTAACATAGCGTTCCTTACGCATTATTCCTAAATACAAAAATGGACTTTTATTCTTAAATTTACAACACTATATTTTGTTAAATAAATTTTTGGTGGTGTGTTGTTCCATTTCTTGTTGCCATGTGCTTATATGCGTTTATATTTGCAGGGTGTTTATTTTTATTCTTGGAATTGAAATTCATAATTTTATTGTCCTAGTAAAACTTCATTTATTCTTGTTTGAAGTACATACATTTGCAATGGCCACGTAACAAGGCAATAACTCAATATTTTATTTCAAAACCCTCCTTGACCCTGGGCTTCAACACCGCCAGTTGCTGCTCAGAAGTGTTGGATGCACAGATGAAAACAATCGCTGATGTGTTTGTGGGGTTCAGTAACGCCTGCTGTTCCCCTGCTGTGTGTCTGGCAAAAATTCATGCTACCTCAAATTCAACTTGACACCAGATCATACTAGGCCTCTGCCTACACCCTCCTTGACCCTGGGCTTCAACACCGCCAGTTGCTGCTCAGAAGTGTTCGATGCACAGATGAAAACAATCGCTGATGTGTTTGTGGGGTTCAGTAACGCCTGCTGTTCCCCTGCTGTGTGTCTGGCAAAAATTACTGCTGCTAAATAGAAATTAAACTTCCAACATCTCATACTAGGCCTCTGCCTACACCCTCCTTGTGCCTGGCTTCAACACCGCCAGTTGCTGCTCAGAAGTGTTGGATGCACAGATGAAAACAATCGCTGATGTGTTTGTGGGGTTCAGTAACGCCTGCTGTTCCCCAGCTGTGTGTCCGGCAAAAATTACTGCTAGCTACCTACACATGGTGAAAAAAACATGACATGTCAAAGTGGCTAGTGCTAGATATGAGGCTACACCCTGATTTCTAAGCTGTAAACAAGTGAAACGTCAGCTTTAAAACCATAAAATGATTAGTCTTTGTCACAAATCTGTAACAAAATAATTGTGACATATTATTGCAGATATGCACATGTCGAACACAAATGCTAACACAAAAGCCTACTTATGCTGTAGGATACTGATGGTCAACCTTGTCACTCCATAACTTAGACAAATCCAACTCACATCATGACTCAAATGCTGCAATGTTGGAAGTGCATAATGTGGGTTGAACTTTGACAACAGCTGCAGTGCGAAGGTTAGACTTCAGTGTTCTTGGCTTTTAAATTAAATCATACAAGTAAATATAATAATCCATTGTTGATTAAGGGACGTGATGTACACCTGTAATATTGTGCAAACAATGGATGTAGGAATAGTCCTCTTGAACATTACTTATATTTGTGTCATTTTAAAAAATACATATTTAATTAGAAAGTTAACAGCCCATATCATAAAGGTCCATCATGTAAACATGATAATCGGTAACAAAAAACATGCATTACCTTGTTAAAGTCAATAGTGCATAGTCACAATAGCAAAATATATATCTGCAAGTGGTGCTGAAACAACGACAACTGATAGAAAAGGTGAATGATATCTAGTTATCAGACTGAATAGCGACACCTGTACAATGTCGATATAATACTGTAACTGAACAAAACAGCTGTGTCACACCTCACACGCGTTTTTCTTGTAGCTTCTTATGTAATAGGGCACATGCGTGTATGTTTCATCATAGGTGCATGTTTACTGAGTAAAGCAGTCATGACAACGCCTTTGTGTTGTCGGTACGCTTGCGATGATGAACGATGCGCAACGTGAATGTTAGTCTGAGTCATAAGACGCACAGACGCTCCAATACCCAACGCGTCACAGCAGGAAGCCAGTCTGTGCGTCCAAACAAAGGCGCAAGCATACATGCACGTACCCTGTTTATAAAGCTATATAAAAAAAAGAATGTATAGTGACGCACACTTTATTGAGGTACAGTATTACATCGCCATTCACCATCTGTGGCTATGCAGTCTCATCTATATATACCTTATCTATACGTTGTCATGCTTGCAAGTCCACAGTCAGTCATAAATAGCTATTTTCACTATGCACTATGCACTTTTTAAAGTTATGTTTGTTAATATAAATGATTATTGGCACATATTATCAGTATTACATGATGGAAATTTTATATATTTTTATAAACTGTTTAGTGATATTATTCTGCAAATGTAACGTTTTATGAATTTCACAGATAACTTGTAATGCTGATTATGTTTTGAAGTCAGACATTCATTGTCTATACAATAAAAATGGTGTACATACTGTTACTTATCCATCATTAATGGATTCTGATTAGTGTTGAGCACTCATCTCTAGTAAGATAATTTTAGTAATGCAGAAATCCAAGAATTATATGACCCTTAAGACAGTAAACATCGATGCACCCTGTGCTATTATCTTCTATATAAACCTAATAACTATAACGTGTCTTCCAACCAAGTCATATAAATAGTATTTACTATAATGATTTTAAGTTATGTTTGTTAATTAAATATTATTGGGCCCTTGATCAGTTTGAGAAATTTTAGAATTTTTAAAACTGGTTTAGGATATTAATTGAAATAATTTATAATTTCGATAACTTTTATGACATAATGTTTGATGACATCATTCAACATGAAAAATAATATTTTTATACAATGGTTTAGTTAGTGTTGAGCATTCGATACCGCAAGTATCGGGTATCGGCCGATATTCGCTGTATCAGAATTCCGATACTTAGTTCCAATATTTTTCCTATATCGTATACCGGAATCGGAAGTTCCCATAATTCTTTGAGAGGCAGTGTGATTTTAGTCACCAATGAGGAATCCTACGAAGTGTGGGCACATCCTGTAATGCTGCGGTCATCTTAACTAATGGCATGGCTGTGATTGGCTGCTGAAATGATGTCAGAATGCACTATAAAAGGCGCCGCCGCCATTTTAGCGTCACTGTGCTGTGAACTCAGTTAGGGACAGAACGCTGCTCTGCTGACTCAGAGGGACAGTTAGAGATTGCGATTTTGTGTACTTTGCTTTAGGCAGGCTAGTTTACCAACCGCTGTGTAAAGCTTCCTTTTGCCTTGCAGTGTTGTTTTAACAGCTCTGTGCAAGGTGTGTGTGTGAGAGTGCAGGTGACGCTGCAGTTTGCTCTGCATCCAACGCTGTCTGTAGGCATCTGCACGTGTCACTCACAGACTCTTTTTTTTTTTCTTTAGTGTAATTCTAGCTGCTCCATTCAATAGAAATTATAGTGTGACGCGCTTCCATCCGTATACAATACATTGGTTGCAAACACTATAGAACTACAGAAAGGAGCCTTTCAGAGATAGTGAACAGTTGTGTGCAGTGTTCACTGTAGTCTGTGATTTTTTTTTTTTTGGAGTGCAGATCCCGCTCCAGTTAGTTCTTCAACCACTGTTGCTTGTACTCTGCTGAGCGTGTCTCACTGCCTTATCCTTCACATTTTTCTCGAATTGGTGCTGCTACATTCTATTTAAAATAATTCAAATCTATTACTGTGACGTGCTTCCATCCGTATACAATACATTGGTTGCAAACAATATAGAAGTACACAAACGGGCCTTTCACAGCTACTGAACAGTTGTGTGCACTGTTTACTGTAGTCAGAGGTTTTCATTTTTGGAGTGCAGATCCCGCTCCAGTTAGTTCTTCAACCACTGTTGCTTGTACTCTGCTGAGCGTGTCTCACTGCCTCATCCTTCACATTTTTCTCGAATTGGTGCTGCTACATTCTATTTCAAATAATTCAAATCTATTACTGTGACGTGCTTCCATCCGTATACAATACATTGGTTGCAAACAATATAGAAGTACACAAACGGGCCTTTCACAGCTACTGAACAGTTGTGTGCACTGTTTACTGTAGTCAGAGGTTTTCATTTTTGGAGTGCAGATCCCGCTCCAGTTAGTTCTTCAACCACTGTTGCTTGTACTCTGCTGAGCGTGTCTCACTGCCTCATCCTTCACATTTTTCTCGAATTGGTGCTGCTACATTCTATTTCAAATAATTCAAATCTATTACTGTGACGTGCTTCCATCCGTATACAATACATTGGTTGCAAACAATATAGAAGTACACAAACGGGCCTTTCACAGCTACTGAACAGTTGTGTGCACTGTTTACTGTAGTCAGAGGTTTTCATTTTTGGAGTGCAGATCCCGCTCCAGTGTCATGGGTGCATCGCCACGAAGATTGTCGCGATTGCACATTCTGACTTCTCGCAGCTGAGTTGCTGTTTCTTTGTGTTTGGTAATGAGGGAGTTAATTTTACCTAGCTCTTTGCTAAGACTAGGTCCAGCCTCGCCCGGCTGCTTTTGATTATGTTCTAATTAGCTTCCTTTATATAGCTGCCAGTCTGCTGGTTAGATGCCGGTGAAAGCATTCATACAGACTGCAGATAGGATCGGTTCTGAGAAGACTTAAGCTAAGAGCTCTTTTGTTGTTTCTCCTCACCTTGCTTATAGTTTATCTCCTAGACCTTTGGTGTTCCCTCTGTGTTTTAATGTTGTATGCAAGACAGTATTTACTTTATCCCCTGTCTGTCTCGTTTGTCTATACTGTTTGTTAACCTTTACCTGTCCATTCCCTATGGTGGTAATCAGGGTCCTTCTAAGGACTAGATTACAGTGGTCAGGGATTTATAGGAGACAGGGTTTACGCTGGTGGCCTGGACCTCTGTACCATTAACAGGACCTCCAGGTAGAGGGACTAGTCAGGACCCCAGTTTAGGGTCAGCATAGACCCCGGTCCACCTCTAGCCAGAGACAGCGTGAAAAGGATTCAGTATTGACCCACAGGATATTATGTCAGGTAATACTATGCTATATATACATGTTAATGTTACCTATTTATATGTTATATAGAGTGTTGTCCCACTTGATAGATTACTGACATTATATATTTATACATCTGCTAGACAGCGTGACATTTTCACCGGCCATACTATAGATTCTCCCCAGCTACCATGGATCCAGTAGCCCAGCTTGCCCTGCAGTTGCAGAAATTGTCCATGGAGTTTACGGACATTAAGTCCAAGGTTTTGTCCCCCCCGGAGCAAACCAGATCTGAACCTAAGGTTGCTCTCCCGGACAGGTTCACTGGTGGGCGGGACAAATTTTTTACCTTCCGGGAGGCATGTAAATTGTACTTTCGGCTACGGCCTCGGTCATCGGGGAGTGAGGAGCAGAGGGTGGGAATTGTCATCTCGCTCTTACAAGGGGACCCTCAATCCTGGGCGTTCTCTCTTCCTCCGGGCTCCCCGGCCCTCCAGTCAGTAGATCGATTTTTTGCTGCCCTGGGGCTGGTGTATGATGACCCGGATCGGGTCTCCCTTGCTGAAACGAAGTTACGTAGGATACAGCAGGGAGATCGTCCGGCGGAGGAATTTTCTTCTGAGTTCCGTAGATGGGCCACAGATACTCAGTGGAATGACCCAGCTCTTAGGAGCCAGTTTTGTCAAGGGTTATCTGACAAATTAAAAGATGTTTTGGCTCAGTATGATTCTCCTCCGTCACTGGAGGCTGCTATGGCCCTTGCTATTCGTATTGATAGACGGCTTCAGGGGAGGTGCGAGGTAACTCCACCCCCTGTTATTACTCCACCCACTACTAAAGTCCCTTATATGGAGGTTCCCCTGGTCTGTTCTGAGGAACCTATGCAGTTGGGAGGGACATCATTTTGTAGGAGGGAATCGGCGGTGCGCTGCAAGACAAGAAGGTGTTTCTTCTGCGGGAGAGAGGACATTTTGTTGGGGGGTGTCCCTCCCGTGCCTCATTGAGCAAAAAAGTCACCGAAAAACTGTTAATCCCAGGTTGTGTGGTGGACGACAACCTGGGAGTAGGTATTTCGTCCCCAGGTCCTTCTCAATTTCTAGTGCCTGCGGAGGTGGTGGTTGGTGCGAGAGTTGAGAGGATTTCTGTTCTTCTTGATAGTGGGTCTGGGGCTAATATGGTGGACGCTCGGTTTGCCCAGGTGCAAGGTATGCAACTGAGTGTATTGGCCAAACCGATCCCTATACTTTCTATTGACGCCAGACCTCTCGGTCAAGGTAGCTTTGTACAAGCTGTTCATAACATAGACCTTCGAGTAGGGGCAATACATAAAGAACAGTTGTCTTGTTATGTGTTGGAGGGTCTTCCTACTCCTATTGTGTTGGGACTTCCCTGGTTGGCTAAACATAACCCAGTGATTGATTGGCAATCCAGAAAGATAAGCCAATGGGGTGAATTTTGCAAGAATAACTGCATGAACACGGTCATCGGTGCGGTCGTGCCTAGGACTTTGCCTCCTTTTCTGGAGGACTTTGGGGAGATGTTCTCAGAGGAGGGGTGTCAAAAGTTACCTTCTCATCGCACGTATGACTGCTCAATAAAATTGCTTCCTGATGCCTTATCTCGTAGTTTCCCAGGGGCCGGAAAGACGGATGACCCGGTTCCTATCCTTCAGGAAGGAGTGGTGGTGTCGGCTGTGTGCTCTGAGCTTGAGGAGGAGGTGTTGGAGGCTCAGGGGGACGCCCCTGTAGGACCTCCAGGGAAACTGTTTGTTCCTAATCAGTTAAGACAAAAAGTTATCGAGGCACATCATAGTTCTGCTTTAGCAGGACATCCAGGGAGTAAAGCAACTGTGGATCTCCTTTCTCGCCGGTTTTGGTGGCCTAACTTAAATAAAGAGGTAATAACTTTTGTCGCGTCCTGTGGAGTTTGTGCTCGCTCTAAGACCCCACATACCCGTCCATCTGGGGTTCCTGAGGAGGAACGATTCTCGTCGTCACTTGCTTCAGTTTGGAGAGGAGTGCTGAATGGTCTGAGTGCTATGGGGAACTGTTTCAAGCGGAGGTCTGATAGGAGGAGAGTGTCTGGTCCGGACCTAGGTGTGAACGATCTGGTGTGGTTGTCTAAAAAGAATATAAAACGCAAAGTTCCCTCCTGGAAACTGGGTCCCAGGTTCATCGGTCCATACAGGATCAGTTCTATAATTAATCCTGTGGCATTTTGTCTGGACCTCCCTCCTACGTTTAAAATCCATAATGTATTCCACAAATCGTTGCTTAAGAGGTACGTGGCGCCAGTTATACCGTCACTTCTACCTCCTCCTCCAGTGGTGGTCAATGGTAACTTAGAATTTCAAGTGTTGAAGATCATTGACTCACGTCTGAATCACCGGTCCCTTCAGTATTTGGTTCATTGGAAGGGATATGGTCCTGAGGAGAGGACGTGGGTCTCTGCGTCTGAGATTAACGCAGATCGATTGGTTCGGACCTTCCACACAACTTACCCGGACAGACCTGGCCCTGAGGGTCCGGAGGCCCCTCGTAGAAGGGGGGGTACTGTCATGGGTGCATCGCCACGAAGATTGTCGCGATTGCACATTCTGACTTCTCGCAGCTGAGTTGCTGTTTCTTTGTGTTTGGTAATGAGGGAGTTAATTTTACCTAGCTCTTTGCTAAGACTAGGTCCAGCCTCGCCCGGCTGCTTTTGATTATGTTCTAATTAGCTTCCTTTATATAGCTGCCAGTCTGCTGGTTAGATGCCGGTGAAAGCATTCATACAGACTGCAGATAGGATCGGTTCTGAGAAGACTTAAGCTAAGAGCTCTTTTGTTGTTTCTCCTCACCTTGCTTATAGTTTATCTCCTAGACCTTTGGTGTTCCCTCTGTGTTTTAATGTTGTATGCAAGACAGTATTTACTTTATCCCCTGTCTGTCTCGTTTGTCTATACTGTTTGTTAACCTTTACCTGTCCATTCCCTATGGTGGTAATCAGGGTCCTTCTAAGGACTAGATTACAGTGGTCAGGGATTTATAGGAGACAGGGTTTACGCTGGTGGCCTGGATCTCTGTACCATTAACAGTACCTCCAGGTAGAGGGACTAGTCAGGACCCCAGTTTAGGGTCAGCATAGACCCCGGTCCACCTCTAGCCAGAGACAGCGTGAAAAGGATTCAGTATTGACCCACAGGATATTATGTCAGGTAATACTATGCTATATATACATGTTAATGTTACCTATTTATATGTTATATAGAGTGTTGTCCCACTTGATAGATTACTGACATTATATATTTATACATCTGCTAGACAGCGTGACATCCAGTTAGTTCTTCAACCACTGTTGCTTGTACTCTGCTGAGCGTGTCTCACTGCCTCATCCTTCACATTTTTCTCGAATTGGTGCTGCTACATTCTATTTCAAATAATTCAAATCTATTACTGTGACGTGCTTCCATCCGTATACAATACATTGGTTGCAAACAATATAGAAGTACACAAACGGACCTTTCACAGCTACTGAACAGTTGTGTGCACTGTTTACTGTAGTCAGAGGTTTTCATTTTTGGAGTGCAGATCCCGCTCCAGTTAGTTCTTCAACCACTGTTGCTTGTACTCTGCTGAGCGTGTCTCACTGCCTCATCCTTCACATTTTTCTCGAATTGGTGCTGCTACATTCTATTTCAAATAATTCAAATCTATTACTGTGACGTGCTTCCATCCGTATACAATACATTGGTTGCAAACAATATAGAAGTACACAAACGGGCCTTTCACAGCTACTGAACAGTTGTGTGCACTGTTTACTGTAGTCAGAGGTTTTCATTTTTGGAGTGCAGATCCCGCTCCAGTTAGTTCTTCAACCACTGTTGCTTGTACTCTGCTGAGCGTGTCTCACTGCCTCATCCTTCACATTTTTCTCGAATTGGTGCTGCTACATTCTATTTCAAATAATTCAAATCTATTACTGTGACGTGCTTCCATCCGTATACAATACATTGGTTGCAAACAATATAGAAGTACACAAACGGGCCTTTCACAGCTACTGAACAGTTGTGTGCACTGTTTACTGTAGTCAGAGGTTTTCATTTTTGGAGTGCAGATCCGCTCCAGTTAGTTCTTCAACCACTGTTGCTTGTACTCTGCTGAGCGTGTCTCACTGCCTCATCCTTCACATTTTTCTCGAATTGGTGCTGCTACATTCTATTTCAAATAATTCAAATCTATTACTGTGACGTGCTTCCATCCGTATACAATACATTGGTTGCAAACAATATAGAAGTACACAAACGGGCCTTTCACAGCTACTGAACAGTTGTGTGCACTGTTTACTGTAGTCAGAGGTTTTCATTTTTGGAGTGCAGATCCCGCTCCAGTTAGTTCTTCAACCACTGTTGCTTGTACTCTGCTGAGCGTGTCTCACTGCCTCATCCTTCACATTTTTCTCGAATTGGTGCTGCTACATTCTATTTCAAATAATTCAAATCTATTACTGTGACGTGCTTCCATCCGTATACAATACATTGGTTGCAAACAATATAGAAGTACACAAACGGGCCTTTCACAGCTACTGAACAGTTGTGTGCACTGTTTACTGTAGTCAGAGGTTTTCATTTTTGGAGTGCAGATCACGCTCCAGTTAGATCACGCTCCAGTTAGTGCCTCATCCTTGACATTTTTCTATAATTGGTGCTGCTCCATTCTATTTCAAATAACTCAAATCTATTAGTGTGACGCGCTTCCTTCCATATACAATACATTGGTTTCAAACACTATAGAAGTACACAAAGGGGCCTTTCACAGCTAGTGAACATGGGTTGTTAAATTTTAACTAAAATATGTATTTTTTCAAATGACACAAATATAAGTAATGTTGAAGAGGAATAGTCCTACATCCATTGTTTGCACAATATTACAGGTGTACATCACGTCCCTTAATCAACAATGTATTATTATATTTACTTGTATGCTTTTATTTAAAAGCCAAGAACACAGAAGGATAACCTTCGCACTGCAGCTGTTGTCAAAGTTCAACCCACATTATGCACTTCCAACATTGCAGCATTTGAGGCATGATGTGAGTTGGATTTGTCAAAGTTATGGAGTGAGAAGGTTCACCATCAGTACCCTATAGCATAAATATGCTTTTGTGTTAGCTTTTGTGTTAGACATGTGGATATCTGCCATAATATGTCACAATTATTTTGTTACAGATTTGTTACCAACACTAATCATTGAATGGTTTTAAATGTGACGTTTGACTTGTTTACAGCTTAGAAATAAGGGTGTAGCCTGATATCTATGTGTAGCACTAGCCACTTTAACATGTCATGTTTTTTTCAACATGTGTAGCTAGGTAGCAGTAATTTTTGCCAGACACACAGCAGGGGAACAGCAGGCGTTACTGAACCCCACAAACACATCATCGATTGTTTTGATCTGTGCATCCAACACTTCTGAGCCCAGGGTCAAGGAGGGTGTAGCCTGAGGCCTAGTATGAGATGTTTGAACTTTAATTTGGAGTTAGCAGCATTAATTTTTGTCAGACACACAGCAGGGGAACAGCAGGCGTTACTGAACCCCACTATCACTATAGCTTGTGTATTGGTCTGTGGACACGACACTTCTGAGCAGCAACTGGCAGTGTTGTAGCCCAGGGAGTATAGTTCAGGTGGTAGAAAGATGAACATAACAGGAGACATGGAAAACGTTGCCAACCAGTTAGTTAATCTGAAACCGGACAGGCAAATTCAGGCGAGATCCATGCCTAGTTCATTTTCAGAAAAGTAAGCCATTCTACATTATCGGAGGATAGTCGCATGCAACGGTCTGTTAGTACACCACCTGCAGCAGTAAAGACGCGCTCCGATAATACACTGGCAGCAGGGCAAGCCAGCACCTCCAATGCATACTGGCTAAGCTCTGGCCATGTATCCAGCTTAGAGACACAAAGCTTGAATGGGGAAGAGCCATCTGGGAGTACACTGAGAGGGCAAGACATGTAGTCTGTCACCATCTTACGGAAATGTTGCCTCCTGCTGACTGGAGCCGTCTCGGATGGTGTAGACATTGGTGGCGCTGCCACAAAACTTTGCCACATTTGGAACATACTGTTCTTGCCCTGTGCAGAGGCGCTGCTTGTGCTCCCTCTTGTTGCAGAGCTGTCTCCACTGCCTCGACGCACAGAGCTGCTTTGTAAAGCAGTAGCAGCAGCAGTGCTCTCGGCTGGAGTGGAGAACATTATGGATTGCACCAGTGTGTCTTGTTACTTCCGCATTTTACGCTCCCGGTTCAACGGTGTGATGAGGCTTTGTAAGTTGTCCCGGTAGCGAGGGTCTAGGAGGGTGTACACCCAATAATCAGACGTGGTGTGAATGTGTTCGATGCGGCGGTCATTTCTCAGGCACTGCAGCATGAAATCAACCATGTGCTGCAGACTCCCAACTGGCCAAGAAACGTTGTCCCCTGCAAGAGGCGTCATCTCTGCCTGCTGTGCATCACCCCACCCTTGCTCTACATACTGACTAGAGCGTTGTCTACCTCCCTCTGGAGCGATGTCTTCCTCCTCCATTGACTCCTCCTCATCCTCCTCACAAAGTCCTTCAAATACATAAAAATTTACAAAATTTAAAACTCATAAAATTTAAAAACATTGTATCATAATTCTGTAACATCACTTTATGGAAACACAATAGCATTACAAAAGGATAGACAAAAACTGTACATTATGTGCATTGTAAATACATTAAAAGTTTGGAATGGTTATGAAAATATAGACAGCGACTCTGGAGGTTCAATTGTTGATACAGCATGGTACTTTGAAAGTCCTCCAGCCCTTTGGGAGGAACCACGTTGCGCTGACTGTCCAGAAGGTGATGGAATTTGTGACTCCTCATCCTCCACCTCTTCCAAAACCTCATGCCTTAGTGCTTGCAGTGTTTTTTGAAGCAGGCAGATAAGGGGGACAGTCAGGCTGACTAGTGCATCATCTGCACTCGCCATCCGCGTTGACTCATCAAACGCACGCAAAACGTGGCAGATGTCCTTCATAGAGTCCTTCGCCACTCATTACACTGGCTGCCCATTCATTATAGGATCCAATTCTAATTACTGGTTCTCACCAACAAAGCTCTCCACAGTGCAGCACCCCCCTACATCTCCTCCCTCATTTATATTTATCGGCCTAACCGACTGCTGCACTCTGCAAACGACCTTCGACTAACCTCTGCACTAATCCGTACCTCCCACTCCCAACTCCAAGACTTCTCCCGCGCTGCGCCAATCCTCTGGAATGCTCTACCCCAAGAAATTAGGACTATCCGCAATTTGGATGGTTTCAGGAGCTCCCTCAAAACACATTTGTTCACAGTGGCCTATCACATTCACTAATCAAAGTCATTCCATGTGTAAGTCTGTGTGTGCATCCCTCACTCCCTTAAAATGGCTGGACCATCATTGTAAAAACACCATTGTATATAAACACCTGTACTTTGTATTCCCCCACCTCATTGTAGATTGTAAGCTTTCACCAGCAGGGGCGGCTGATTTTGCTTTAATTATTGTATTGTTAACGTTGTTACTTATGACTTGTGTTTTGAAACTGTTAAACTGTAAAGCACTGCGGAATATTATGGCGCTATATAAATAAAGATTATTATTATTATTCTTATTATAGAGGCCCACTCAGTAGTGGTGAAGTGTGAACGGCGCAAATTGCGAGTTGATTGCGCCTGATGCAGCTGATACTCCATTACTGTTGGCTGCTGCTCACACAACCGCTCCAACATATGTAACGAGGAATTCCACCTGGTGGGTACGTCACATATGATGCGATGTTCATGAAGGCGAAATCTGCGTTGCAGAGCTGCAATCAGCGATCTGGCCATGCTGGAACGTCGCAAGTGAGCGCACTCTAGGCGGACCTTGTGCAGCAGTGCATCAAGATCCGGATAGTCCCTCAAAAAACTCTGCACGACCAAGTTGAGCACATATGACAGACATGGTATGTGAGTGAGGTTGCCAAGGCCCAGAGCTGCCACCAGATTTCGGCCATTGTCACACACTACCAAGCCTGCCTGTAGATTCGCTTCCAAAAACCACACGTCGCTCTTCTGCTTTATGGCATTACAGAGCTCCTGCGCTGTGTGGCTAAGATTCCCCATGGAAATTAATTTCAGGACGGCCTGTTGACATTTGGACACGGCTGTGTTCATATCGGTCGCAACAGGTAAATGTTCACGGGTCCATGTGGAGGTAGACCGTGACGGCTCCTGCAGCGATGATTCTGAGGAACTGGAGTAGGAGGAGGAGTCAATGTGTACAGACTTGATTCCTGCAATCCTTGGAGTTGGCAGAACACGTACAGCGCCACTCGCAAGATCAGTACCCGGCTACACAACATTGACCCAATGGGCAGTGAGGGAAAGGTATTGTCCCTGGCCATGGGTGTTAGAACCCTCTGTTAGGTTTTGTTTCAGTTTGCTGGTCACATGACCTTTTTTCCCTATTTAGTCTGGCTCCGCCCTTCTGGCTTTGCTTGACTTCATTGTATTATCTACTGTTAAGCTAGCCGGGTGCTTAGGTGCCTTAATCAGTCAGTTTTGCTTGATGTTAGGATCGCAAAGTATTTTTTTTTCTGTTTAATTATCCATGCTACAATTTATGTTAGGAGGTGTCCACCTTTTCTCCCAGTCCCTAGATCTTGTAGGGATTCCTCCCTCGCAACTATAGGTCTTCGTTCACACTAGATGAGGACTTTAGCGGGTCTGGTCGCAGGATCAGGTTCCCCGTTACATCGTAGGAATTCAGCTTAGTTGTATTGTAGGGACAGAATTCCCTTCTTTCCTTACTGGTTGTAGCAGATCATAACAATGGGTACTGGTCCACGCATCGGTGGTCAGGTGGACCTTGCTACTGAGGGCGTTTAGTAGCGCATGTTTAATTTTTCCCTCAACATGCTTTTGCAGACCAGGGACGGCTTGCCTGCTAAAATGAAATCGGCTTGGCACATTGTATTGTGGGACTGACAATGATATTCAGTTACGGAAACTGTCTGTCTCCACCAGCCTGAATGACAGCATTTCAAGGGACAGGAGTTTTGCAATGCCAGCATTCAGAGCCTGTGCTCGTGCATGGTTTGCGGAGTATGGCCGTCTTTTATCCCATGCCTGTGCTACCGATGGCTGTTTTGTGGCCTGGGAGTGTGAGGATGACAGGGAACTTGCTGCTGTGTGTGGAATAACACTTTGTCTCTGGACAACAGTGACTGAGGTTCTTCCATGGCGATCCTGTGAGGAAGCAGAACCAGCTGTGTGTGAGCTCGATGAAGAGGCTTCAACACAACCTGAAGATGTAGGTTCTGCTGTAGGTTGGCCTACATCTCCAGTGTGTCTTTGTAACTCAACTATGTGCTTTGTCCGCACATGTTTCCACATATTTGTGGTATTGAGGTGACTAACACTTTTAGCTATTTTTAATTTTTGATTACACAGCTTGCATTTGACATAGCAAATATCATGTGCAAGTGTGTGAAAAAAGGACCACGCAGTGCAAGTCCTGGGAGCGCACGTTTTGACTTTTGGAAGACAACTGCTCCGAACAGGTGCCAAACTGGAGGCTACAGGCAACCGAGTCTGCAGCCTAACTCTCCCTCCTGTTTGTACCGTTGGGGCAATGTCTTCCTCTATCTTCCTTCTATCACTAACCACTTCTCTAGGCCTCTCCCAGCTTTCAACCAAAGTACTGGTTCTCAGCCACAAAGCTATCCACAGTGCAGCACCCCTCCTACATCTCCTCCCTCATTTCTATCTATCGGCCTAACCGACTGCTGCGCTCTGCAAAAGACTTTCGACTAACCTCTGCACTAATACGTACCTCCCACTCCCGACTCCAAGACTTCTCCTGCTCTACGCCAATCCTCTGGAATGCTGTACCCCAAGAAATTAGGACTATCCACAATTTGCATGGTTTCAGGCGCTCCCTCAAAACACATTTGTTCAGAGCGGCCTATCACATTCACTAATCAAAGTCATTCTATGTATTCTGTGTAAGTGTGTATGTGTGTGTGTGTCTCTAGCCCATTCACTATCTCCATCCCTCACTCCCTTAAGATGGCTGGACCATCATTGTAAATGCACCATTGTATATAAACACCTATACTTTGTATCTCCCCCACCTCATTGTACATTGTAAGCTGTCACGAGCAGGGGCGACTTATTTAGCTTAAATTATTGTATTGTTAACGTTGTTACTTATGACTTGTGTTTTTAAACTGCAAAACTGTAAAGCGATGCGTAATATGATGGCGCTATATAAATTAATATTATTATTATTAGGATTCCTCTGAGCTGCTCCCACCACCTTCCTGTTCCTCATGCCATGTTGGGTCTTGGACCTCATCATCTCCACTACCCTCTTCCAACACCTGCTGCTGTTGGGTGGTCTGGCCAGCACCATGCTCAACAGAAACTGGCACCTGAGTCTCATCATCATCAGATGCGTTCTGCGGTGTGCTGACCATCGGCACTGTCTCACCCGCCTCTTCAGATTCAGAGAGACACAGCTGTTGCGCATCACTGCATACTCCCTCTTCTTCACATTACAGAATGCTGCTTGACTGGGCCCCTGTTTGCAAGCCAATAGATTTTGAGAACAGAAGCAGACACTCAGCTGGCTCCTGTACAGAACTCTCTGACTGCCTGGGCAATTTGCCAGGCGGTGAAGAGACAGATGGTTGCTCAACAGTGCTGTGGTCCTGAGAGGAGGTGGAAGCAATTGAAGTCAATGCATTGGCTGACATCCAACCAACAACGGCTTCAATTTGTTCTTCCCGCAGCAGGGGGGTACTCCGAGCTCCTACAAAAGTGCGCATAAAGGAACGCTCACGGGGAAAACTGGTGGATGCTGTGTCACTGGGGGCCGCAGCAGCCACAGAATCCCCACGTCCTCTCCCTGAAGAAACTCCACGGCCACGACCACGTGCCTTACTCCCTGCCTTCTTCATCTTGGTAGATTGATAAAGAAAGTCTGAAAAGTTATAAGGCCTAAGTGTGGTTATTCCGCAGAGACTGCAGTGAACACTGCACACAACTGTTCAGTAGGTGTGAAAGGCCCCTTTGTGTACTTCTATAGTGTTTGCAACCAATGTATTGTATACCGATGGAAGCGCGTCACACTAATAGATTTTATTTATTGTAATAGAATGGAGCAGCAACAATTAGAGAAAAATTTCAAGGATGTGCCAGTGACACACGCTCAGCAGACTACAACCAGCAGTGGTTGAAGAACTAACTGAAGCGTGATCTGCACTCCAAAAAGGAAAACCTCAGACTACAGTGAACACTGCACACAACTGTTCACTACCCAACGCGTCTCAGCAGGAAGGCAGTCTGTGCGTCAAAACAAGGCGCAAGTATACATCCACGTACCCTGTTTATAAAGCTATATAAAAAAAATTATGTAGTAGTGACGTACACTTTATTGAGGTACAGTATTACATCGCCATTCACCATCTGTGGCTATGCAGTCTCATCTATATATACCTTATCTATCCGTTGTCATGCTTGCAAGTCGACAGTCAGGCATAAATAGCAATTTTCACTATGCACTATGCACTTTTTAAAGGTTATGTTTGTTAATAAAAATGATTATTGCCACATATTATGAGTATTACATGATGGAAATTGTATAATTTTGTATAAACTGTTTAGTGACATTATTCAGCAAATGTAACATTTTAGTAATGTCACAGATAACTTGTAATGCTGATGATGTTTTGAAGTCAGACATTCATTGTCTATACAATAAAAATGGTGTACATACTGTTACTTATCCATCATTAATGGATTCAGATATGTACTTGTATGCTTTTATGTACAACCGTATAGCAGATTCCTTAACTAATTTATTTTGTGGTTTGCATTGCTGTTCAACATGTTAATGTATGTGTTTATGTTTGTCAATTCTTTATTTATCTAGATATTAGTTTAAATGAAATCATCATCTTATGGTAGTAAAGGTTATCTTTCTCTTGTTTGAAGTATAGACATTTAAAATTGACAGGTAACAAGGAAATTACTTGATCTAGTATTTAAACATCCTCCTTGACCCTGGGCTCCAACACCGCCAGTTGTTGCCTGTAAGTGCTGTTAGCACAGTCAACACTTGCTCCTGTGTTACTGGGGTTCAGTAATGTCAGTTGTTCCTCTGCTGTGTGAACGGCAAAAAGTACTGCTGACCTACCCTGTTCTCCTCTCAACCCTGGGCTCCAACACCGCCAGTTGGTGCTCGGAAGTGTAATTGGCACGGGTACTCACTCCTGCCCAGACTGGTTACAGCACGCCAGCTGTTTCCTGTCAATGTCAACGTCACTTAGCCTCCAATAAGTTGTCCTGTCGTGTTGCGGTCGGGTTAGCCGACTCTATGGTGCCTGCAGTTTAGGTGCTTCCTATGTGTGCTGCAGGATATGTAAATAAAGGCTGTTTCCGTTGTGACAATAGGACAATCACCCACTGTAGGACTGTGGGATTCGGTAACTGCGGCCGGCTCGCGGCCTGTCAACTTAAATTTCCATGGGTACCTTCTGCTACCCGTCCGGGTTCCAGTACCGTCAGCTGGTTCTCCGCAGTGCCTTTGGCCTAGGTGCCTCTATCTCGGTATCCGAGTTCCAGCAATGTCTGCTGGTCCTTGGTAGTGCTTTGGAGCACAGGTACCTCCTGCTTAGTAACCGTGTCCCAGTAACGTCAGCTGGTCCTCGGTTGTGCCATTGGCTCTTTTCCTTCTGCTGCCCCTCCGGGTTCCAGTACAGTCAGCTGGTCCTCGTTACTTCCATTGGCTCTTGTACCTTCTGCTACCCGTCCGGGTTCCAGTACCGTCAGCTGGTTCTCCGCAGTGCCTTTGGCCTAGGTGCCTCCATCTCGGTATCCGAGTTCCAGCAACGTCTGCTGGTCCTTGGTAGTGCTTTGGAGCACAGGTACCTCCTGCTTAGTAACCGTGTACCAGTAACGCCAGCTGGTCCTCGGTTGTGCCATTGGCTCTTTTCCTTCTGCTGCCCCTCCGGGTTCCAGCACAGTCAGCTGGTCCTCGTTACTTCCATTGTCTCTTGTACCATCTGATACCCGTCCGGGTTCCAGTAACGTCAGCTGGTTCTCGGAAGTTAGTCAGCCTTCTTGTACCTTCAGCTACATTTCCAAATTGAAGATTTTTTAAATGTTTTTTTGGGTAATCACTATGGATCTCCAACAATGAAGACGACGACCCTGATGACCACCCCGAAGAAGCCGACGAGCCCGAAGACGAGGACCCTGAAGAGGACGACGACGACCTTGGAGACCACCCCGAAGAAGACGACGACCACAAGGACGACGAGCATCAAGCCAACCAGCCTGAACACCATCACAAAGAACAAATAAAAGATTACCAGAAGAAGATCACCAACAGGACAAAAGAAGGTTAAGACAAATTACAAGATGCAGAACAAGAGACAGAAGAACAATAAGCAGAAGATCAAAAAGCAGAAGAACATGAAGTATAAGACCAAAATTAAGAGCTAAATATATGCTCTAAATTATAAGCAGAAGAAGACTAAGCAGTGTATGGGGGTGAGTCCGTTCCTCCTCGTGGTGCCCCTGGAAAATGCCTGCTGCTGCTGCTGCAGGCTAAACTGAACGCGGACAAACACCGTTGTAATTTAAATCTTTGGTGACAGCAAGAACGGAAGGATGAAAAATTCATACTTTTACAGATTACAAGTACAGGAATCTCTGTCACAAATAAGAATATGATGAAGAAGATGAATAGGAAGAAGATGAAGAAGTAGAATATGAAGAAGAATAATAGTTTAATAAGAAGAATATGAGTAATGTTAACAAAAAGATCAATAGCAAGAAGTTTAAGAAGAAGATAAATAAGGTGAAGATGAAGAATAATTTGATGAAAAAGATGATGCTGCTGAAGATTATGAAGGAGAAAGTGTGGCAGAAGTTAAAAAGGTGAAGAGCATGGAAGTTGTGAAACATACATATTTGCCAAAATAGAAAAAAGGTTAACAACATTGTCAATTTCTTTTGTCAATCCGAACGTCTTTAAAAAAAAAGTATTACTGCTATTTCATTTGATTGGGTTAAACATCTATGCCTTTAATGTCTCCTCAACCTCCCCAAATACATTCTACATTACTCTTTGTTGTTTTCCTTCATGTACAATTAACCTACAAGGCAAGAATGTTTTTTTTTTAATTCCGATATTTTGTTCCCATAGACTTACATTGGATTTCCGGTATCAGTATTGGGTATCGCCGATACTTTTTGGGTATCGGCGATACCCATTCCGATCCGATACTTATTGATATCGGAAAGTATCCTCAACTCTAGTTAGTGGTTTTAGTCTGCAATTTTCATTTCTTTAGTCATTTTCAGACACCTTTTTTATGCACTTTGAAGTCTGATCCAAGATTTAGATTTTTTTCCTGTTAGAACTTAATTAACTCATATATCATAACAACTTCTATCCTGTACTCATTTCCTCTTTATGTGTTTTCTTCCTTTTGCATTGTTGCTTTCTCTACCCTCTGTTTGACTATACATTCTTTCTCCCCTCTCTACACTGGAGATCTGTATCCAACCCTCTTCCCATCCATGCTATTATCTCTTCACTGAGAGAAGGTAGGGAGAAAGCAGATAGAGCCAAAAGGAGCAGGAGCACTGACAGATTTGTAACAGTTTTACAAAAGCATGGAGAAAGATAAAAAAAATAAAGGACCTCTGCAGCAACAAAATGGTAGAAAAATTGTGATGGAGACTGTGTAGAAAGTTGTTTAACTTTACATTCAGTGAGCAAATGAACAATCAAACAGCATTTGTGTGAAGGTGTGCATAGCCTCGTAATAAAGCATATCAGTGGACATATTAAGATCCAAAAAATGAAGGCAGCACTCCAAGATGTAAGAAATGGGTGGTTTATTAGCCCATATGCGACGTTTCGGTCCTAGATGTGGACCTTTTTCAAGCAGTTATAAAGTGCAAATGCAGACATATATATAGTGAATAGACCACTTAAGGCAATATATGAGAATCAGTGAATTGTACAACTTACAAAAGATACAGAAAGTTCACAGCACAATGAGTCTATGAAATGACGTGCAAATAAGATGCAGCTTCATGAATTACAATGATCTTAGATGTCACAGTGTAAATAAAAAAACATACAATTGACAATTAGTGGCAGCTGTGAATGGTGTTTGGAAGCATGACTAAAGCCCGGGTCTCACATAGCGATACACCAGCGATCCCGACAACGATCAGGATAGCTGGTGTGTCGCTACATGATCGCTGCTGAGTAGGGTTGAGCATTCTGATACCGAAACCCGGTTCCGATACCTGAAATCCAATGTAAGTCTATGGGAACAAAATATCGGAATTAAAAATATTCCGATATTTTGTTCCCATAGACTTACATTGGATTTCAGGTATCGGAACCGGGTTTCGGTATCGGAATGCTCAACCCTACTGCTGAGCTGCCAAACAGGCAGCGATCAGCACAGCGACACTGCGGGTAACATTGCTTAGTTACCCGCAGTGTACATTGGATACCAGCGCCCTGATGCAGGGAGCTGGTAACCAAGGTACACGTCGGGTTTCCATGTGCTGCGCGGTGCCTGGAAACCCGCTGTGTTTATATATATATATTATATATTAAGTTATATGATTTTCCATGGATTCAAGATAATTGTAGCACTTGCACTAGGTGATTGCTAGATATCTTTGTAGACATTATAGCTGTTAGCAAATTAACTATAATCCATAGCATTTACTACTGACTATTCCCTACAGACCAGAACATTGGAAAATAACACATCTCTTTTCCCAACTAACAATCTCATCTGTGCTAATGCAGTGGCTAAACAAAGATAGGAGACACATACTTCTTTTTTGACAGTGTATTAATGATGTTTGTCTTGGCACACTCTTCCAATCTTATCCCTTACTACAGATAACATAAGAGCAAGCAATTTCGGCAAAGGTCTCCTGGTACAATCTCTAGAGCAGCACTGTAACCTGAGTGTCAAAAATGAGATTTGAAAGATAACGCAAACTGAATAAACAGGAGAACATGCTTCTTGCTGAGCTCTAATAGATGGCTATGCTCACAGCCAATTAACGTATGTTAACGGTGCATTTACAATGAAAGATTACAGCAAACTGGCTTTTGTAGGAATGCTCATTTCACCATTTTGCTGTGTAAACAGGCTGATGATGTACTGCACAAAACATAGTTCTTGGAAATGCATATTCCTAGGACTCTTGCTGGACTCTTGCTGGCAAACATAATGAAAGCCCATGAGTTACTGATCGCTAGTTTAAACAAACCCCCTCAAAAAATTGAGCCTGAGCATATGTTGGAATAAGTGTAATGCATAGGTGTGCATTTGTAAGAAGATGAGCCAGAACAGAGTCAGCGGTTCTATATGCGCTTTAGGGCCGGAACTATCAGGGCTGTCACCACTGTTGCCGGGGGGCTATTGGTCTGGGTGGAGAGGGCCCTGAGCACCTGAGAGAAGGGGGTGTGGGAGAGATAAAAGGGACTGAGAGCAGGAAGACGAGAGATTTGGCGGGAAGGCAACAAGGGAGAAGGGTGAAGGTTGACTCACTCCCCACTGCTCCGACTACTGATGCCACATACGCCAATTCCTTGCGGACTGACTCACCCTCTGAGATGGCACTGCCCCCGGGTGTTCCCCTACAGGTACGGTACACCTCGTGCTTTGATCATAGCGAGCCCGTGGGACTCACACCTCCCTGGCCTGTCAGCCTGTGTATTCCCCATATCCGCACACCTTCGCGACCTGTCAGCCTGTGTACTCCCCGTGTACTGAGACATTCCAGAGGAAACAACAAAAGGGACTGATCCCACACATCAACGCACTCAAGTTAAGCAAGCCCGGATACTTTGGCATGGTCAGGAGACATTGCATTTCGTTCCTGCGCAGCAGAGCCAGAGACTTTTTTTACGGATTGCGACGTCAGCGGGAGCTGTTCCAACCTCTTCCCTACAAGAACTTAAACCGATAAGTTACCTCTCTCATACACCCTTTTTTCTCAAATATTGTGTTATTTTTGTGCAAATACTGCTGTTGCGCTCAGTGTTCCAGCACATTACGTTTTTGTTTTTCTTCTCCCTGCGCGGAGTATTCCTTATACACAATTAACCCATTCAAAGTAAATCTTGTTAACCCCTTCTCTGTCTCCTGCTCTTCACTGCATCCGACGAACCTCACTTTCCGTATTTCTACACATTCACACTGTGGCCTTTTAACAGACAGAACCTAATATAAAAACTAAATGAGCATATCCCCTGCTGTAAGTAAATAAATAAATAGTAATAGTACATGTAAACAACATAGGGTACATAGTTAACACTGTTTTGATAAAAAGCTTAAAAGCCATCCCACCATGACAATCGATACGGTACCTAACTCTTGTACTTCAGACACTTGCCCAAGGAAAACTATATAAACAAAATAAACAGAACAAAAAGGGGAGCCACACCCCTGTTTGTATGCAGTACAAAAACTAAAACAAAAGCAAAAAATGTTGAGCTCGAGAATAAGTTGGGTAAACATCAAGAGTTAGGGACTGTCACAGTTGGGTACACCATGTCGGGGTGGGATGGCTTTTACGCTTTTTTTTTATCAAAACAGTGTTAACTAAGTATCCCATGTTATTTACATGTACTTTTACTATGCATTTATTTACTTACTACAGGATATTTGCTCATTTTGTTTTCATCTTAGGTCCTGATTAGTGATGGGCGAGAGTACTTGGCACTACATAGAGATGAGCGACTTTGCCTCCGGGAGGGTCGAGTCGGGTTTCGGACCACCCGACTTTATCAAAAGTCGAGTCGAATGAAATCGGCCGACTATCAGAAAAAGTCGGAGTTTTGACTGAAACTCGAACCGACCCCAGTGCAAGTCAATGAGGAAGAAAAGTCGGCAGGGAGTGGAGGACAGTAAACACACCTACAGTGCCCATTTCAATGCCAACGACATCAATTCTTATTACTTAAGCTTATCAACCTTAATTTACCGTATATACTCGTGTATAAGCCGACCCGTGTATAAGCCGACCCCCCTAATTTTGTCACAAAAAACTGGGAAAACTTATTGACTCGTGTATAAGCCGGGTGTATAAACTGCCCTCCTGCTCTGTGCTGCTCCCGTCCTGCTCCTTGCTCCCCCATCCAGCTCTGTGCTCCCCTATTCTCCTCTGTGCCCCCCTTCTGCTCCGTCCTCTGCTGTGCTCCCCCATTCCTTCTCCGTACTCCTGTGCCCCCCTGTCCTGCTCCATGCTTCCCCCGTTCTCCGTTCTCCTCCCCGTCCTCCTCCATGCTTCCCCCATCCACCGTTCTCCCCCCCTGTCCTGCTCCATGCTTCCCCCATCCTCCGTTCTCCTCCCTGTCCTCCTCCATGCTTCCCCCATCCACCGTTCTCCCCCCCTGTCCTGCTCCATGCCTCCCCCGTCCTCCGTTCTCCTCCTCGTCCTCCTCCATGCTTCCCCTGTCCTGCTCCATGCTTCCCCCGTCCACCGTTCTCCTCACCGTCCTGCTCGTGCTCCTTGTCCTCTCCTCCATCATACTCACCCCTCCCCGTGCCATCGCTGAACTTGCCTGCAATCCTGCAGCTCTCCCCGGCTTCCTTCAGCTCTCCAGCGCTGAGCGGTGATGTAATACCGCTCATTAAGGCCATGAATATGGAGGCGACGCCCATGGGAGTGGTGTCGCGTCCATATTACATTACCTTAATGAGCGGGTATTACATCACCGCTCCGTGCTGGAGAGCTGAAGGAAGCCGGGGAGAGCTGCAGGATTGCAGGCAAGTTCAGCGATGGCACGGGGAGGGGTGAGTATGATCCCAGCCACCGGCTCCTGCCTGCGGCACCCCCTACCCCGCTGGTTTCTGCCCTATGACTTGTGTATAAGCCGAGGGGGCATTTTCAGCACGAAAAAAGGTGCTGAAAATCTCGGCTTATACACGAATATATACGGTACTATATAATAATAGTAACGCATTGAAAGCTGGGGGTTATTTGGCTAAAGTTGTGGGGGGGCAGGGCAGGCTCCAGGTTTTCATGGGCCCCTGTTATGTTTAGGTAGCTGAGGAGAGCAGGCAAAAATGGCAATACACCAGAGAGGTTGGAATCTACTGGATTGCAGTACCCTGACTAACCACCACAACTAAAGGCAGCCGTGGAGCGTACCTACGTTGGTCCTAGACGCCTCGTCACAGCCTGAGAAGCTAACTACACCTAAAGATAGAAAGAGGAAAACTATCTGCCCCGCAACAGATCCCCAAAGAACATAGGAAGCCCCCAAACATGTAATGGCGGTTAGACAAGAGGATATACAGACACAGACAGAAAATAGTATGAGCAAACATTGAGGCCCAAACTTCCTAGACAGAAAAGGATAGGAAGGACACTTACTGTAATCCCAAAAAACCCTAAAAAGTACCAACACTACTAATTACAAAAACACCTGAGATCACATGACCTCTACCACCTAAATTAGTTCTCTGGTGTAACAAAACTAAGCCGCAGCCACTGAAAAAACTGGAAAAGGCAAATGAACAAATAACAGAGGCTCAGATAAACTGAGAGGAGCACAAGCCCCAGGAGGGGACCTGGCTGACCTCCACAAGAGTGCAGGAAACAATGCAAAAAGCAAGCACAAAAATAAAAGCAGAAAATATCTTATCTGAGAGCAGGAGAAGAGGCAAGATTCAGCAGGCTTCCAAGTGGGGAGCCCACCCTGCATGTTTGGCGCCTGATTTTCAGTCACTAATCATGTGGGGATTGCCTGCCAATCACGGTAATGCCATAGCCATGTTGGCTACTGGCATTACTGTGATTGGCCGGCAACATAGCGTCATTGGGTCATACAAGACCTGGTAATACCATGTAGGGTGCATTGTATAGGGAGAGTTTCTGCTACAGAAGGGACAGTGTGTTATATAGCGTTCCAGTACCTGCTGGTGCAACATTTAACCAACAACCAGCCCTTTTTAAGGCTATTTCAAATAGATTCTATTTTATAATACCGCTCTTAGCTGCAATTAGGGTAGGATTAGCTGCTAGAGTATGAATAGTGTATCAGAGGCACTTAGAGCAGGGTTGAGTGCGTTAAAGTCCTTGGTGCTGCTACGTTAAATCAACTGTCCTTTTCAGGTCTAACTCAAATAGGTTCTATTCTCTAGTAATGCTGCTCTTATCTGCAATTTGTTTAGGGTTAGATGGTAGAGTAGTGATAGCATATTAGTGACATATTGGCAGGGTCAGGGCCCCGCCACACCTAGCGACACACCAGCGATCCTGACAAGATATGAACTTGTCAGGATCGCTGGTGTGTCGCTACATGATTGCTTCCTGAGCTGCCCAACAGGCAGCTCAGGCAGCAATCAAGACAGCGACACTGCGGGTAACGTTGCTTATTTACCCGCAGTGTACGTTGGATACCAGCCCGCTGGTGCAGGGAGCTGGTAACCAAGGTAAGCATCGTGATTCCAGGTGCTGCGCGGCACCTGGTAACCCGATGTGTACCTTGGTTACCAGCTCCCCTGCAGTAGCGCGCTGGTATCCAACATACTCATTGGGTTTCCAGGCGCCACACGGCGCCTGGAAACCCAATGTGTACCTTGGCTACCAGCTGATCGCTGGTCTCCTGCCTGCCACACGCAGCGATGCATGCTGGCCAGCAGGAGACCAACGATCAAAAAAATGTCCAGGACATTCAGCGACGATCAGAGATACCTAGCAGGGGGGCTGATCGTCGCTGAATGTCACACACAGCGATATCGCTGGGGAGATCGCTGTTGCATCACAAAACTAGTGACTCAGCAGCGATCTCGTGTGTGACGGGGGCTTTAAGTCCGTTATAGTCCTTGGTGCTGCTACATATAAGCAAAACTCCTTTCAGGGACAATTTAAATAGATTCTTGTCACGACTCTGTTGTTGGGTGTCCCAGGACGAGGGGGTTCCTTTCCTGTCTCTAATGCTAGGGGTGCCCTAGCTTGCCATGTTCCCCAGATTACTTCTGATGGTGAATATTCCTGGGCCACGTACACCAACCAAGTGGCCATGTTCCAGGTGAAACTGTGCTTGCTGCGCGAGTACAACACACATTCTCACCCATGAGACCTAGCTTCCTGTCCCACTGTGGAAGCCAGAACTGTGCAAGCAGGTTGTGGGTTGGATGGAAGATAATGCTTCCAGGCTGTTTGTCAGCACCACCCTTCCTGCCACACTGTCCAGTCTCACTAGGCAAGAGTCTGGACCACATAACCCTCACCCTTGTCATTCATTCTCCCACCATGGTGAATCCCAAGAGACAAATATGGATTACTGTGTGGGACAGTATAGCTTATCTTTACTTCGGATAGGTAAGGGATATAATTTTTATAGTGATGAGCGAATATGCTCGTTGCCGGGGTTTTCCCGAACATGCTCTGGTGGTCTCCGAGTATTTGGAAGTGCTCGGAGATTTAGTTTCTGAGGGTTTCAGCCCACAGATGTCAGTTTTGCCGCCGCTGGTTATCAAAAATGTAAGAGACCACACGTCAATTTTTTTAAAAAAATGTATTTATTTATAGCAGAGGCGCCGGCTGATGAATACTCCCATTAGTGATGCCTGCTCTCCGTGTTATCAGCGATAGCAGAGGTAGGCTGATGAGAGTAGTACTCTCTCATCAGCCGACTACTGTGACCGGTGGTAAACTTTTTACCACTTGTCACAGCTGCTGGCTCACACTGTCATCTGACAGCATGGGAACCACAGCTCTCTTACTGGCAGTAACAATCTTACCGCCCAACAGAGCCTGTGTTTGCCGAGCTGTCATGCAGATGAGAGCATGAAAAATAATGGATGTTTGGGCCACCCATTCATTTGAATGGGGTCTGGGTTCGGGTACCGTTTGGGTACCCAAACCAAACTTTTTTTAGATGTTGGGCTGAAAACACCAGACCTGAACATCCATGAGATCGCCCATCACTATAGAACACCTGTGGAGAGAGCTTAAAATTGCTGTTGGGAGAAGGCACCCTTCAAATATGAAAGACCTGGGCAGTTTGCAAAAGAAGAGTGGTGCAAAATTCCAGTTAAGAGGTGTAAGACTCTTGTTTATAGGTATAGGAAGTGACTGATTGCATTTATTTTTTCAAAGGGTGTGCAAGCAAATATTAAGTTGAGAGTGCCAACAATTTTGTCCAGGTCATTTTTGGGGTTTTGTGTGAAATAATGTAAAAAAAATTTTACATGTTTTTTTTGTGTTTTTTCCAATAGACACAAAAGAAGTAAACATTTGTATAACAAAAAGTTTACAATACTTTTCTGGGACAATTTCAAGGGAACAATTTTAGGGAACAATACTTTTCTGGAACAATTTCAAGTGTGCCAACACTTTCAGCCATGAATGTAGACCTAGTGTCCAGTGCTAGATTTCTAGCTTGTTTTTTCTATACAGATAGTGTTTTGAAAAAATAAAAAATGTAAAAAAAAATATATACCGTATATACTCGTGTATAAGCTGAGATTTTCAGCACCTTTTTTCATGCTGAAAATGCCCCCTCAGCTTATACACGAGTCATTGGGCAGAAACCAGCGGGGGAGGGGGTGCCGCGGCAGGAGCCGGTGGCTGGGACATCATACTCACCCTCCCCGTGCCATCGCTGAACGTCCCTGCAATCCTGCGTTGTACCCGGCTTCCTGCAGCTCTCCTGTGCTGAGCGGTGACATATACCGCTAATTAAGGTCATGTAATATGGACGCGACGCCACTCCCATAGGCGTGGCGTCCATATTCATGGCCTTAATGAGCGGTATTACGTCACCGCTCAGCACAGGAGAGCTGCAGGAAGCCGGGTACAACGCAGGATTGCAGGGACGTTCAGCGATGGCACGGGGAGGGTGAGTATGATGGAGGAGGATGGGGGGAGCATGGAGGAGGACAAGGAGCACGGAGCAGGACGGGGGGGAGAACGTAGGACGGGGAAGCATGGAGGAGGACAATGAGCATGGAGCAGGACGGGGGGAAGAACAGAGGACGGGGGAAGCATGGAGGAGAACAATGAGCACGGAGCAGGACGGGGGAGAAAACGGAGGATGGGGGAAGCATGGAGGAGGACAATGAGCACGGAGCAGGACGGGGGGAGGATGGAGGGCACAGAGGAGCACGGAGCAGGACGGGGAGGATGGAGGGCACAGAGGGCACGGAGTTGGACGGGGGGGCACAGGAGGACGGAGCAGGAAGGGGGGAGCACAGAGGAGAATGGGGGAGCACAGAGCTGGATGGGGGAGCAAGGAGCAGGACGGGGGCAGCAAAGAGCAGGACGGCGGTTTATACACCCAGCTTATACACGAGTCAATAAGTTTTCCCAGTTTTTTGTGGCAAAATTAGAGGGTTGGCTTATACACGGGTCGGCTTATACATGAGTATATACGGTATATATTTTTTTAAAATAATACATCTAACATAAAATCCTAATTTAAATGACAGTGAATTTTCTGATGACACATTCCTTTTAACCCATGTATGCTTCAAAAATAAAAGTTGTCATTTTAATAACTCGAAGCTTCATTGCTCGTGTTCGTTAAAAGTGATGCATCGGCAGGTTAATATATTGCTAGTGTTCTAATTGCTTATGTTTCGGCACAGGACTTACCCCCACACAGGGATTAAGAGTGTAAAGGCTGGGTCTCACATAACGATACACCAGCGATCCCGACAACGATATGCACTTGTCAGGATCGCTGGTGTATCGCTACATGATCGCTGCTGAGCTGCCAAACAGGCAGCTCAGGCAGCGATCTGGGACAGCGACACTGCGGGTAACATCGCTTAGTTACCCGCAGTGTACCTTCGATACCAGCGCCCTGATGCAGGGAGCTTGTATCCAAGGTACACAGCGGGTTTCCAAGCGCTGCGCGGTGCCTGGAAACTCGCTGTGTACCTTGGATACCAGCTCCCTGCATCAGGGCGCTGGTATCCAAGGTACACAGCGGGTTTCTAGGCACAGCCCCGCGCCTGGAAACCCGCTGTGTACCTTGGTTACCAGCGGATCGCTGGTCTCCCGCCTGTCACACGCAGCGATGCGTGCCTGTCAGCGGGAAACCAGCGATCAAAAAAAGGTCCTGACATTTCAGCGACGATCAGCGATACCCGGCAGGGGGGCTGATCGTCGCTGAATGTCACACACAGCGATATCGCTGGTGAGCTCGCTGCTGCGTCACAAAACTAGTGACTCAGCAGCGATCTCGGTAGCGATATCGCTATGTGAGACGGGCCCTTAAATCTTGTATTCCCCAATGCACAGGATGTAATTCCTATATTAAACAGAGGCCAGCATCCCGACCATTCATTATAGTTCAATGCAGGCGGTATAATTAGTAGAGCGGGGTGCCCTGTGACTTGTTATATGCACAACATGCAATCAAGTGGGCTCTACTCCAATATCCTATATATAGCAAGAGAGCTTATTATCAAATGTCACAGTCCTTTTTCCTTGGTTTGTGCATATCTTGCCATTCTTGGTAGCCAAATTTCTTCACGCCCATGAATTCTGCATGATTTATCCCCTTATAGCGGTCTAATCAGATTTATAAGTACCTTCATTTAGTCCCTAAGGAACAGGAATCAGCCTTCGGCTTAAGAATTATCTTATTTAGACACAAGCAGTGCTGAGCTTTAGATGTTATGTTCCATTGTAATTATTGCTTATTCATGAAGCATTAACATTTTTATTTGCTTTGTATGATCATGAAAGCTTTGTATCGGAGGATGATTATTATTATTACTACTATTGCAAATGGGGATATTTGGTACATCCATGTGTGGGAAAGAAGTAACATAGGGGTTTGTACTAAGCTTGTACTAAGCTAATCAGTGTTTGAATCTGTGCATGTGAGCTGCCCTCCCAGGGCAGTGGGGGTACTCGGATCCGAGCCTATTAACTCCTATGAGGGATGTCACGGCAACACAGCTCGGTCCGTGGCCCTGGGCGCTCACCATAAATGGGGGATATTTACAGGGGAATGAATGTTCGTGTAATTGGTCGTGACGCCACCTGTAGTGTCTGGTCAGGGGGACAGATCCACTGGAAGGGATGGGGTTCGCAGCTAGATGTTAGGCCTCCTACAGGTGAGGCTGTGTCCTTCCAGGGCAGGTAGATGTGTAGGGATGCAGGACGAAGGGGAACCCGGCAGGGTAGGGACAAGAAGGTGACACACACACAAGTCACTTTGGTACCTTTACTAAAGATGTTGCAGGCACATCCCGGAGCACTGTAGGGTGAAGAGTGCACATCCAGATTCTCCCACTGAGTAGGTATATGGCCTCCTGTTCCTTGCCTTTCCTTAATGACTTTCTGGCTGGCATATAGCTGGGCCTAACTTAATCTCTGTCCTGCACCTGGCTGACCTTGTGGTTGGACCTCCTCTTGAAGTACACAGTCCCTGAACTCAGTCCTCCTGGCCCTGTTACGTATCAGCTCTGTGATGCTCCTGGGACTTGAAGTCCTCCAGGAATTCCAGTGCTCTCCTACTGGGTCGTGGAGATCCCTGTAGGCTCGGACCCAGCGTCCGGTTTCTACTTGCTGGGGTGAGCTGGTTGGCTCCTCTGCCCCTTTGCTACTTCCTCTTGCCTTCGGCCTACTCGGGCCCTCACACAATTATACACACTGGCAGATGGTGGGCTGCCTTTTCTGCCGCTCTCAAAGTGTCGGCACACTCCAAGCTCTTTACTGAACTGAGCTGAACTCACTCTGCTGCAGACTGCAGCCTTCTGCCTTTTGCTCAACTCTGCTGAGCTGCACTTCTCTCAAGTCTCTCAAGTTTGACTAGTCTCTGCCTGAACTTCCTACCTTCACCCTCCTTTTATATTCCTATTAGGGGTCCCTCTGGTGGTCTTAGGGGACGGGTGAAGGTGTGTGTATGTATAGTGAGACCTCTAGTGGTACAATCCTTCATGCACCCTTCTGGATTTGTGGAACTGAGCGAAGCTGGGCTCCACATTCCCACCTAGTACAACTCAGCACTCCGGGCTGAAATACTTTTTCTACAAAACAAAACAGTAAACATTAGACAAACTATATCTTCCCTTTACGGGAGGTGAGGCACTTGAACTGTTGCATAGACAAATAAATAACTATATACATAGATGCATGGTAAAAACAATTAGGAGATGAGCACCCGAAAAGTCTGAGTCTCTTTTGGAAGATTGCTCAAAGGGTAATGGAAAAACAAGTAAACAGTGTCCATTTCACTTGAATTGGCATGAAAAGCAAAAGACAAATTAGTAAGCAACTGGTTAAGGCATAATAGAAATAACAATATATTACAATTATGTACAATTCCTCTTAGGTAACTATCTATATTAGGTGCCTATTCTTTATACCTTGCAGGGAGTTGTCCTTTTGTACTACGGGTCGATTTACGTAGTGTGGAGGTAAGCATGGTGTCAGTATCCCTGTCTGTTCTAAGTGCGAGTGAATTATAGAATTGCCTTAACCTCTCCACTGGGCTGGCAAGTATACTATGAGCTGGGTTATCCAACTCTGTCTCTGCAGGGGATCCTTCTTCCTGAGATTCTGCTTCTTGAGATTCTGTTTCTCGGGGTTCTGCCTCGTGGGATTCTGCTGGGGCAGGTTCCTCTGGAACAGACTCTGCTGCGGCAACCGGCTCAACTTGATGTAGAAGTTCTCCTTGTTGTTTGTTGTGAATGTGTTAGAAATGAATTCTGAGCAGAAGCTCCCTCTGGTGGTTACAAACAGTACTGAACTATTCAATGAAGATTGTGAAGATTGGCAATCAGGTGTTACAGACTGGTCTTATATAAGGGAGGTTCCCTCCCATCAGGGTTGCCAGTGATCAATTGTTCTTGTCTCAACTTTGGTTCCTGGTTCACTTGGAAGCTAGCTGTGTCTTTCCTGCATCTTCTGCTAACAGATAAGATATTTTCTGCTTTTATTTTTGTGCTTGCTTTTTGCATTTTGTCCCTCACTTCTGTGGAGGTCAGCCAGGTCCCCTCCTGGGGCTTGTGCTCCTCTCAGTTTATCTGAGCCACTGTTATTTGTTCATTTGCCTTTTCCAGTTTTTTCAGTGGCTGCTGCTTAGTTTTGTTACACCAGAGAACTAATTTAGGTGGTATAGGTCGTGTGATCTCAGGTGTTTTTGCAATTAGTGAGTTGGTATTTTTTTAGGGTTTTTTGGATTGCAGTAAGTGTCCTTCCTATCCTTTTCTTTCTAGGAAGATTGGGCCCCAACGTTTGCTCATACTATTTTCTGTCTGTGTCTGTATTTCCTCTTGTCTAACCGCCATTACATGTTTGGGGGCTTCCTATGTTCTTTGGGGATCTGCTCCGGGGCAGATAGTTTTCCTCTTTCTATCTTTAGGTGTAGTTAGCTTCTCAGGCTGTGACGAGGCGTCTAGGACCAACGTAGGTACGCTCCACGGCTGCCTTTAGTTGTGGTGGTTAGTCAGGGTACTGCAATCCAGTAGATTCCAACCTCTCTGGTGTATTGCCTTTTTTGCCTGCTCTCCTCAGCCTACCAAATCATAACAGTATCACCGGCCAAACTGAAAATTATATGGTACTCACAGAAGGGTAAGATAGTGTAAAAAAAAAAAAGTTGTCAGAGTTGTCAGAGATATTTTTTTTTTCCCTCTTTTTCTCTGGGTGCTGAGGATTTTTTTCTCTCTCAATGGAGTTTGCACAGTTGTCTGGCCGTGTGGATCAACTTGCCAATGAAGTTCGGAGTATTGCTACCTATCTTGCAGGGTTGCCGGTTGTGGAACCTAGGATCCCCATGCCAGATTTGTTTTTAGGGGATCGAGCTAAATCTCTGAATTTCAAAAATAACTGTAAGTTGTTTTTTGCCTTAAAACCTAAGTCCTCAGGGAAAGCAGCACAGCAGGTTCAAATTGTCATCTCTCTCCTGCGCGGCGATCCTCAGGATTGGGCTTTTTCCCTGACACCTGGGGATCCTGTTTTGAGTAACGTTGATGCATTTTTTCTGGCTCTGGGGTTATTGTACGATGAACCTAATGTCACTGATCAAGCTGAAAAAGCTTTGTTGGCATTAAATCAGGGGCTTGAGGATGCTGAGTTATACTGTCAGAGATTCCGAAGGTGGGCAGTCCTGACCAAATGGAATGATGATGCTTTGGCAGCCCTTTTTCGGAAGGGTCTGTCAGAGAAGTTAAAAGATGTTATGGTGGGTTTCCCTGCTCCCTCTGGTCTCAATGATTCTATGTCATTAGCGATTCAAATTGACAGACGTTTGCGTGAGCGTAGAGGTATGCGTGGAATAGTGTTGCCTTGTGAACCAGCTTCTGAACCCATGCAGTGTGATAGAGTGGCTTCTGGGGCACAGCGTCATGAGTTTAGAAAACGCAATGGGTTATGTTTCTACTGTGGTGAGTCGGTGACGCCTCTCATGCTATTTCAGTCTGCCCTAAGCGGGGAAGACGTTTTGCACGCTCAGTTGTCTTGGGTAGTGTTCAGACTAAATTTCTGTTGACTGTTACCCTGATTTGCTCCCTGTCCACATTTTCTGCTCAGGCTTTTGTTGATTCGGGAGCAGCTATTAACCTGATGGATTTTGATTTTGCTAAACGTTGTGGGTTTCCCTTGATACCCCTACGGAAGTCTATTCCCCTACTGGGGATTGATTCTACCCCTTTGGCTGAGAATAAACCCCAGTTCTCTACTCGGTGATAATGAGGGTTGAACCTGATCATCAGGAGAGTTGCAAATTTTTGGTGCTGTATAATCTGCATGACATTATTGTATTCCATTGGTTACAGTCTCATAATCCTGTTTTGGATTGGAAATCTGTGTCTGTAACCAGTTGGGGCTGCCAATGTGTTAATGCCAACACTCCTGTTTTTTCTGCCTCTCCCCAGGCTCAGGATGTACCTGACTTTTTGACTGATTTTTCTGATGTGTTTAGCGAAAGTAAATCTGCATCCTTGCCCCCCCATAGGAGTTATGACTGCGCTATTGAATTAGTGCCTGGTAGTAAATTCCCTAAAGGTCGCCTTTTTAACTTGTCTGTACCTGAACATGATGCTATGCGGTCTTATATCAAGGAGTCATTGGAGAAGGGTCATATCAGACCATCCTCTTCACCCTTGGGTGCCGGTTTTTTCTTTGTGGCCAAAAAGGATGGTTCATTAAGGCCGTGTATTGATTATCGTCTCTTGAACAATATCACTGTGAAATATCAATATCCGTTACCCTTGATTTCTGACCTGTTTTCCAGGGTGAAAAGTGCTACTTGTTTTACCAAGCTTGACCTCAGGGGGGCGTATAACTTTATTCGCATTAAGCACGGGGATGAATGGAAGACGGCATTTAATACCCCAGAGGGGCATTTTGAGTACCTAGTGATGCCCTTTGGGCTCACTAATGCTCCTTCCGTCTTCCAGTCCTTCATGAGTGACATTTTCAGGGATTTTGTGGATAAATTTCTGATTGTTTATTTGGATGATATCTTGATTTTTTCCAATGACTGGGACTCTCATGTGAAACATGTTCGGACTGTGTTCCAGATTTTGAGAGAGAATGCTCTGTATGTGAAGGGATCAAAGTGTCTTTTTGGCGTACAGAGGATCTCATTTCTGGGATTCATTTTGTCCCCATCTGTTATTGAAATGGACCCGGTCAAGGTTCAGGCCATCTGTGATTGGGTCCAACCTACTTCATTAAAGGCTCTTTAGAGATTCTTGGGTTTTGCCAATTTTTATCGTAAATTTATTGGTAATTTCTCTGTTATTGTTAAACCATTGACTGATTTGACCAAGAAGGGTTCTGATGTGGTGAATTGGCCTCCTGAGGCAGTCTCTCCGTTTCAGGAACTTAAGCAGAGATTCACTTCTGCTCCTGTTCTACGGCAGCCTTATGTTTCTCTGTCATTTCAGGTGGAGGTTGATGCCTCTAAAATTGGGGCAGGTGCCGTTTTGTCCCAAAGAGATCCAGAGACCTCTAAAAGTAACCCTTGTGCCTTTTTCTCTCGAAAATTTTCTCCAACTGAACGTAATTATGACGTGGGTAATCGGGAATTATTGGCCATGAAGTGGGCTTTTGAAGAGTGGAGACATTGGCTGGAGGGAGCCAAACATCAGGTGGTGGTCCTCACGGACCATAAGAATCTGGTTTATCTGGAATCAGCCAAGCGACTTAATCCTAGACAGGCCAGGTGGGCCTTGTTTTTCACACATTTTAATTTTGTGGTTTCCTTTCTTCCTGGCACTCAGAATGTTAAAGCGGATGCCCTCTCGAGGAGTTTCCTTGCGGACTCTCCTGAGTTATCTGATCCTGCTGTTATTTTGAAAAGGGTGTAGTTCTTTCCGCCATCTCGCCCAATTTGAGACTGGCTCTGGAAGGGTGTCAGGAGGATAAACCCGAGCGCTGCCCTATTGGGAAATTGTTTGTTCCAGACCGGTGGAAAAGAGTGTGATGTCTGAGGTTCATTGTTCCCCTTGGCCGGTCATCCCGGAATTTTTGGTACCAGAGACTTGGTTAGTCGGTCCTTTTGGTGGCCTACTTTGTCTCGTGACGTCAGGGAATTTGTGCAGTCCTGCGGGACTTGCTCTCGCTCCAAGCCTTGCTCTCGCTCTAGTGGTTTGTTGATGCCATTGCCTGTGCCCAAGAGACCATGGACCCATATCTCTATGGATTTCATTTCCGACCTCCCTGTTTCTCAGAGAATGACCGTTATCTGGGTGATTTGTGATAGGTTTTCCAAAATGATACATCTTGTGCCATTACCTAAGTTGCCTTTCTCCTCCGAATTGGTGCCTTTGTTCCTTCAGCACGTGGTTCGGTTACACGGCATTCCTGAGAACATTGTGTCTGACAGAGGAGTCCAGTTTGTTTCCAGATTTTGGAGGACTTTTTGTTCTAAACTTGGTGTTCAATTTTCTTTCTCCTCGGCTTTTCATCCTCAGACCAATGGACAAACTGAGAGAACAAACCAGACATTGGAGACTTATCTGAGATGCTTTGTGTCTGCTGATCAGGATGACTGGGTCTCTTTTTTGCCTTTGACTGAGTTTGCTCTTAATAATAGGGCTAGCTCTGCCACTTTGATGTCTCCATTTCTCTGCAATTTTGGGTTTCACCCTCGATTTTTCTTCGGGACAGACGGAGGCTTCTGTCTGTCCAGGTGTTGACTCTGTTGTGGAGCGTATGCAGCAGATTTGGGACCAGGTAGTGGAGAGGTTGTCCCTCTCTCAGGAGAGAGCCCAGCAGTTTGCCAACCGGCATAGGACTGATGGTCCTCGGTTTGAAGTGGGGGACTTGGTCTGGTTGTCCTCAAGAAATATCCCTATGAGAGTTGCATCTCCTAAGTTTAAGCCTAGGTTCATTGGACCTTATAAGATCATGGAGATTCTTAATCCTGTTTCCTTTCGTTTACTTCTTCCAGGGACATTTAAGATCCATAACGTGTTCCACAAGTCCTTATTGAAGAGGTTTGTCGAGCCAGTGGTTCCTATGGCTGCGCCTCCTGACCCTGTTTTGGTTGAGGGCAATCTGGAGTATGTGGTTGAGAAAATATTGGATTCTCGTTTTTCTAGACGGAAACTCCAGTATTTGGTTAAGTAGAGGTTATGGTCAGGAGGACAATTCTTGGGTGTTTGCTTCGGACATCCATGCTAGGAGACTGATCCGTGCGCATCACAGAGCTCATCCTGACCGACCTGGTTGCCCAAATGAGGGTTCGGTGACCCCTCCTCAAGGGGTGGTACTGTTGTGAATGTGTTAGAAATGAATTCTGAGCAGAAGCTCCCTCTGGTGGTTACAAACAGTACTGAACTATTCAATGAAGATTATGAAGATTGGCAATCAGGTGTTACAGACTGGTCTTATATAAGGGAGGTTCCCTCCCATCAGGGTTGCCGGTGATCAATTGTTCTTGTCTCAACTTTGGCTCCTGGTTCACTTGGAAGCTAGCTGTGTCTTGCCTGCATCTTCTGCTAACAGATAAGATATTTTCTGCTTTTATTTTTGTGCTTGCTTTTTGCATTTTGTCCCTCACTTCTGTGGAGGTCAGCCAGGTCCCCTCCTGGGGCTTGTGCTCCTCTCAGTTTATCTGAGCCACTGTTATTTGTTCATTTGCCTTTTCCAGTTTTTTCAGTGGCTGCTGCTTAGTTTTGTTACACCAGAGAACTAATTTAGGTGGTAGAGGTCGTGTGATCTCAGGTGTTTTTGCAATTAGTGAGTTGGTATTTTTTTAGGGTTTTTTGGATTGCAGTAAGTGTCCTTCCTATCCCTTTCTTTCTAGGAAGATTGGGCCCCAACGTTTGCTCATACTATTTTCTGTCTGTGTCTGTATTTCCTCTTGTCTAACCGCCATTACATGTTTGGGGGCTTCCTATGTTGTTTGGGGATCTGCTCCGGGGCAGATAGTTTTCCTCTTTCTATCTTTAGGTGTAGTTAGCTTCTCAGGCTGTGACGAGGCATCTAGGACCAACGTAGGTACGCTCCACGGCTGCCTTTAGTTGTGGTGGTTAGTCAGGGTACTGCAATCCAGTAGATTCCAACGTCTCTGGTGTATTGCCTTTTTTTGCCTGCTCTCCTCAGCCTACCAAATCATAACAGTTGTTGATAAAATTGGAGTACAGGAATGATAACGGCTTCTCCAATTCGGGGCCAATCCGCTGGGAAATCTCCTAATTCCGTATGTATGACTGCTTCGCCATGTTCCTCCTTATTGATGACAGGTTCTTCCTCTTGGAGTTTTAACAGATCCGGACACAACTTTAGGTGATCTCTGGATACAGTTGTAGTTGTTTTTCCTCCATCTTTACTGATTAGACACGTTTTCCTGTTATCAAACCTTGAATTTAACACAGTGTAGGGCTCTCTTTCCCAATGATCGTCAAGTTTGTGCATCCTCCTCTTTCTTTTCAGCACGACCTCTCCAGGTGTGAAGGGTTCTGCTGACGCACACTTGTTGTAGCGAGTCTCTTGCTTGTCTCTCACCCGATTGAGACTATCTTCAATGCAGGCCTGTACTTTTCTGTACTGTTCCTGTTTGGTCGTATCCCAGTCCTCGGTGGTCACATCTGCTTCGGGCTCTACAACACCAAGCTCCAGATCCATGGGCAACTTTCCTGGTCTTGTCCGCATGAGATAAGCTGGGGTGCAATTGGTGGAACTCACAGGTATGTGATTGTACAGATCTACCAGGTCAGGTAGTAGGTCTGGCCACTGATTTCTCTCTTCAAGTGGTACGGTCTTCAGCAGGTCAATGACGATGTGATTCATCTTTTCACAGAGACCATTGGTTTGTGGGTGGTAAGGTGTGGTTCTTATCTTCTTACATCCGTACAGATGGCAGAACTCTTTGAACAATTCGGCCTCGAAGGCTGGGCCTTGGTCAGTTAGCACCTGCTCAGGATATCCATGTGGTCTGCAGAAATGCGCTTGGTACGTCTTTGCTGCTGTCTCTGCCGTCAGATCTTTGACAAGGGCGACCACCAGGAACCTGGAGTAGTGATCTACCATGGTCAGGGCATAGGAGTATCCTGACTGACTGGGTGACAATTTGACATGGTCCAAGGCCACGATCTCTAGGGGTCGAGTCGTCTTGATGGGTTGCAGGGGTGCCTTCTGACTGCTGTAGTCTTTTCTTCTGAGGCCACAGGGTCCACAGTTTTTGTACCACCTCTCAATGGAGCTGCGCATTCCCACCCAGTAGAAAGGACACTTCAACAGGGTCTCCAGCTTCTTCCAGCCAAAGTGCCTCGCTTGATCGTGGTAGGCTTCCAACACCATCTGGATGTCCGTTCTGGGAACTACTATCTGCCATACCATCTCATGGGTTTTTGGATTGACGTACCTCCGGCACAGCTTCTCATGGTAGATAAACAGCCGGCTTCTCTCGTTCCACAGCTGCTTTGCTTGTGGAGATGCATCCTTCTCCAAGGAGGAACCTTCTTGAGTTATCAGCTCCTTGATACGACTGACAACCGGATCACTGTCCTGGGTCTCCTTCCAGCTGTGGTGAGGTAAAGGGTTTAGCATCTTACCACGCTGCCTCCTGAAGGCTCGTTGCTCGTGGATCATCCCATTCCTTTGAAAGGCAGGTAGTTCAATCTCCTCCAGGTCATTCACTTCTTCTTCTGTGTCTGACTCGTGAGGCATCCTGGACAGGGCATCAGCGTTGGCGTTCTTGCGGCCCGCCCCGTACTTGATTGTGAATTGGTAGTTTGACAGCCGAGCCATCCAGCGTTGTTCCATGGCTCCCAGCTTGGCTGTTTCCAGATGCGTTAATGGGTTATTGTCAGTGTAGGCGGTGAATTTGCTAGTGGCTAGATAGTGCTTGAACCTTTCGGTAATGGCCCAGACCAGTGCTAGGAACTCCAACTTGAAGCTGCTGTTGTTCTCTGGGTTCCTCTCGGTCGGGCGGAGCTTCTTGCTTGCATAGACGATGACTTTCTCTAGGCCATTTTGCTTCTGACTTAAGACAGCTCCCAATCCTTCATTGCTGGCATCTGTATACAGCAGGAATGGTTGGCTGTAGTCAGGGTAGGCTAAGATCTCGTCACCTGTCAGGATCTCCTATATGTCTTGAATGCCTCAGCCTGTTCTTTACCCCAGTGGAATGGAGAATTTCTGCTCTTGAGGGACTGTCCCACCAGGAGGTCTTGCAGAGGCGCTGTGTTGGAATGGGTTTGAGATGAGTTCTGAGCAGAGGCTCCCTCTGGTGGTTACAAGCGTACTAGTGAGGATTGTGAGGATTGGGAATCAGGTGTTACTGATTGGTCTTATATAAGGGAGTCATTTTCCCATCAGGGTTGCCGGTGATCAATTGTTCTGGTCTGAATCCTTCTTTCCAGTTTCCCTTGTAGCCTGCTGTGTCGTGTCTGCATCTCCTGCTATCAGATAAGACAATTTCTTATTTTGTGTTTTTGCTATATTTTTGCATTTTGTCCTGCACTTCTGTGGGGGCCTTCTGGGTCCCCTCCGGGGGCTTTTGCCCTCTCAGTTTAGTCCAGCCACTGTGTTTTGTACTTTTGCTTTTTCCAGTTTTTTTTCAGTGGCTGCTGTTTTGATTTTTTTTACACCAGAGAACTAATTTAGGTGGTAGAGGTCGTGTGATCTCAGGTGATTTTGAAATTAGTAGAGTTGGTGTTTTTTCAGGGTTTTCTGAGATTGCAGTAAGTACCCTTCCTGTCCTTTTCTATTTAGATAGTTTGGGCCCCAGCGTTTGCTCATACTATTTTCTTTCTGTGTCAGTATTTCCTCTTGTCTAACCGCCATTACATGTTTGGGGGCTTTCTATTATCTTTGGGGTTCTGCTCCGGGGCAGATAGCTTTCCTATTTCTATCTTTAGGTGTAGTTAGTTTCTCAGGCTGTGACGAGGCGTCTAGGACCAACGTAGGAACGCTCCACGGCTGCCTCTAGTTGCGATGGTTAGTCAGGGTACTGCAATCTCATAGATTCCAACTGCTCTGGTGTATTTCCTTTTTTACCTGCACTCCTCAGCTACCGTAACATAACAGTATCACCGGCCATAAAAATTGTATGGTACTCACAGAAGGGAAAAAATATTTTGAAGGAAGAAAAGTTGTCAGAGATATTTTTCTGTTTGTTGCATTTTTTTTTTTTTTCCCTCTGTATCTCTGGGTGCTGGGGAGGATCTTTTCTCCCAATGGAGTTTGCACAGTTGTCTGGCCGTGTGGATCAGCTTGCCACTGAGGTTCGGAGTATTGCTATCTATCTTGCTGGGTTGCCTGTTGTGGAACCTAGGATCCCCATGCCAGATTTGTTTTTAGGGGATCAAGCTAAGTTTCAGAATTTCAAAAATAATTGTAAATTGTTTCTTGCCTTAAAATCTAAGTCCTCAGGAAACGCAGCGCAGCAGGTTCAAATTATCATCTCTCTCCTGCGCGGCGATCCTCAGGATTGGGCTTTTGAAGAGTGGAGACATTGGCTGGAGGGAGCCAAACATCAGGTGGTGGTCCTTATGGACCATAAGAATCTGGTCTATCTGGAATCTGCCAAGCGACTCAATCCTAGACAGGCCAGGTGGGCCTTGTTTTTCACACGTTTTAATTTTGTGGTTTCCTTTCTTCCTGGCACTAAGAATGTTAAGGCGGATGCCCTCTCGAGGAGTTTCCTTGCGGACTCTCCTGAGCTATCTGATCCCTCTGTTATTTTCAAGGAGGGTGTAGTTCTTTCCGCCATCTCGCCCAATTTGAGACTTGCTCTGGAGGGGTGTCAGGAGGATAGGCCCGAGCGCTGCCCTGTTGGAAAATTGTTTGTCCCGGACCAATGGAAAAAGAGTGTGATGTCTGAGATTCATTGTTCCGCATTGGCTGGGCATCCCGGAATTTTTGGTACCAGAGACTTGGTTAGTCGGTCCTTTTGGTGGTCTACCTTGTCTCGCGATGTCAGGGAATTTGTGCAGTCCTGCGGGACTTGCTCTCGCTCCAAGCCTTGCTCTCGCTCTAGTGGTTTGTTGATGCCATTGCCTGTGCCCAAGAGACCATGGACCCATATCTCTATGGATTTCATTTCCGATCTTCCTGTTTCTCAGAGAATGACCACCATCTGGGTAATTTGTGATAGGTTTTCCAAAATGATACATCTTGTGCCATTACCTAAGTTGCCTTCCTCCTCTGAATTGGTGCCGTTGTTCCTTCAGCACGTGGTTTTGTTTACACGGCATTCCTGAGAACATTGTGTCTGACAGAGGAGTCCAGTTTGTTTCCAGATTTTGGAGGACTTTTTGTTCTAAACTGGGTGTTCAATTGTCTTTCTCCTCGGCATTTCATCCTCAGACCAATGGTCAAACTGAGAGAACAAACCAGACATTGGAGACTTATCTAAGATGCTTTGTGTCTGCTGATCAGGATGACTGGGTCTCTTTTTTGCCTTTGGCTGAGTTTGCTCTTAATAATAGGGCTAGCTCTGCCACTTTGATGTCTCCGTTTTTCTGTAATTCTGGGTTTCACCCTCGATTTTCTTCAGGACAGACGGAGGCTTCTGTCTGTCCAGGTGTTGACTCTGTTGTTGAGCGTATGCAGCAGATTTGGGACCAGGTAGTGGAGAGGTTGTCCCTCTCTCAGGAGAAGGCCCAGCGGTTTGCTAACCGGCATAGGACTGATGGTCCTCGGTTTAAAGTGGGGGACTTGGTCTGGTTGTCCTCAAAGAATATTCCTATGAGAGTAGCATCTCCTAAATTTAAGCCTAGGTTCATTGGACCTTATAAGATCATGGAGATTATTAATCCTGTTTCTTTTCGTTTGCTTCTTCCGAGGACATTTAAGATCCATAACGTGTTCCACAAGTCCTTGTTGAAGAGGTTTGTTGAGCCAGTGGTTCCTGCTGCTGTGCCTCCTGACCCTGTTTTGGTTGAGGGCAATCTGGAGTATGTGGTTGAGAAAATATTGGATTCTCGTTTTTCTAGACGAAGACTCCAGTATTTGGTTAAATGGAGAGGTTATGGTCAGGAAGACAATTCTTGGGTGTTTGCTTCGGACATCCATGCTAGGAGACTTATCCGTGCGTATCATAGAACTCATCCTGACCGACCTGGTTGCTCAAATGAGGGTTCGGTGACCCCTCCTCAAGGGGGGGTACTGTTGTGAATGGGTTTGAGATGAGTTCTGAGCAGAGGCTCCCTCTGGTGGTTACAAGCGGTACTAGTGAGGATTGTGAGGACTGGGAATCAGGTGTTACTGATTGGTCTTATATAAGGGAGTCATTTTCCCATCAGGGTTGCCGGTGATCAATTGTTCTGGTCTGAATCCTTCTTTCCAGTTTCCCTTGTAGCCTGCTGTGTCGTGTCTGCATCTCCTGCTATCAGATAAGACAATTTCTTATTTTGTGTTTTTGCTATATTTTTGCATTTTGTCCTGCACTTCTGTGGGGGCCTTCTGGGTCCCCTCCGGGGGCTTTTGCCCTCTCAGTTTAGTCCAGCCACTGTGTTTTGTACTTTTGCTTTTTCCAGTTTTTTTTCAGTGGCTGCTGTTTTGATTTTTTTTACACCAGAGAACTAATTTAGGTGGTAGAGGTCGTGTGATCTCAGGTGATTTTGAAATTAGTAGAGTTGGTGTTTTTTCAGGGTTTTCTGAGATTGCAGTAAGTACCCTTCCTGTCCTTTTCTATTTAGATAGTTTGGGCCCCAGCGTTTGCTCATACTATTTTCTTTCTGTGTCAGTATTTCCTCTTGTCTAACCGCCATTACATGTTTGGGGGCTTTCTATTATCTTTGGGGTTCTGCTCCGGGGCAGATAGCTTTCCTATTTCTATCTTTAGGTGTAGTTAGTTTCTCAGGCTGTGACGAGGCGTCTAGGACCAACGTAGGAACGCTCCACGGCTGCCTCTAGTTGCGGTGGTTAGTCAGGGTACTGCAATCTCATAGATTCCAACTGCTCTGGTGTATTTCCTTTTTTACCTGCACTCCTCAGCTACCGTAACATAACAGCGCTGCTTTCTTAGTGTAGTCTTTTACAAACCTCCGGTAGTATCCTGTCAGTCCCTGGAACTGACGCACCTCTTTGAGGTTCTTCGGCTCCGGCCATTTCTGGATAGCGGTGACCTTTTCGGGGTCTGGCGCTTCTCCCTCTGAGCTGACAATATGTCCCAGATACTGTACCTTTTCTTTGAGCAGGTGGCACTTTGAAGGCTTCAGTTTCATCCCATACTGGGACAGTGACTCAAATACCTCCGCCAGGTGCTTCAAGTGATCTTCATACGTCTTGGAGTACACAATTACAGGTACAGTAACACAGTTTCGAAGTTGAGATGTCCCAGGCAGCTCTCCATCACTCTCTGGAACGTGCCGGGGGCACTGCTGAGTCCAAACTGCATTCTGTCAAACTCACAGAGTCCCATCGGGGTGGTGAAAGCCGTCTTATCCCGATCCTCTTCAGCCACAGCTACTTGCCAGTACCCACTAGTGAGGCCAAGGGTGGAAAAGTAATTAGCAGACTTTAAGGCAGCTAAGGATTCCTCAATGCGTGGTAGAGGGTATGCATCTTTATGTGTAATGCGGTTTACTTGTCTGCAATCTACACACATTCTCATGCTTCCATCCTTTTTCCTGACTAGAACTAGAGGAGCTGCCCAGGGACTACAACTATCCCTTATAACTCCTGCCTCTTTCATGTCACGCAACATCTCCTTGGCTTTCTTGCAGTGTGCTGGTGGTATAGGCCTGTACCGTTCCTTAATGAGAGGATGGTTGCCTGTGGGGATATGGTGTTGCACTCCCTTAATCTTCCCAAAGTCAAGTGGGTGTTTGCTGAATACCTGTGCGTATTCCTGGACTACTCGATGTACCCCCTGTTTCTGGTGAGCTGGAGTGGTGTCACGCTGTCTAATGATATGTATACAATGTCAGTAAACTATTAATACAGGAACAACACTCTATACAACAACTAGTATAGCAACATCAGCATGTAAGTATAGAATAGATTTACCTGACACGATATCTGCTGAACTCAGGGTTAATCTTGAGGACTTGATGAGCTGAAACAGGAAAGAGGTGGACCGGGATCTAACCTGACCCTAAACTGGGGTCCTAACTAATCCCTCACCTTGGAGGTACTGATAATGGTTCAGAGGTCCAAGTCTCCAACCTAACCCTGTCTCCTATCAGACCCTGAACCCTGTAATCAGTCCTAAGAAGGATCCTGACTACCACCAAAGGGATATGGGCTGATCTCAGCTAAATACACAGATTAGACATATAAGACAGACAGGATAACACTCGCTTGCATACACACTCAAACACCAAAGGAACATAAATGGTCTGGGAAATAAACTCTAACCAAGTTGAGCTTAGAACAACTAAGGAGCTCACAACTAAAGTCTATACAGATTCATTCCTATCTGTGGTCTGCATGAAGGTTTCACTGGCAACTCCCCAAGCAGACAACCAGGAATTTAAAGGAAACCAATCAACAAATAATCAATTGCAGCCGGGAGAAACTGCACCCAGTCCCAGCACCGAGCACAGACAGAATTAACTCCCTAGCTGCCAAACACAAAGAAACAGCAGCTCAGCTGTGAGAAGTCAAAATGTGCAACCGCGACGATCTTCGTGGCAATGCACACATGACAGTACCCCCCCTTCTACGAGGGGCCTCCGGACCCTCAGGGCCAGGCCTGCCCGGGTGAGTTCTGTGGAAGGTCCGAACCAAACGATCTGCGTTAACATCAGACGCAGGGACCCACGTCCTCTCCTCTGGACCATACCCCTTCCAATGCACAAGTACTGAAGGGACCGGCGATTCAGACGTGAGTCAATGATCTTTGATACTTGAAATTCCAAGTTACCATTGACCAACACAGGAGGAGGAGGTAGAGGTGACGGTATGACTGGTGCCACATACCTTTTAAGTAATGACTTGTGGAACACATTATGAATTTTAAACGTAGGAGGGAGGTCCAGACGAAATGCCACAGGATTAATTATGGAACTGATCCTGTACGGCCCGATGAATCTAGGACCCAGTTTCCAGGAGGGCACTTTAAGTTTTATATTCCTGGTAGACAACCATACCAGATCTTTCACATTCAGATCTGGACCAGAAACTCTCCTCCTATCAGCCATACGTTTGTAACGGTTCCCCATCGCACTCAGATTATTCAATACACCTCTCCACACAGAAGCAAGTGACGACGAGAAACGCTCCTCCTCAGGAACCCCAGAAGGGCCCCCCCCATTGAAAGTACAAAACTGGGGATGGAAACCATATGCCCCAAAAAACGGGGACTTACCAGTGGACTCGCTCCGCCTGTTGTTAAGAGCGAACTCTGCCAGAGGCAAGAAAGAAGACCAGTCCTCCTGGTTCTCTGAGACAAAACACCGGAGATATGTCTCTAAGCTCTGATTCAGACGCTCTGACCATTGGTCTGCGGATGAAAAGCCGAGGAAAATGACAATTGCATCCCTCGACGTAAACAAAATGCCCTCCAAAATTTGGACACAAACTGAGACCCCCTATCTGACACCACATCAGAAGGCAACCCATGAAGTCTAACGATCTCCCTAATGAACACCTGCGCCAGAGTTTTAGCATTAGGGAGTGCAGGAAGAGCAACGAAATGTGCCATCTTACTGAACCTGTCAACAACCACCAGTATGACAGTATTCCCTGACGACGGAGAAGGTCCGTAATGAAGTCCATAGATAAATGAGTCCATGGACGCTCCGGAAGTTTCAAGGGTAAAAGGGTCCCAGACGGACGGGTATGAGGGGTTTTAGAGCGAGCACACACCCCACATGACGCGACAAAAGTTATAACATCTTTATTAGCATTAGGCCACCAAAACCGGCGAGAAAGGAGATCTAAAGTAGCCTTACTCCCTGGATGTCCTGCTAGAGCAGAATTATGATGTGCCTCAATAACCTTTTGTCTCAACAGATTTGGGACAAACAGTCTCCCTGGAGGTCCTGCAGGGGCGTCCCCCTGAGCCTCTAACACCTCCTCCTCAAGCTCAGAAAATACAGCCGACACTACCACCCCCTCCTGAAGGATAAGACTCGGGTCATCCGTTTTCCCGGCCCCTGGGAAACTGCGAGACAAGGCATCAGCCTTTACATTCTTAGACCCCGGGCGATAAGTGACGACAAAATTAAACCTGGTAAAAAACAACGACCATCGAGCTTGTCTGGAATTCAGACGCTTAGCGGATTCCAAATACAACAGGTTCTTGTGATCAGTAATAACGGTAACCGGGTGGACTGCCCCCTCCAAAAAGTGACGCCATTCTTCAAAAGCTAACTTAATGGCCAAAAGTTCCCTATTGCCGATATCATAATTCCTTTCGGCGGACGACAATTTCTTAGAAAAGAAAGCGCACGGATGCCATTTACCAGGGGACGGACCCAGGGACAATATAGCACCCACCCCTACGTCAGACGCATCCACCTCCACAATGAACGGCTGAGATGCATCTGGTTGGATGAGAACGGGTGCCGAAGCAAAACATTTCTTCAAAGAGGAAAAGGCTTGGCAAGCTTTGTCCGACCATTTAGAAAAATCCGTCCCTTTTCTTGTCATGTCAGTGAGAGGTTTGACGACAGATGAGAAATTACAAATAAATTTCCGGTAGTAGTTAGCAAACCCCAAAAAACGCTGCAGAGCCTTAAGATCCCCTGGCTGATCCCATTCAAGCACTGCTCTCACCTTTTCAGGGTCCATACGGAAACCGGAGGCTGACACCAAAAAACCCAAAAACTGAAGTTCCTGTACGGCAAATACACACTTCTCCAGTTTGGCGTATAGTTTATTGTCTCGCAAGATCTGCAACACCTGTCTCACATGCTCCTGATGAGACACAAGATCTGGCGAGTAAATTAAAATGTCGTCCAAATATACAACCACAAACAGCCCCACAAGGTGACGAAAAATGTCATTAACAAAATGTTGGAATACTACTGGTGCAGTAGTCAGACCAAAAGGCATGACTAGGTTCTCATAATGTCCCTCCGGCGTGTTAAACGCCGTTTTCCACTCATCCCCCTCTTTTATCCTAATCAGATTATACGCCCCCCTGAGATCCAATTTAGAAAACCATTTGGCGCCAACAATTTGATTGAAGAGATCAGGAATAAGAGGGAGTGGAAACGGATCTCGAACAGTAATCCGATTAAGTTCGCGGAAATCCAAGCAAGGGCGTAGGCCTCCATCTTTCTTCTTCACAAAGAAGAACCCCGCGGCTACTGGGGAAGATGAAGGTCTAATATGCCCTTTGGCCAGACTTTCAGAAATATAATCTTTCATAGCCTGCCTCTCAGGACCAGAAAGATTATACAACCTAGCTTTAGGCAACTTAGCATCAGGAAGGAGATTAATAGAGAAGTCATACACGCGATGAGGAGGCAACTCCTGACACCCCTCCTCAGAGAAAACATCCCCAAAATCCTCCAAAAAAGGAGGCAATGTACTAGGCACGACCGCACTGATGACTGTGTTCATGCAGTTGCTTTTGCAAAACTCACCCCATTGGCTTATTTCTCTGGACTGCCAATTAATCACAGGGTTATGTTTAACCAACCAAGGAAGTCCCAACACAATGGGAGTAGGTAGACCCTCCAACACATAACAAGATAATTGTTCCCTATGTATTGCCCCTACCCGAAGGTCAATGTTATGAACCTCATGAACAAAGCTACCTTGGCCGAGAGGCCTGGCGTCAATGGAGAATATAGGGATCGGTTTGACCAATACACTCAGATGCATACCTTGAGCCTGAGCAAACTGAGCGTCAACCAGATTAGCCCCGGAACCACTATCAAGAAGAACAGACAATCTCTCCACTCTCGTACCAACTACCACCTCCACTGGTACAAGGAACTGAGAAGAACTGGCGGATGAAATACATACTCCCAGATTGTCGTCCACCACACAACCTGGGATTAACAGTTTTCCGGCGACTTTTAGCTCAACAAGGCACGGGATGGACATTCTCCAACAAAATGTCCCTCTTTCCCGCAGAAAAAACATCTTCTAGTCCTGCGGCGTACCGCCAATCCCCTCCTACGAAATGATGTCCCTCCCAACTGCATAGGCTCATCCGAACAGACAAGGGGAACCTCAACATAAGGGACTTTAGTGGTAGGTGGAGAAACAACAGGGAGTGGGGTTACCTCACCCCTCTCCCGAAGCCGTCTATCAGTACGGATAGCTAAGGCCATAGCAGCCTCCAGAGAAGGAGGAGACTCATACTGAGCCAAAACGTCTTTTAATTTATCAGAAAGCCCATGACAAAACTGGCTCCTAAGAGCTGGGTCATTCCACTGAGTATCTGTGGCCCATCTACGAAACTCAGAAGCAAATTCCTCTGCCGGACGATCTCCCTGCTGTATCTTACGTAATTTTGTCTCAGCAAGAGAGACCCGATCTGGGTCATCATATACCAATCCCAGGGCAGTAAAAAATTGATCTACAGACAGTAGAGCCGGGGATCCCGGAGGAAGGGAAAATGCCCAGGATTGAGGGTCCCCTTGCAGAAGTGAGATAACAATTCCTACTCTCTGCTCCTCACTCCCTGATGATCGAGGCCGAAGCCGAAAATACAATTTACATGCCTCCCGGAAGGTGAAAAATTTGTCTCGCCCACCAGTGAACCTGTCCGGGAGAGCTACTTTAGGTTCAACTCTGGTTTGCTCCAGGGGAGACAAAACTTTGGACTTAATGTCCGTCAGCTCCATGGATAATCCCTGCAACTGCAGAGCCAGCTGGGCTACTGGATCCATGGTAACTGGAGATAATTTTTATGGCCAGTGAAAATGTCACGCTGTCTAATGATATGTATACAATGTCAGTAAACTATTAATACAGGAACAACACTCTATACAACAACTAGTATAGCAACATCAGCATGTAAGTATAGAATAGATTTACCTGACACGATATCTGCTGAACTCAGGGTTAATCTTGAGGACTTGATGAGCTGAAACAGGAAAGAGGTGGACCGGGATCTAACCTGACCCTAAACTGGGGTCCTAACTAATCCCTCACCTTGGAGGTACTGATAATGGTTCAGAGGTCCAAGTCTCCAACCTAACCCTGTCTCCTATCAGACCCTGAACCCTGTAATCAGTCCTAAGAAGGATCCTGACTACCACCAAAGGGATATGGGCTGATCTCAGCTAAATACACAGATTAGACATATAAGACAGACAGGATAACACTCGCTTGCATACACACTCAAACACCAAAGGAACATAAATGGTCTGGGAAATAAACTCTAACCAAGTTGAGCTTAGAACAACTAAGGAGCTCACAACTAAAGTCTATACAGATTCATTCCTATCTGTGGTCTGCATGAAGGTTTCACTGGCAACTCCCCAAGCAGACAACCAGGAATTTAAAGGAAACCAATCAACAAATAATCAGTTGCAGCCGGGAGAAACTGCACCCAGTCCCAGCACCGAGCACAGACAGAATTAACTCCCTAGCTGCCATACACAAAGAAACAGCAGCTCAGCTGTGAGAAGTCAAAATGTGCAACCGCGACGATCTTCGTGGCAATGCACACATGACAAGTGGTGTCCGTCCCAACATGGATCTGCTGACACCAATCTTCCACCTTGGTTGCCGGGCCGTTATCCTCCACTGGTTGTGGGGAAGTTAAGGGCTCCGTCTTGTGAATAGAGTTATTATCCACAGCTTGTAATTTGGCAACAGTGGCATGACGTGGTAATTTGACTTCATCTTCTCCCCAGTTGAGAAGATGCACTGGCACCCTCCCATTACACACCTCCACTACCCTTCTGGCAGTTAAGAGTGTAGGTCTGTACTCTGAACAAAGGGGTTCTACTACTGCTTGGTAGCTCTGCCCTCTCAGACCTATGGCTGCTCTACACCAAATAAGCATTTCACTCATTGGGGGTATCACAATGGGGTTTGGGTCGGTTACCCGTACATTACCAATCTCACCACCGGTTAGTTTCACTTGCTGCTGGCACATCAGGGCCCGGATCTCTTTCTGGATCGCTCCCTTTTGCTTTGGTCTGGCGACATCGGCGAGCTGTTGGAGTAAAAACACAACCTCCTCCAAACAGTTACCAATAATGTTAGTGCCTAAAACCACATTCAATCCATTTTCCTCATTAACAGTCTTCACTACAAGAAGTCCCTGGTCCTTTAACTCCACTCTCCCCACTTTTACGTCTACATTTTTAGCCCCCAGTAAGTCAAGAGGGAGGCCGTCAGAGGCGTATCCTGCAAAGTCAGGGTTTGGGGATTGGAGACTGTCTATGGACCAGAACCTGTTATAAAGGATATCAGGTATGATGGTTACCTGCGATCCAGTGTCCAGCAGGGCAGGTATTGCGATCCTGTCCAGTATGATGGACAGGAACGGTCTCCCTCCCACAAACCTGCGGTTCCAATCTGAGGGGCCTGATGAGTCTATTCCTGGGTGCTGGCCCTCGGACTCATGGTTTGCTAGTTTAAAGGGCACTGTCGTGCGATGTGACCTTCCTTCTGGCAGTGGTAGCAGATGATCTCTCGGCGAGGATGATGCTGGTCACCGGTCCTTCCTGGGGGTGGTGTTGTCCTCCTCTGGGGTGGCGACGTCCTCCTTCTCCTCTGGTTCATCCAGGGGACATCCTCAGGGCAGTCGGCTAGCAGGATCTTTCTTTCTGTCTCCGGTTCCGTCCGCAGTTGCAGGGCACTCATTACAGTGGCCAGGTTTTTGGTCAGCTGGCGCACTTCTGAGCGCAAACAGTCCAGCTCAGTAGGGGGCGCTGCCTGCGCTTTGGCTTCAGCAACCAGCGGGGAAAAGGTGGGGGCTGCTGGCGTTGGAGTAGCCTCACCCTGGTGTCGTTGAGTTGCCGTAGTTGCTGTTTCCAGGGGTTGCAGTCCTTTTATAGCCATGTCCTTAAGGGCATCAAAGATAGCATCTGGATGATCCAAGGACCACCAACGCACAGTCCTGCTTTCCGCTTGGGACCTCAATCCCCATACAAATTGTTCCTTTAGCATTTTATTCTCATTGGTGATGCTCATGGGATTAGCCTGTTTGAGAGCTCGCAGGGCCCCTTGTAAACGGCAGGCATAATCCCGCACACTGTCATCTGGTTTCTGGGAGCATTGGTAAAACCTCATTCGGAGGTCTGTTTCGGTGCTGTCCTCAAAGGTAGTTTGTAACTTTAGGAAAATTGCAATCACTGACTCCTGATCTGCAGCCGACCAAGTCTCTACTTCTCTCTCTGCAGCACCAGTCAATTGTCCCACTACCACTGCAGCTTTCTGCTTCTCTGACATTGAGTACATGTCCATTATGCTGCATATTTTTCGCTTGAATCCCAACAGGGTGACTGGCTTGCCGCTGTACTGGGGAAGCCACTTTTCTCCAGGCATATATGGCAGTGTCAGCGGTACTATCGGGGTCACAGACGCAGGTGAGGGGTCAGCCGTTCCAGCCTGCGCGGCAGCGCCCATTGGTAGGTTATTGGGCTGTCGGCCTGGGCCGCGCCGTCGGCCTGCTGCTGTGACATTTCTGCGCCCCCTAGTGAAACGTGGCCTACCTTCTTCCGTAGGCCGCAGCTCCACAGGGTACACTTGCCTGCAGGACCTGCGTCGCCGGCGCTCCGACGTCAGAGTGTTCACTGGAGTTCCCTGCCAGGACCTGCCGCCGCGTCAGCGCATGGGGGCGTGTCCAGGACTCAGTGCGCTTTTTTTCAGATACTCCTCCTAATTTTCGCGCGGTAACGCTGTAAATGGCGGGCAATGGCGGACAATGGCAGGAAATCATCACCACTATACGATATACAGTCTTTTAGCAAGGCACACAGTACCCGGTGGCAACGGGCACAAATTACTCCGTTACTGCAGGGCACGCAATCCTGTTCGTGATGCCAGATAGATGAGCCGCCCTCCCAGGGCAGTGGGGGTACTCGGATCTGAGCCTATTAACTCCTATGAGGGATGTCATGGCAACACAGCTCGGTCCGTGGCCCTGGGAGCTCACCATAAATGGGGGATATTTACAGGGGAATGAATGTTCGTGTAATTAGTCGTGACGCCACATGTAGTGTCTGTTCAGGGGGACCAGCGCTGCTGTGCAGATCCACTGGAAGGGATGGGGTTGCGCAGTTAGATATTAGGCCTCCTACAGGTGAGGCTGTGTCCTTCCAGGGCAGGTAGATGTGTAGGGATGTAGGACGAAGGGGAAACCGTCAGGGTAGGGACAAGAAGGTGGACACACACACAAGTCACTTTGGTACCTTTACTGAAGATGTTGCAGGCACATCCCGGAGCACTGTAGGGTGAAGGGTGCACATCCAGATTCTCCCACTGCGTAGGTATATGGCCTCCTGTTCCTTGCCTTTCCGTAATGACTTTCTGGCCGGCATATAGCTGGGCCTAACTTAATCTCTGTCCTGCACCTGGCTGACCTTGTGGTTGGACCTCCTCTTGAAGTACACAGTCCCTGCTTGCCTGAACTCCGTCCTCCTGGTCCTGTTACGTATCAGTTCTGTGATGCTCCTGGGACTTGTAGTCCTCCAGGAATTCCGGTTTTCTCCTACTGGGTCGTGGAGATCCCTGTAGGCTCGGACCCGGCGTCCGGTTTCTACTTGCTGGGGTGAGCTGGTTGGCTCCTCTGACCCTTTGCTACTCTCCTCTTGCCTTCGGCCTACTCGGGCCCTCACATGATTATACACACTGGCAGATGGTGGGCTGCCTCTTCTGCCACTCTCAGAGCGTCAGCACGCTCCTAGCTCTTTACTGAATTGAGCTGAACTCACTCTGCTGCAGACTGCAGCCTTCTGCCTTTTGCTCAACTCTGCTGAGCTGCACTTCTCTCAAGTCTCTCAAATTTGACTAGTCTCTGCCTGAACTTCCTACCTTCACCCTCCTTTTATATTCCTATTAGGGCTCCCTCTGGTGGTCTTAGGGGATGGGTGAAGGTGTGTGTATGTATAGTGAGCCTTCTAGTGGTACAATCCTTCATGCACCCTTCTGGATTTGTGGAACTGAGCGAAGCTGGGCTCCACATTTGTACAGATGTAGCAAATGTTATCATGACTCACAAGTTCCCAACTGGTAACTTTTCACCGAAAGCTCTCTCACTTAAGAAGATAAAAATAACTACAAGTGTAAGAAATTGTATAAAAGTTTTTATATATGACAGGCTCTGCATTATGCTGCTGGTCGGTAGGAGTCCGGTCCCTGAGACCCCCACCAAATCAGTCAAAATTCCACTCTGTAATCCACAGCCCTTGTATGAGATGTGCACAGAGCTGTTTACACACTCAGTAGTAAGTCTATGAGTCTGTATATTCACTCTCACAGAGCTGTCTACTGACCCTTAGACTTAAGGTACTGCCACACTAAACAATCCCGCTAGCGATCACGATAACGACGCATACTAATGCGATCGCTAGCGGGATTGTTTCTATATCGCTAAGTGCGGCCACATTTAGCGATATAGTTAACGACGCTATCGCCGTTAGCGATCTTCTTAACGACTTTAGCGGTACAAAAGTACCGCTAAATCGCTAAGAAAAGGTGCCACACTAGCGATATATACTTACCCAGCGGGAGCTCCGACGAGAAAATAGGTCCAGAACGATTCCAGCGACGAGCGAGATCACAGCAGGAAGCTGTCGCTGGCAGATGCCGCACTGAACAACATCGCTAACGGGATCGCTAAATAGTGACGTTTTTTAGCGATCCCGTTAGCGATATTGTTCAGTGTGGCATACCCTTTACTATTCGAACCGTAGAGAGCTCATGAAGAGTTTGGGGGGCTTCAGAACGGTATTTTGACTGATCAGTTGGGGTTAAACTTTAACTTTGTCATTGACCAATATCGAGCATTGTCAGTGGAATCCTTACAGCTTTTAATAGAGTTTTGCATTAGCCACTCCATCTAAGAGATCCAAGGGGGTGCCCTGGCCTTCACCTGTTAACCTCTGTAAATGTACTTGAAGTTATACAGGTGTCCTGGTTTGGGAACATGAAGTGGCTGCTGTCCGATGGAGTGAGCTGGCAGAGAGTGGTCAGAAATGCAGCATCAATACCAAGAAGTCAGAGTCAGGAACAGAATAATCATGTAGAAAGATATTCTAAACACAAGTCCAGGTCAGAAATGGGGACCAGGCAGCAATGTAAGGTCTGTTTTACTCACTGTAAAACATGGCAACCCCGCATTAAATTATATACTAACAAATAATAAAAAATGCTCATTTTTCTGTTCACTTAGAATAATTGTGGAATTGTCACCATTATTGAATACACAAATACACTGCTTTGACCATGAAGAAGGGATAAAACATAGTGAAAAAATAGCTTAAAGGGAACATGGGCGTACCCAGGATCAAAACTAGGGGGGGCAAGCCAATGTCGCATCTTATACAGGTTACATCATATACACTGTACATTATCCTGCATATTAGGTATGGAGCATTAGAACTGTTGTATATTGTATAATACAGCAGTGTATGCGACACTACGCTGTACATACCATATATTATACATGGCAGTCGCGCTCATGTCAGGAGCGGTACCAGCAAGTCCGAGGATTGCAGTGCGATCCTCGCATGAGTTATACGGCCGTCTGTCTATGCCCTTGTTATAATAATACTGAAATATTAATCTATTATTAAAGTATTAAGGAGCTCACAAGTAAAAAAAAGCCCCCTACCTCCCCTGTCCCCCACCCACACCCCAACAGCCCATCGTCTCACATGCACTCCTTAGTGTTCTGTCCCACTGACCCCACAATACCCCCATCCTCTCACATTAATCCCCCCAGTGCCCTAGCCCCCACAATACCCCCATCCTCTTACATTCACCCCAGTGCCCTGTACCCCTCCCCACAATACCCCATCCTCTCACATTAACCCCCCCAGTGCCCTAGCCCCCACAATACTCCCATCCTCTTACATTCACCCCAGTGCCCTGTACCCCCTCCTCCACAATACCCCCATCCTCTCACATTAACCCCCCCAGTGCCCTAGCCCCCACAATACCCCCATCCTCTTACATTCACCCCAGTGCCCTATACCCCTCCCCCACAATACCCCATCCTCTCACATTAACTCCCCCAGTGCCCTAGCCCCCACAATACCCCCATCCTCTTACATTAACCCCCCAGTGCCCTAGCCCCCACAATACCCCATCCTCTTACATTCACCCCAGTGCCTTGTACCTGTACCCCTCCCCCACAATACCCCATCCTCTCACATTAACCCCCCCAGTGCCCTAGCCCCCACAATACCCCCATCCTCTTACATTCACCCCAGTGCCCTGTACCCCTCCCCCACAATACCCCATTCTCTCACATTAACCCCCCCAGTGCCCTAGCCCCCACACTACCCCCATCCTCTTACATTCACCCCAGTGCCCTGTACCCCCTCCTCCACAATACTCCCATTCTCTCACATTTCCCCACAGTGACCATGACATGCCTGAGCAGAATGAATTTAATAAATTCCATCCCCTCTTACCATGAAGCTTGCAGGTAGTGGCTGAGGCAGGAGCAGGAAGTGTCCAGTGTCTGCACACAGAGGGCACTAGGACCCAGTGTGGCTGAGACAACCAGAGCCTGCACGGCAGAAAGTGAAACTACAGCTGCTGCCACTAGGAAGAAGCTCCTATGGTGAGACAGCAGCTCCGTGCACTGCACACACACAGACAGGCAGAGGGAGCCGGCATTGTGCTGCTCTCTCCGCTCTCTTTCATTGTGTGCCCCTACTTCTAGGGGGGGCAGTTGCCCCCCCCTGCCCCACGGTGGGTACGCCCATGAAAGGGAACCTGACAGGAGATTCATGCCACCCGAACCATTAGTATAATGAATCAGACATTGGCTGCATTGTTGCTGCAGTGTATGTTTTACTCAGAAATATTGATGCATTTCAATGAAAACATTAAAAAAAACAGACAAGATCCATGTGCCTTGCATGACTAGTCCTTGCAAGAGGCTGTACCTTGATGGCTTCTTCCCACCCTGCGCTTCTTGATTGACATGTCTCTCCCTATACACACATAGTAAGAGACCTGTCAATATAGGAGAATAGGGCTGGTAGAATCCTGCAGGGACCAGCATTTTGGATTAGTCATCCAAATGCATGGTCCCCATCCATTTTTTTTTTCATGCTGATTTTTACTGAAATGCATCAGCGTTTCAGAGTGCACTGAAGCAACAGTGCAGGCAATGTCTGATTCATTCTGCCAATGGTCTGGGAAGCATGAATTTCCTATCAGGTTCCCATTAAAGAAAGTTTTTATATTAACATACACATTAAAAACTCGGCTGTAGAAAACTTTCACATGTCCACCAGTAAATCCTGCGTGCAGTGCTTCAACACTCAACCTGGCTTCCCCCAGTGTCAGTGTGTAACCGCTTGTTCTCGTAATTTTGTGATACCCTTAATTCCGATACTTAAAATAATCCATTAGCGTTAAGTATTTATTTCATTTGTTCATTTTATATTCTTTTCTCCAAGCTACGGTAATGCAATTATACACATTAAAAAGTGAAGATCAAGTCCTTATACTCTGCCAGCATTTCAGCTGGGGGATCAGATTTCGCAAACCATCGGAATGAACCGTGAATAAAAGTTAATTGCCTCGCAATTCCCATTATTTGTCTGGTATAACTGAGAGAACGGTAAATTGGAGGCATTAAAAGGTATTTATTGATGACGGGATTTTATTTGATTCCATTTCCATGTAAAGTTGAATAAAGTCTACAGTTTCCATCTGAGTTTTATCCATTTCTTGTCAGCATCCCGGGAGGGTCACACAAACAGATTTGGTGGTAAATCTCTGAGCCACTGGGAAACTTTAGAGGAGCTAAAAGCTGGAAGGAAAAAGCTGATTTAGCAGGGTAATGGAACGGCTGATTTAGAGTGGTAATACCGGCTGGCAGATGTTATGAATGAATGGATGGGGCGCAGCGGACAGAGTAATGACCCCTCACCTTCAATCAACCAGTATGCTAAGTTCATTAGTGAGAGTGCTTAGAACAAACTATACTTAATAGCCAATGTTCTGCAATTTCCAGACGAAGGAAAGAAAGACGTCTGAGTGACATGTAAGGTCTTGGGAAGAAGTGCCCTTGACTAGAGAAATATCCAGTTCAACCAAAAGCTAATGGCCAATGTAAACGTATTGTGAGAGATTATGGCATTTTACAAAGGATTTGCCTTAATACTTCTGATTCTGATAAACTACAAGTAATATGAAGTGTTTAAGAAGATTTTCTATGTAACCATCATTTTTGCATACTTAGACCTCCTTTCCCCCAATCACGAAAGTGACAGTAAAGTTTTAATCCTTTCCCTTCACAATACTCAATACTCACATTGTTAGCAGTTCTATGCATTCCACCTGATTTCATGAAATCTTTTATCATGTACCTGCACTATCAGGTAACTTTTCATTACAAGTTGTCATGTGAGTACTTGAGGTATAATACCATTTTTGGCCAATATATGCACTTTACACCACTTTCTCCACTGCCCACTGTGTCTGGTTTTCAGTTGTGTCTGAGCTAGTGGGTAGACTAGCTGCTATATAGTCTCCCATATACAGCACACACGAGTCGCACATACAGTACCAGGGCTTATGGGGTACTCGGCACCGAGCCCGTTGAAGTCTATGGGGAATGTCACAAGTAGCACAGCTCGGTCCGTTGCCCTGGGCGCTCATTCAAAGGGGAATATTTACAGGGATTGTAGTAATAGTTCGTGACGCCACCTGTGGTTTCTGATCAGGGTGACCAGCGCTGCAGGGTAGATTCTCTGAGGGGTTGTTCTGGGCAGCAAGATGTTAAGTCTTCCACAGGTAAGACTAGTCCCTCTAAGTATATGGCGGTGCAGGGTGCAGGCAATAAGTCAGACACACACAAGTCAGTCTCTTTCCATACCTTTACTGGTGGTATTTGCAGGTATGTCCCGGGAAGCTGCTCAGGGTGGAGGATGCACATCCAGGTAATCACCGAGTAGGTTTAAGGCCTCCTTTCTCTTTATGTGTGAGTTTCCAACCTGCATAAAGCTAAGTTCAACTCTGTGTGTAACAGCTACGCCCGCCGACATTGTGGTGGAGCCTTCTTTTGGCAAGAACTAAGTCTATGGCTGATCAGGCCCGACTCCTGTTCTCCCTGACCCCGGTTACGTATCAGCACTATAGGGCCCCTCTGCAACTTGAAGTCCAGCAGGGTCACCGGTTTTCTCCTACTAGCCGTGAAGGTTCTAGCAAGGCTTCGGACCCGGCATCCGGTTAAGCAGAGTGGAGGCAGCAAGTGTTGCTATAACGCCTCGGTCACTCTCTCCCTTTTGTCACCACTCGCCCGTCGCCCTACTCTCACTCTTAACATAAGCACGGGTAGCAGTAGGTGTAGTCGTCAGCTTCCTTCCTTCCACAGCTCACTGACCGTTTCTCAGTTAACTCGTTGTTATAATAACTGTAGTCCCCTTCCTTCTTTTCCTTCATAGACTCTGTCCAGAGCAGCTTTCAGGACCTTCCGTCAGACTGATTACAAGCCCGCTCCGAGAGTACACATATTTGGTATCGCTGCATTCAGAATTGCCCGATCTATCAATAAAAAAAAGGAATAACCTGGTCACTAAATGGCGTAGCAAGAAAAAAAAATCAAAACGCCAGAATTACGTTTTTTTGGTCGCTGCGACATTGCATTAAAATGCAATAGCGGGCGATCAAAAGAATGGATCTTCTCAAAAATACAACTCGTCCCGCAAAAGATAAGCCCTCACATATTGACGGAAAAATAAAAAAGTTATGGCTCTGGAAAAAAGGGAGCGAAAAACGAAAACGCAAAACTGAAAAAAGCTCCGGGGTTAAGGGGTTAAAGCATCTTACAAGACTGTCTCTGTTTCAGTTAACTAGAACCCGTCCACAGGATTTTGCTCAGTAAACTACAGACAGGTTGGTGCTGTTATACTGATTAAAATGATACCTTGGTTATTAAATCAATCTTGTGGTTGTTGTTTAATTTTTATCTGTAGTTTTCAGTTAATTATATGCTCGTGCTTCGGGGCGGGACTCTTTGTGGGGCTTTATGTGGCGCTCTGCTTAATTATTCATCTGTATTGGCTTATGAAAGGTCACTAATCCTTCCGTGACCTGCCCCCTATTTTACATACTATGGTGGGTTTAGAAAAAAAAAGTTACATTGAGCAAAGTGGCGGTAGCACCCGCAGAGTAGCATGTGTAGCATTATTCCTCTAATATTGCCGGGTAAAAAAATTACTTTCCTCAAAATGGCGCCAGCTGGGACGCATGCACAGTAGCATCTATCACGTTCCAATAGATGCTACTGTCGAACCGCCGGCTGCGCCATTCTCCTGCAACCAAAATTTTTTTCTCTAGCAATAGATGCTACTGCTAATGCCATTTTACTGCAGCCAAATTTTTTTCCGAATGGCACCATTTTGTTAGAGAAAAAAGTGCGCAGTATGCTACAACATCCCTGACTTTGTACAAGTGTACCTAGAAGAATTGATTCTATTTTGAAGGCAAAGGGCGGTCACACGAAATATTGATGTAATTTAGATTTCTCTTTTGTGCACTCACTTCGCATTTTGTTAATTGATAAAAACAAACTATTAACACTTCTATTTTTTTGAACTTTCTAACTTTTGCAGCAATTTTTCCACATCTGTCTAAAACTTTTGCTCAGTACTATATATATTAATAGTACTCCTTCGGACACCCCTCCTCACAGCTCCTTTGTGGTGAGTTCTAGCACAGTTTAGCTTTCATTTAATTTTCAGATAGCGTTACCCTATCATTTCTTTGGCCTGAGGGATCGTGCAATATGACTATATGATGATGAATGACATGTACCTTTATGACTCTCTTGCCATATGATTGGATTGCTATCTTCTTATTATGATAATGGAGCATTGTTATGGTGGTCAGGAATGGCATGTTATTATATGATTCATGTTCTTATGCGGCCAGACAACCACTGTTGTATCTCCTCCCATTGACACCACTTATATAAGGGTCTTACATTTTGGGATTTGTGCAATATTATTATTCTGATTGATACATAATCTTATGAAAACTGGTGATTATCAACATTCTATGACCTGGTATATGTATCGGTATTAAGTTCAGCCTCAACTTCCCTTTCTCTGATTTGGGATTCACATTTTGGAACTGTTGAGGGGGTGGGGGTATACTTATTGCTGTGTGTATCATTGGTTTCACTTTTCTGATATTTTTAACTTGGCATTAATAAAATTTGAAATTTTTTTCATATAATGATTGAACACTGGCTCTATTTTTTCTTTGCTATCTTATATTAATAGATAACCTGGAAATGGCTGGAAGAATGCACTTGGGTGTTTGACACAAAAAAAGACTAAGTAAACTGAGCTGCAATACAAGATGTTCTAACACTGACTGTAAGAAGGAACCTCATACTTATTATAAATCATAGCGATGGAGCATAACAGCTTTGGCTGCTTTGTGCCTAAGGTACTGCACAGTTTACTTTTTTGAGTTACTAATAAATTCCAAAATAAAGCAGAAAATACTTGAGAGGAGAGTAAAGATTTCTATGTAAAAGTGTAAGCTGAGTTGAAAATTAAAGCAATAAGACAAAGACCGAGACAATCACAAAAAAGTGTCCTATTTTAAAATGAGAGAATGCATTTGTCCAATCTAATGTGTGCTTGACAGGTAATATTAACCACTTTCTGACGTTGGCTGTAATAGTACAACCACGTCGGAATCCCTCCCTTGATGTGGGCTCCGGCGCTGGGCCAACATCTTTCCTGGCACATGTCAGATGTTATGAACAGCTGACATGTGCCTCTAACAGCAGCATTTAACTCGCGCTTCCAGCAAGCGCATCGGAAATCCCACCATCGGTGACCCCGTCATGTGATTGTAGGTCACCGATGGGTTGTCATGACAATCAGAGGTCTCCAGCAGACCTCTATGGTTGTCATTGCCCGATTGCTATGAGCACCTCTCGATAGTCGGTGCTCATAGCAAGTACCGTATATACTCGAGTATAAGCCGACCAGAGTGTAAGCTGAGGCACCTAATTTTGCCAGGGAAAACTGGGTAAGCTTATTGACTCGATTATAAGCCAGGTATGCATTGTCCCCTTATCCCTGTCTTCGTATGTGTGGCTCCCCTGTCTTGCTATGTGTGGCTCCCCCTCTCCTGTCCTGCTATGTGTGGCTCACCCTGTCCTCTCCTGCTATGTGTGGCTCCCCCTAGCCCCCCATCCTAGTATGCATGGCTCAGCTCAACCCCCCATCCTAGTATGCATGGCTCAGCTCAACCCCCCATCCTAGTATGCATGGCTCAGCTCACACCCCATCCTAGTATGCATGGCTCTGCTCACCCCCCATCCTAATATGCATGGCTCTGCTCACCCCCATCCTAATATGCATGGCTCTACTCACACCCCATCCTAGTATGCATGGCTCTGCTCATCCCCCCATCCTAATATGCGTGGCTCTGCTCACCCCTCCATCCTAGTATGCATGGCTCTGCTCACCCCCCATCCTAATATGCATGGCTTTGCTCATCCACCAATCCTAGTATGCATGGCTCTGTTCACCTCCCCATCCTAGTATGCACATGCACACACACAAACACTCACACTCACCTTCATCGCTCGCTGCACCTCCGATGATCTCAGCACTGGTATCCTCTTACTGTGCAGAACAATCACATGGTACCGCTCATTAAAGTCTTGAATATGCGCTCCACGCTTATGGGAGTGGAGACTCGTGCATATTCATGACTTTAATTAGCGGTACCATGTGACCGCTCTGCACAGTAAGAGGATATCGGCGCTGAGACCGTCGGGAGATGTAGGGACCATGCATGGAGGGTGAGTATGATGTCTTCAAGAAGCCGGAGGCTGTAGCTGCAGAATGTCACTGTGCCCCAGCCGCCGGCTCCTACCGCCGCTCCCCCTCCCCCGCTGGCTTTCTGGACCATGACTCGTGTATAAGCTGAGGGGTAAGCATTTCTTCTGCATACAGGCGATCTGATCATCGCCTGTGTGTAGTAGAGGAGATCAGAAAACTGCAGCTTCTAGTCTCACATGGAGACTATTGAAGCATGCAAAAAGTAAAAAAAAAATGTTTTTAAAAATAGTAAAAAAAATTAAAAAAATAAAAGTTCTAATCACCCCCCATTCACCCCATTCAAAATAAAACAATAAAAAAAACACATATTTGGTATCGCCACTTTCAGAATCACCCGATTTATCAATATAAAAAAAGAATTAAGCTGATCGCTAAACGGCGTAACGAGAAAAAAATTCAAAACATCAGAATTACGTTTTTTTAGTCGCCGCGACATTGCAATAAAATGCAATACTGGGTGATCATTTCTACACCAAAATGGTATAAATAAAAACATCAGCTCAGCGCACAAAAAATAAGCCCTCACCCAACCCGAGATCACGAAAAATGGAAACGCTACGGGTCTCAAAAAATGGCCCTTTTCTTTTTTTTTTTTTTAAACTAAAGTTTGGATTTTTTTTTCACCACTTAAATGAAAAAGAACCTAGATGTGTTTGGTGTCTTTGAACTCGTAATGACCTGGAGAATCATAATGGCAGGTCAGTTTTAGCATTTAATGAACATGGTAAAAAAAAACTGTGGTATTGCACTTTTTTTGCAATTTCACTGCACTTGGAATTTTTTTTCCCATTTTCCAGTACATGATATGTTAAAACCAATGGTGTCGTTCAAAAGTACAACTTGTCCCGCAAAAAACAAGCTCTCACATGACCATTTTGACTGAAAAATAAAAAAGGTATGGCTCTGGGAAGAAGAGGAGCAAAAAACGAAAATGCAAAAACGGAAAATGGCCCGTGGGTTAAGGGGTAAAGAGTGTTTTACATGATCTTATCTCTGAGAAGTAACATTTCCTTACACATTAGATAACTTTCAGCCATATGCCTAAAAGGTTATTCCCCAAAAATCTAGTTGCTGATCACTGAATGTACAACTACTGGAACCTCCAACAATCCATATATCGGGGCTCTGGTACCCTGAGAACAGGACTTTGCTACCCTATCTGGAATATAGCGGAGGTGCACATGCTCAAATTCTGCTTTATTTATTGTCTGTGGGACTGCTGGAGAATATAGAGTACAGCACTCAGCTATTTCCAACAGTCCCATGAGAGAACCCGAACTGGAAAGTTCAAGGTTTGTAGTGTACACCTAGTGTCCGGCACCAAACTAACACAGACTTTTTACTTTATGTCCGGTTTCCTGTTCCGGTTTGCCAGTCTAATAAAGCTTGTTGAAAGGCTGCAGCTCAGCCAATCAACAAGCTTTTAGATTGTGGGCACTTCCAGAGAGCCATCATAGCCATGACAAGCATTAGCATGGCTGTGTTTGGCTGGTGCAGCATGTCACCCGGCCTTTTAAAAGACCAGCTTCTGGCCCTAAAGCCTTTGTGTACTCTGTATGAGTAGTGTGCCAAAAAAATAATTTTACTCTACCTTTGTGGCTAGACCTAAAGATCATTAAAAGATTTCACTACTGATTCCAATTACAGAGCCTCTAAATTGTCCTGGATGGCAATTCTGTCTTGCAATTTCAGCTGCTGACTCAGTTGAGAAGTGGTTAATTTGTTTGATTGCTGCCTTCCTTGGATGTGGTACACGTTTATCAGGTTGCTTCTCCATTACATGTGTGTACTCTGCAACCCCGCCTGTGTTTGTGGCTTAAAATTGGATGGCTGAGAGTGCCTCCAGTTCCTTCACCTTGTGTTCCACCGTGTCCCTCTTAATCATGGCTCCAGTTCGAACAAACAAAAAACTAGAAACGGAGTACAATTCCATTATCCTTAGCTGAAGTATTCAGGCGTGGCTGCCTATTTTGAAAAATAATTTTTTCAAAAGCAAACACTTCAGGCCCCCGGGACCCTCAGGCAACAGCACTAGAGAGGCTGGGAGCTGAAGGAGCCCAGTCGGGGGCCTGACTCCTTTGTGCTCGGGAGGACTATATGTCCGAGCCGCCTAACTACCTGTAACGTTTAAGCAAATGCCCAGCCATCCAGGATGTGCTGTGTCCTAAAGTAAATAAATTTGTTCAGTTAAAAGTTGCTCTGGACTGTGTCTCTAATCCTATATTTACACGAAGCCAATGTCCACTTCTTTTTATTAAATCAAATGCCTGTACTGACAGTCCCCAGGTGGTGTCCTTTAAAATACAAATGACCCTACTTGGTGGGTCTATGCACCTTAACCCCTTACTGTCCAATGACGTGCACAGTCCGTCATGGCAAGGTGCCAGTTCCGGCACCAGGACGGACTGTGCACGTCATGCCTTTGATCTACCACTGCGTGTAAACACGCAGTGGTAGATCAGTGCCGACAGCTGTCACAGACAGCTGACAGGCACGGCAAGCGGTGCGGGGACCTTTGCCGTCGGTCCCGCACCTACAGTGCTGTGCTTGGTCAGTCAATCTGACTGACCAAACACAGCAGCGATCGCGCAGGAGAAGCTGAAATTTCAGCTTCTCCAGCGCGATCAGTGCAGGAGCCGGCGCTGCAGTGGCCAGGCTTCCTGCACTGACAGCCAGGAGCGGAGCCCCCACCGCCCCTGGCTGTTAACCCCCTGACTGCTGCGATCGAGCGCGATTGCAGAGCTCAGGGGGGGAGGCAGAGGGTCGGGAGCTCCCTCTGCCTCAGATCGGCGCCCTGCAATGTATTTGCAGGGCCCGATCTCTGCCTTGATGACCCGGGGGTTGTCATGACAACCTCCGGGTCATCTAGCTACGGAAAGCTGCTGTGATCATGCTCACAGCAGCTTTCATCATAGGTACAATGCATTGCAATGCTGGAGCATTGCAATGCATTGTAACTGCAATAAAAAGTAAAAAAAAGTGAAAGTCCCATAAAGGGACAAGTTAAAAAAAATCATTTTTTAAAAAAAATTGTAAAAAAAATATTAAAAAATAATTTTAAAAAAATCCCCTAAAAAATACACATTTTTATGTAATAAAAAAAATAAAAAACAAAAAAATACACATGTTAGGTATCGCCACGTCCGTAAAAATCCCATCTATAAAAGCGTAACCCTAGTTAACCCCTTCAGTGAAAGCCGTAAAAAAAAAACACAAAAAAGTAGTAAATTATACTTTTTCCAAGCAGTATCATCATACCGCTTGGAAAAAGGGCAATAACACGCGATCAAAAAGTCAGATATAAATAATCATGGTACCGCTGAAAACGTCATCTTGTCCCGCAAAAAACAAGCTGCTACACAGCATCATCAGCGAAAAAATAAAAAAGTTATAGCTCGCGGAATAAACTGATGCAAAAATAATTATTTTTTCTATAAAATTTTTTATTGTGTAAAAAACGCCAAAACATAAAAAAAATATATAAATGAGGTATCGCTGTAATCGTAGTGATCCGAAGAATAAAGCTCCTTTATCAATTTTACCACACGCGGAACGGAGGGAAAAAAAAAACAAAAAAACAATTCCTGAATTGCTGGTTTTTGATCATTCTGCTTCCACAAAAATTGGAATAGGAAGCGATCAAAAAACGTTATGTGCCCGAATATGGTACCAATAAAAACGTAAGCTTGTCCCGCAAAAAATAAGCCCACAGATAACTCTGTCGGCCGAAATATGGAAAAATTATAGCTCTCAAAATACGGCGATGCAAAAATTTCTTACAAAAAATTATTCCAAAAAAAAGCATCTTTTAGAGTGTGACAGAAGCTAAACATGAAAAAAGGATGTAAATCTGGTATCGCTGTAATCGCACCGATCCGAGGAATAAAGTCGCCTAATCACTAATACCGCACGAGGAACGGCGTAAAAAAGAAAACCAATTCTTCACCTTTTGTGGATTTGTTCATTGTGCCTCCCAAAGATCGCAGTAAGGCGATCACAGTGGTTCCCCCCCACATATGGGGTATCAGCGTACTCAGGACAAAATGCACAATAGCTTTTGGGGTCCTATTTCAAAGTGCTGACCACACATCTAGATAAGTTCCTTAGGGGGTCTAGTTTGCAAAATGGAGTCATTTGTGGGGGGTTTCTACTGTTTAGGCACATCAGGGGCTCTCCAAGCTCGACATGACAGCCGCAGACCATTCATCAAAGTCTGCATTTAAAAACGGTGCTCCTTCCCTTCCGATCTCTGCCATGCGTCAAAATAGTGGTTCCCCCCCACATATGGGATATCAGCGTACTCAGGACAAATTGCACAATAGCTTTTAGGGTCCTATTTCTCCTGTTACCCTTATAAAAAAAAAATTTGGGGGCAAAAAGATTATTTTTGTGGAAAAAAATATGATTTTTTTATTTTCACGGCTCTACGTTATAAACTTCTGTGAAGCACTTGGGGGTTCAAAGTGCTCACCACACATCTAGATAGTTCCTTGGGGGTCTAGTTTCCAAAATGGAGTCACTTGTGGGGGGTTCTACTGTTTAGGCACATCAGGGGCTCTCCAAACGTGACATGACACCCGCAGACCATTCCATCAAAGTCTGCATTTGAAAAAGGAGCTCCTTCCCTTTCGAGCTCTGCCATGCGTCAAAATAGTGGTTTACCCCCACATATGGGGTATCAGCGTACTCAGGACAAATTGCACAATAACTTTTGGGGTCCTGTTACCCTTTGAAAAATAACAATTGGGGGTGGAAAGATCATTTTTGTGGAAAGATATGATTTTTTAATTTTACTGCTCTACGTTATAACCTTCTGTGAAGCCCTTGGGGGTTCAAAGCTCTCACACACATCTAGATAAGTTCCTTGGGGGGTCTAGTTTCCAAAATGGGGTCACTTGTGGGGGGTTTCCACTGTTTAGGCACACAGGGGCTCTCCAAATACGACATGGCGTCCAATCTCAATGTAATGTATGGTGTACAGTTCATATAGCGTCTTGTGCTTGGGTGCGAGGAAAACACATGAGACACAGGTTTGATATAGAAGGACTTGTATTACTTCATACAAGTGGCAAAAAGGGTCACACAGTTTGCAGGTACAGAAGCAGGAGACACAGCAGGCCAGAGTAACTTAAGCTCAGCAATAACTCTCCACAACAGGTTCAGGATCTCTTCTCTGTTACCGTAATTCCATGCAAACGTGGATTTATCAAATAGCAGGTTTCCAGAGTCCACAAGTGTTCCAAAGTTCCTCAGTAGGAAATAGCTGGAGTACAAAGTCTAAGGTTTCCAGGAGTCAGGTCACAGGCTCACTGCAGGCTTGATTCTGAAGCACTGATTGCTCAGCTGAGGCTGCTTAAGAAGCAAGAGGGAGAGAATCAGGCGGGGAACATGAAAGCTGGAAACTCCATATTGACTGAGGGCAAGATAGCTGCAGCAAGACAGAAAGCAAAATGGCCGACGGAAAAACTGAGTTTCAAGAAACATGTACAAAGAACCTTACACTCAATTCCAGCCAAAAAAGTCAAATGGCGCTGCTTCCCTTCCGAGCTCTGCCATGCGCCCAAATAGTGGTTTACCCCCACATATGGGGTATCAGCGTACCCAGGACTAATTGCACAATAACTTTTGGGGTCCTTTTATCCTTTGGAAAATAAAAATTGGGATGAAAAGATCATTTTTGTGGAAAAAATATGATTTTTTAATTTACGGCTCTACGTTATAACTTCTGTGAAGCGCTTGGGGGTTAAAAGCTCTCACAACACATTTAGATAAGTTCCTTGGGGGGTCTAGTTTCCAAAATGGGGTCACTTGTGGGGGTTTCCACTGTTTAGGCACACAGGGACTCTCCAAATGCGACATGGCATCCAATCTCAATTCCAGCCAAAAAAGTCAAATGGTGCTGCTTCCCTTCCGAGCTCTGCCATGCGCCCAAATAGTGGTTTACCCCCACATATGGGGTATCAGCGTACTCAGGACTAATTGCACAATAACTTTTGGGGTCCTTTTATCCTTTGGAAAATAAAAATTGGGATGAAAAGATCATTTTTGTGGAAAAAATATGATTTTTTAATTTTTCGGCTCTACGTTATAACCTTCTGTGAAGCCCTTGGGGTTAAAGGCTCTCACAACACATTTAGATAAGTTCCTTGGGGGTCCAGTTTCCAAAATGGGGTCACTTGTGGGGGGTTTCCACAGTTTAGGCACACAGGGACTCTCCAAATGCGACATGGCGTCCAATCTCAATTCCAGCCAAAAAAGTCAAATGGCGCTGCTTCCCTTCCGAGCTCTGCCATGCGCCCAAATAGTGGTTTACCCCCACACATGGGGTATCGGTGTACTCTGGAGAAATTGTACAACAAATATTGTGGTTCATTTTCTCCTGATACCCTTGACAAAATTTAAAAAAATTGTGTCGAAAGAAAAATTTTGGGAAAAAAAGTTAAATGTTCATTTTTTCCTTCCACATTGCTTCAATTCTTGTGAAGTACCTAAAGGGTTAATAAACTTCTTGAATGTGGCTTTGAACACGTTGAGGGGTGCAGTGTTTAGAATGGTGTCACTTTTGGGTATTTTCTGTCATATTGACCCCTCAAATTCACTTCAAATGTGAGGTGGTCCCTAAAAAAAATGGTTTTGTAAATTTTGTTGGAAAAATGAGAAATTGCTGGTCAACTTTTAACACTTATAACTTCCTAACAAAAAAAAATGTTGGTTCCAAAATTGTGCTGATGTAAAGTAGACATGTGGGAAATGTTATTTATTAACTAATTTTTGTGACATATCTCTCTGATTTAATGGCATAAAAATTAAAAGTTTGAAAATTGCAAAATTTTCAAAATTTTTGCCATATTTCCGTTTTTTTCATAAATAAACGCAAGATATATTGAAGAAATTTTACCACTATCATGAAGTACAATATGTCAATCTCAGAATCGCCAAGATCCGTAGAAGCGTTCCAGAGTTATAACCTCATAAAGAGACAGTGGTCAGAATTGTAAAAATTGGCCTGGTCATTAACCTTCAAAATGGCTTGGTCATTAAGGGGTTAAGGGTGATCCCCCCTTCCTTTGAGGGAAGCACTAACTATTACCGCTATGTACAAACGGATGCGCGGATACAGTCCATCCGTAGGCACCGTCAGCCCACACAATAACTTTGTTAAAGGAGTAGGGGTCCTTTAACCCCTCTCTGACATTAGACGTACTATCCCGTCCATGAAACCCATGCCAATCTGACCATGGAGGGATAGTACGTCATAGGCGATCAGCTGCGCTCCCTGAGGGAGCGCAGCTAATCGCCGCCGGGTGTCAGCTGATTATCACAGCTGACACCCGTGACTGTGTGTCAGGAGCGGTCACGGACCGCTCCCGGCACATTAAGCCCTGGCACACCGCGATCAAACATGATCGCGGTGTACTGGGGGCACAGGGGAGGATCGCGCAGGGAGGGGGCTCCCTGCGCGCTCCCCTGAGACCCTCAGACCAGCACGATGTGATCGCGCTGTTCTGAGGGCTCCCTCCCTCCCAGGACCCGGATCAAAGATGGCGCCGGGGTCCTGCAGGGAGGCGGCTTCCTCAGTGCCTGCTGAGAGCAGGCACTGAGAAGCCTGCAGCTATGCCTGTGCGATCGCTGGTGTGACAGAGTGCTGTGCACACTGTCACACCAGCGATCTGATAAAATACAGTGATGTCCCACCCTGGGACAAAGTAAAAAAGTTAAAAAAATAAAAATAAACATGTTTTAAAAAAAAATCCAAAATAAATAAATTAAAAAAATATAATATTCCCCAATAAATTCATTTCTTCCTGTAAATAAAAAAACAAAACAATAAAAGTACACATATTTGGTATTGCCACGTCCGAAACGACCCACCCTATAAAACTGTCCAACTAGTTAACCCCTTTAGTGAACCGCTTAAAAAAAAAAAAACAAAGCAAAAAATCAATGCTTTATCAACTTACCGCCGAACAAAAAGTGGAATAACACGCGATCAAAAAGACCGATATAAATAAACATGGTACCGCTGAAAACGTCATCTTGTCTCTCAAAAAACGAACCACCATACAGCATCATCAGCGAAAAAATAAAAAAGTTATAGCTCGCAGAATAAAGCGATGCAAAAATAATTATTTTTTATATAAAATTGTTTTTATTCTATAAAAGCGCCAAAACATAAAAAATTATATAAATGAGGTATCGCCATAATCGTACTGACCCGAAGAATAAAACTGCTTTATCAATTTTACCACACGCGGAATGATAAAAACGCCTCCCCCAAAAGAAATTCATGAATTGCTGATTTTTGTTCATTCTAACCTCCCAAAAATCGAAATAAAAAGCGATCAAAAAGTGTCACGTGCTCAAAAATGGTACCAATAAAAACGTCAACTCGTACCGCAAAAAATAAGACCTCACATGACTCTGTGGGCCAAAATATGCAAAAATTATAGCTCTCAAAATGTGGCGATGCAAAAAACTATTTTTTGCAATAAAAAGCGTCTTTTAGCGTGACAGCTGCCAATCATAAAAACCCACTATAAATAGTAAATCAGACCCCCTTTTATAACCCCCTTAGGGAAAAATAATAAAATAAAAAAAATGTATTTATTTCCATTTTCCCATTAGGGTTAGGGTTGCGGCTAAAGTTAGGGTTAGGGTTGGCGCTAAAGTTAGGATTAGGGTTAGGGTTGGGATTAGGGGTGGTTAGGGTTAGGTTTGTGGTTAGGGTTGGGACTAGGGTTAGGGGTGTGTTGGGGTTAGGGTTGGAGTTAGAATTGGGGGGTTTCCGCTGTTTAGGCACATCAGGGGCTCTCCAAATGTGACATGGCGTCTGATCTCAATTCCAGCCAATTCTGCGTTGAAAAAGTCAAACGGTGCTCCTTCACTTCTGATCTCTGCCATGCGTCCAAACAGTAGTTTATCCCCACATATGGGGTATCAGCGTACTCTGGACCCCAAGAGTTATTGCGCAATTTGTCCTATTTCTTCTGTTACCCTTGGGAAAATAAAAAACTGGGGGCGAAAATATTATTTTTGTAAAAAAATAATGATTTTTTTGTTTTTACGGCTGTACATTATAAACTTCTGTGAAGCACTTGGGGCTTCATAGCGCTCACCACACATCTAGATAAGTTCCTTGTGGGTCTATTTTCCAAAATGGGGTCACTTGTTGAGGATTTCCACTGTTTAGGCGCATCAGGGGCTCTCCAAATGCGACATGACGCCCCCAGACCATTCCATCAAAGTCTGCAATCCAAAACGTCACTACTTCCCTTCCGAGCCCTGACGTGCGCCCATACAGTAGTTTTCTCCCACATATTGGGTATCAGCGTACTCAGGACAAATTGGACAACAACTTTTGGGGTCCAATTTCTCCTGTTACCCTTGTGAAAATAAAATATTGGGGGCGAAAAAAAAAAAAAGATTTTTTATTTTACGGCTGTACGTTATAAACTTTAGTGAAACACCTGGGGGTCAAAGTTCTCACCACACATCTAGATAAGTTCCTTGAGGGGTCTAGTTTCCAAAATGGTGTCATTTATGGGGGTTTCCACTGTTTAGGCAGATCAGGAGCTCTCCAAACACGACATGGCGTCCAGCCAATTCTGCGTTGAAAAAGTCAGACGGCGCTCCTTCCCTTCCAAACTCTGCCATGCACCCAAACAGTGGTTTACTCCCACATATGGGGTATCAGCGCACTCAGGACAAATTGCACAATAACTTTTGGAATCTTGTTACCCTTGGAAAAATAAAAATTGGGGTGAAAAGATCATTTTTGTGGAAAAAATATGATTTTTAAATTTTACGGCTCTACGTTATAAACTTGTGTGAAGCACTTGGGGGTTAAAATTGCTCACCAAAGATCTAGATAAGTTCCTTAGGGGTCTAGTTTCCCAAATGGGTCATTTGTGGGGGGTTTCTACTGTTTAGGCACATCAGGGGCTCTCAAAATGCAACATGGCATCCAATCTCAATTCCAGCCAATTTTGGTTGGAAAAAGTCAAATGGTGCTCCTTCCCTTCCGAGCTCTGCCGTGCGCCCAAACAGTGGTTCCCCCCCACATATGGGGTATCAGCGTACTCAGGACAAATTGGACTACAACTTATGTAGTCCAATTTCTCCTGTTACCCTTGGGAAAATAAAAAATGAGTGACTAAAAGATAATTTGTGTGGGAAAAAAATAGGATTTTTATTTTCATGCCCGGGCATTATAAACTTGTGTGAAGCACTTGGGAGTTTAAAGTGCTCACCAAAGATCTAGATAAGTTTCTTTAGGGGGTCTAGTTTCCAAAATGTGGTCACTTGTGGGGGTTTCCACTGTTTAGGCTCATCTGGGGCACTGCAAACGGAACATGACCCCCATCAACGTCTGCATTCCAAAACGTTACTACTTCCTTTCCAAGCCCTGCCGTGCGCCCAAACAGTTCCCCCCCCCACATATGGGGTATCAGCGTACTCAGGACAAATTGGACAACAACTTTGGGGTCCAATTTCCTTGGGAAAATTCAAAAATTTGGGACTAAAAAATCATTTTTGTGAAATTTTTTTTTTTTTTTCACACCCAGGCATTATAAACTTTTGTGAAACACTTGGGGGTTCAAAGTGCTCACAACAGATCTAGATAAGTACCTTAGGGGGTCTAGTTTCCAAAATGGTGTCACTTGTGGGGGTTTCCACTGTTTAGGCGCATCAGAGGTTCTCCAAACGCGACATGGCGTCCAATCTCAATTCCAGCCAATTTTAGTTTGAAAAAGTCAAACGGCGCTCCTTCCCTTATGAGCTCTGCCGTGTGCCCAAATAGTGGTTTTCCCCCACATATTGGGTATTGGCTTACTCAGGAGAAATTGCACAACAACCTTATCTGTCCATTTTCTCCTTTTACACTTGTGAAAATAAAAAAAAAGTTTGTAAAAGATCATTTTTGTGGCTAAAAAGTTAAATATTCATTTTTTCCTTCCACGTTGCTTTAGTTCCTGTGAAGCACCTGAAGGTTAATAAACTTCTTGAATGTGGTTTTGAGTACCTTGAGGGTGCAGTTTTTAGAATGGTGTCACTTTTGGGTATTTTCTGCCATATAGACCCCTCAAAGTGACTTCAAATGTGAGGTGGTCCCTAAAAAAAATGGCTTTGTAAATTTTGTTGTAAAAATGAGAAATCGCTGGTCAACTTTTAACCCTTATAACTTCCTAACAAAAAAAAATTTTGGTTCCAAAATTGTGCTGACGTAAAGTAGACATGTGGGAAATGTTATTTCTTAACTATTTTTTGTGATATATTTCTCTGTTTTAAGAGAATAAAAATTCAAAATTTGAAAATTGCAAAATTTTAAAAATTTTCGCCATATTTGCATTTTTTTCAAAAATAAACGCAAGTTATATCGAAGAAATTTTACTTCTAATGTGAAGTACAATATGTCATGAGAAAACAATCTCAGAATCGTGAATATCTGTTGAAGCGTTCCAGAGTTATAACCTCATAAAGAGACAGTGGTCAGAATTGTAAAAATTGGCCCGGTCATTAACGTGCAAACCCCCCTTTGGGGGGTGAAGGGGTTAAGAGGGAGATCATCCCCCTTCCTTTGCGGTTCACAAAACAACAAGAAAAGAGGCATACAATGCACCAGGGATTACTTAAAAATATATCAAAGAATTCATCTTTATTGCATACTTAAAACTGTAAAGTTAAAAACATTAAAAACAAAACACCAAATCAACAAGCCCATAATAGAGCTGCAAACCCTGTCCAAAACCCTCCTATATTAGAAGTGTTATATATCACATTCACTGCATACCCAGCTTGTAGCACATCAACCACAACATCTAATGAACAATTCCAATGAACTGGAAACTAGTAAACATAACTATTAAGAGACCTGACAATGGACTCTGAGATGTGACTGCAATTCCTTGCTTGACCAGTAGGTAGAAGTTAGACCCCCAACACACTGGTTGTGTACGGTAAAAAATCACACAGGGTGCAATACAATCACTCCCTTATAGGGTGCAGGGAGCAAACACCACAAATAACTGTGGGAAAAAAGTCTCCATATCGTAGTGTAATACTACCTGTACCACAGGATGCGCAAAGCTGAAGGTGTAAAACTTCAATAGCAAGGAGACAAAGATCTGGGCTAAAAGATGAGCAAAGGGCGCTTCCTTTGCGGTTAGCACGGTCCCGTGCTCAATAAACAAATGGCCCGGTCCCCAAAAGTTCCATAAAGGCCTAGTCCTGCTATTCAGCAGAGGGGGCACAACGGGTGCAACAAAAACAAAAATGAAAACAATGTTACGTACAAATGTTCCTACTAGGCCGCATTGGCCGCAATGCTCTTGACTTCAGAGCGTAGCAGGGCTTCCTGCCCTGTGGGATGCAGAACAGACCCTGTTCAGTAAAGTGCAACAGGCACCAAGTTCAGTTACTTCAGCAATCATTCTCTCTATAGCACTCGTACCGTGCCTTCTTCTCCTGGTAGTCCCATTCCCGCGTATAAGCTGAAGAGTACTCTGCAGCAGCAGAGTCCCTGTGCTGCCTAGCAGTGGCAGAGGTAGAGCGGGAGGTATATGTCCCGCATGGGACCGACTGTTCAGACTGAGGCCCTGCATCCGCAACAGGACTACCATCCTTTTGGCACAGTGTCACGGCAACGGCATAGTAGTCCCTAGGACAGTCCTCTCTTTTGAAAGAGACCCAGTCCCCCTCCTGTAGAGGCCTATCGTGTTTAACCGAGGTGACGTTTATATACACTTTAGCATCCTTGCCAGCCTCTTGAATAAAACCGTATCCACGTTTTATGTTGGTGTAAACCAACTGTCCATAGGACATAGCGTCCTCCCCATATCGGTGTAGGCGAGACCACACCTTCTTTTCCTTAGCCTTTTTCTGGACTATGACATCCGCAATCCAAATGGAGGGTCTTGGATATAACACAGAACCCGGGTTCCCCGTAGAGGTCTGGGACTATGCTGCTGGAACCGCAGGCGAAACGGGCTTAGGGTCGATATACCCTGACAAGATGGATAAGGGCCTGCTTTCTGACTGTAGGGTTGATGGCTCACTCACCAGCCTTGCTGTCACCTTAGGTCGCATGGCTCCGTCTGATTCCATCTCGCTGAGGCTGGTCCTGACCTCAGTCAGCATCTGTTGTACGCTGGCTGCCAAATCGTCTGGAAATGCAGCCACGTTCGCCCCACCGGTGTCAGACTCCTTCATGGGCGCGTCCACATACCCGATCTCCCGCTGATGTAGATCCGGCGTGTCTGGTTCTTCCGGCTGTTGTTCCTCAGAGGTGGACCCTGTGACTTCCTGTCTCCACTGCGGCGGTGGAACGGATCCTGGAAACGAAGGTTCCGCTATCTTTTTGGGTTCCCACTCTGGCTCCGAACGCTGCAGAAGCTGCACCTCTTCTTACCGTGACTCCGGTATGACACACTCCTTCGGCGGATGGTCCTTGGGAGTGTTCACGGGCTTCATCGGTGGGATACAAGGCTCTGCACTCTGGCGTCATGGAGGCTCGGGTCTCGGTTGGCGCCAAGCATCCGGTTCTTCGAGTAAGTCAACCTCCGGCAGTTTGTCCCAGAGGTGCATAGGTTGGACTCTCTCATTCTCCTTCCGCCAACTCCATTCCATCCGCCCAATTCCCCGGCAGTGGAGAATGCAGCAGTGATGCATCGCCGCCGTCATCTCGTCCCGGACTTGCATCAGGCAGCTGCACACGGAACTTACTGGACCCCACCCGTTCTGGGGCGGGGTCGCTTCTGGGCTCTCCACCCATTTCCTAGGGACTTGATGAAACAGGCATGTTTCCTTTCTTCATCGGCGTTCCCACCAGGGGCGGGTCTGGGTTGGTTGACAGCAGACTTCTGACACCATTTCTGCGCCGTCATGCTCACGAAGGGTGTCATTACAGTCCTTTTTGGAGCATCTTGTCTTGCACAATTTCAGTCTCAATCACAATCTTTGTCACATCCAATTCTTCAGTCACATCCGGTAATTTACTCACAATTGCAGTATCTTCAACCCGCAGTCCTCGGGCCAAACTTGTCACTTCCAGTAGTGTATCGGCATTCTTTTTCATCTCTTTGCTGTACACATCAGCTTCTTCATCTTTTGTGGTTCCACCGCATTGCGAGGTAGTCGCATCCTGCCAACTACGCCAATTGTAGAGTCGGGCCAGGGCAGCAGTTGTGGCTGAGAACTGCGGGCATTGTATACCCTGGCCTCCCTCTACAAGAAAACGGCACCTTTTATCTTGCATGGCACGATCAGTACTCTCTGTGCTGTCAGTGTCCCCTTTGCTGCGCTGGCATAAGACTGCTTCTGGATTCCAAGGATTAGAGACACAGTCCAGAGCAACTCTTAACTGAACAAATTTATTTAATTCAGGACACAGCACATCCAAGTAGTTTCCAGCATTCTCATCACAGTAGATACAGTACATCAGTTCATCTTTCCCTTCACTGTTTCCTTCGTCACTAAGTGTTTCCGCAGGACGGAACGTCTCAGACGGCCCCTCAGTGTCCTCCCTTTACAGAGTTACCACGATGAAGTGTTCTCACGTCCATTTCGCCCCGGACATCAGAGATTCAGCCCACATAGCTAACCACCACACTCTGGAGGACCTGCCAGTACACTTTTACGGTGACCTTCAAATCTTCCTCTGCTTCCTTACTTTCACTTCTTCTCTACTGCTGGTTCTTGCTGTACCTAGCTCTTCTCTTAGTACCCCCTGGATGGCAGGGCATTCGCTTAAACGTTACGGGGTAGTTAGGCGGCTTGGGCATATAGCCCTCCCGAGCACAAAGGGGTTAGGCCCCCGACTGGGCTCCTTCAGCTCCCAGCCCTGACTAGATACAGGAAGACCTTCCCGACTATTCCCCAACTAACCCCTTCTAAGTTAATCCTTGAATTACTAACCTGACAGTTGGTGACCTCTATGCCTCCATCTAGTGGCCACAACCCAGACTGCACTGTCCCTGTAATAAACATAATGCAATAACAAGACATTTATGCATGTAGCATGGAATTACAATGGTACAACTATACAAATATACATATCATCTTCATCTATATATATATAAAACTAAATGTGTGTGTTGTGTGTGTGTGTGTGTGTGTATCACCAACCAATCACGAAGCATCTTTCATTTCACCAGAGCTGTTTAAAAGAAGCTGAGCTGTGATTGGTTGCTATGAGCAACAGTTTTCTCACTCCACGACAACACCTCAGCAGACAGTGACTGGTGGCAGAAATCTAGCATCCCCAGGAGCATAAGCTCCAGCCATTGTCTGTCCCCCAGAAAGGAGCAGAGAGCACATGACAGAAATGAATCACCTCCTCCTGTTCCCATATCCCCATCACGCATCCTCTATCCCATAGCCACATCTTCCCTCTTAAAGGGATCTCCGGTATGGAAGTTAGGGCAAATCCATCCTGCGCTTTGGTTTGACACCAGGCCTCTCTTAAAGGGATCCCCGGTATGGAAGTTAGGACCGTTCCACTCAGCTCTGTGGTTCTGACGCCAGGATCTCTTAAAGGGATCCCCGGTATGGAAGTGAAGGCAATTCCACTAAGCACTCTGGTTCTGATCCCAGGCCTCTAGTAAAGGGATTATTGATATGGAGGTCAGGGCAAATCCATCCAGTGCTTTGATTCTGATGCCAGTCCTCTCTTAAAGGGATCCCAGGTATGGAAGTTAGGGCAATTCCACTCAGCATTCTGGTTCTGACCCCAGGCTCTCTTAAAGGGATCCCCGGTATAGAAGTCAGGGCAATTGCCTTCAAATGCTCTAGTACTGACCCCAGGCCTCTATTAAAGGGATCATTGGTATGGAAGTCAGGGCAAATCCATCCAGTGCTTTGGTTTTGACCCCAGGCCTCTCTAAAGGGATCATTGGTATGAAAGTTAGGGCAATTCCACTCAGCGCTGTGGTTCTGACCCCAGGGCCTCTTAACACTAGAAGTCCCAGAAATTTCGAGCTCCCCCCTGAAGTCCCGAAAGAGGGTCAAATGACCAAATACAATAAACTGAATAGAACTAACTAGAAACTAAATGGCTAAACTCAATGGAAACAACAACCTCCTGTGGTGCGACAGTAATGGCCCTAATTACAGAACAAAAGACGGTGATTATAGGATGTTAGCTAAAATCCTTCAGGTCATTCGACCCATCTCTGGGTTCCAAAGGTAGAAATGTTAAATGACCCCTCTCTGGGACTTCTAGTGTTAAAGGGATCATTGGTATGGAAGTAAGGGAAAATCCACTCTGCGCTCTGGTTCTGACCCCAGGCTGACGGGATGATGTGGGATATTAGGGGTAGTAGTTGTCATGCTGTTACTGCATACAGGAGGTCCGGGTCTATGCTGACCCTAAGCTGGGGCCCTGACTAATCCCTCTACCTGGAGGTACTGTTGATGGTACAGAGGTCCAGGCCGCCAGCGTAACCCTATCTCCTGCAAATCCCTGACCTTCAGTAATCTAGTCCTGAGAAGGACCCCGATCACAACACAGGGGACTGGAAGGTATATGCCTAAACACAGTAATAGACGAACGAGACAGTACAAGGGGTAAACTAAAATCCACCTTGCATACAAAACTCACACCACAAAAACAGAGGGAACACCAACGGGTATGGAGATAAATGATAAAGCGAGGAGGGGAAAAACCACACCAGGTACTCTTCACTTCAGACTTCACAATACCACGATCCGCTCTGCTGGTCTGCATGAATGCTTTCACCGACACATTCCTAGCAGACTGGCAGGTATTTGAAGGAATCTCATTACTGCAGCATTAACTGCAGCTGGGCGAGGCCGGGCCTCGTCTAGCACAGAGAGAGAGAGAATTAACTCCCTCACTGCCGAAAAACACCAAGCACCAAAAACTCAGCTGCGTGAAGTCAATTGTGTAATCGCGACGATCTTCGTGGCGACACACCCGTGACAGTACCCCCCCTTCTACGAGGGGCCTCTAGACCCTCAGAGCCAGGTTTATCCGGGTGGGTCGTGTGGAAGGCCCGAATTAATCGGTCTGCGTTAATATCCGACGCAGGAACCCACGTCCTCTCCTCAGGACCATACCCCCTCCAATGAACCAGGTACTGAAGGGACCGGCGGTTAAGACGTGAATCGATGATTTTCGACACCTGAAACTCCAAGTTACCATTGACCACCACAGGAGGAGGAGGTAAAGGTGACGGTATCACCGGCGCCACATACCTCTTAAGCAAAGATCTGTGGAACACGTTGTGAATTTTAAACGTAGGGGGGAGGTCAAGATGGAATGCCACCGGATTAATTATAGAACTGATCCTGTATGGCCCGATGAACCTGGGACCCAGTTTCCAAGAGGGAACCTTGAGTTTTATATTCTTGGTAGACAACCATACCCGATCGTTCACACATAGGTCCGGACCAGACACTCTCCTCCTGTCAGCCATACGTTTGTATCAGTTCCCCATAGTACTAAGATTGTTCAGCACTCCTCTCCACACTGAAGCAAGTGATGACGAAAATCGTTCTTCCTCAGGAACCCCCGAAGAGCCCCCCCTACTGAAAGTACAAAACTGGGGTGAAAACCATATGCCCCAAAAAACGGGACTTACCAGTGGACTCGCTCCGCCTATTGTTAAGAGCAAATTCCGCCAGAGGCAAGAAAGAAGCCCAGTCCTCCTGGTTCTCTGACACAAAACACCAGAGATATGTCTCCAAACTCTGGTTCAGACGTTCTGTCTGACCATTGGTCTGCGGATGAAAAGCCGATGAAAACGACAACTGCATCCCCCGCCGTGTACAAAATGCCTTCCAGAATTTGGACACAAACTGAGACCCTCGATCCGACACCACATCGGATGGTACCCCGTGAAGCCTCACAATCTCCCCAATGAACACCTGCACCAGAGTTTTAGCATTAGGAAGAGCAGGAAGAGCGATAAAATGAGCCATCTTGCTGAACCTGTCCACTACAACAAGTATGACTGTTTTACCCGAAGACGGCGGGAGGTCCGTAATAAAGTCCATAGACAGATGAGTCCACGGACACTCCGGGATCTTCAAAGGTAAGAGGGCCCCAGACGGACGGGTATGTAGGGTCTTAGAGCGTGCACAAACCCCACAGGACGCAACAAAAGTTACCACCTCCCTATGTAAGTTAGGCCACCAAAACTGCCGCGAGAGGAGATCCACAGTTGCTTTACTCCCTGGGTGTCCTGCTAAGGCTGAGTTATGGTGTGCCTCAATCACCTTTTGTCGCAAGTGATCCGGAACAAACAGTCTCCCTGGAGGTCCAACAGGGGCGTCCCCCTGAGCCTCCAATACCTCCTTCTCAAGCTCAGAGCATACTGCCGACACCACCACCCCCTCCTGAAGGATCGGAACCGGGTGATCCGTCTTCCCGGCCCCAGGGAAACTACGAGACAAGGCATCCGCCTTTACATTTTTTGACCCAGGACGATATGTGACAACAAAATTAAACCTGGTAAAAAATAACGACCACCTAGCTTGTCTGGGATTCAGACGTTTTGCGGACTCTAAATACAGCAGGTTCTTGTGATCGGTGATGACGGTGACCTGGTGGACTGCCCCCTCCAAAAAATGACGCCACTCCTCAAAAGCTAACTTAATGGCCAAGAGCTCACTATTGCCGACATCGTAATTCCTCTCAGCGGACGACAATTTTTTAGAGAAGAAAGCGCACGGGTGCCACTTACCAGGGGACGAACCCTGTGACATTACTGCTCCCACCCCTACCTCAGAAGCGTCCACCTCCACAATGAACGGCTGTGACGCATCCGGTTGAATGAGTATGGGAGCCGAAGCAAAACATTTTTTCAAGGAGGAAAACGCTTGACAAGCCTTGTCAGACCACCTAGAAAAATCCGTCCCTTTTTTAGTCATGTCTGTGAGAGGTTTAACTATGGACGAGAAATTACGAATAAATTTCCGGTAGTAGTTAGCAAACCCCAGGAAACGTTGTAGTGCCTTAAGATCCTCTGGCAGATCCCACTCAAGAACTGCCCGCACTTTCCCAGGGTCCATATGAAAACCGGACGCTGACACCAGGAAACCTAAAAACTGAAGTTCCTGTACGGCGAACACACACTTTTCCCATTTGGCGTACAGTTTATTATCCCGCAAGATCTGCAACACCTCCCAACATGCTCCTGATGAGACACCAGAGCCGGCGAGTAAATTAAGATGTCATCCAGATATATGACAACAAACTGTCCCACCAGGCGGCGAAAAATGTCATTAACAAAATGTTGGAACACCGCCGGGGCATTAGTCAGACCAAATGGCATGACAAGGTTCTCATAATGCCCCTCTGGAGTGTTAAACGCCGTCTTCCATTCATCCCCCTCCTTCATCCTAATCAGATTGTACGCCCCCTGACATCCAACTTAGAGAACCATTTGGCGCCCACAATCTGATTGAAGAGATCGGAAATAAGTGTGAGCGGATAGGATCTCGGACCGTAATCCGATTGAGATCACGGAAATCCAGGCAAGGGCGTAGGCCTCCATCTTTCTTCTTCACAAAGAAGAACCCCGCGGCCACCGGGGAAGATGAAGGTCTAATATGCCCCATAGCCAGACTCTCTGAAATATAATCCTTCATGGCCTGTCTCTCAGGACCAGAAAGGTTATACAACCTAGATTTCGGTAACTTGGCCCCAGGGAGCAATTTAACAGAACAGTCATACACGCGATGAGGAGGTAGTTCTTGACACCCTTTCTCCGAGAATACATCCTCAAAGTCCACCAGAAATGGAGGTAAGGTCCTAGGAGCGACCGCACCGATGACCGTATTCATGCAGTTTTTATTACAGAATTCACTCCATTGGCTTATCTCTCTGGATTGCCAATTAATAACCGGGTTATGCTTAGTTAACCAAGGAAGGCCCAGCACTATAGGAGTGGGAAGACCCTCCAACACGTAACACGACAACAGTTCTTTATGTATCGCCCCCACTTGAACATCTATGTTATGCACTGCTTGCAAAAACACTACCCTGACCGAGAGGTCTGGCGTCGATCGAGAATATGGGGATGGGTTTAGCCAATACACTCAGTTGCATACCTTGAACCCGGGCAAAGCGAGCATCCACCAGATTAGCCCCGGCCCCACTATCCAGAAGAACAGATATCCTCTCAGTTCTCGCACCCACCACCACCTCCGCCGCAGAGGAATTGAGACGGACTTAGGGACGAAATACCTACTCCTAGATTGCCGTCCACCACACAACCTGGGATCAATAGTTTTCCGGCGACTTCTCACTCTGCAAAGGACGGGATGGACACCCCCCAATAAAATGTCCCTTTCTCCCGCAGAAGAAACACCTTCCTGTCTTGTGGCGCACTGCCGATCCCCTCCCCCGGAATGATGTCCCTCCTAACTGCATCGGGTCTTCTGGACTGACCAGGGAACCTCCATATAAGGGCCCTAGTAGAAGGTGGAGTCATCACAGGGGCGGAGTTACCCCGCACCTCTCCCGAAGCCGCCTGTCAATGCGAATAGCAAGGGCCATAGCGGCTTCCAGTGACGTGGGAGGGTCATACTGTGCCGGCACATCCTTTAATTTGTCAGATAAACCTTGGCAAAACTGGCTCCTAAGAGCCGGGTCATTCCACTGGGTGTCTGTGGCCCACCTACGGAACTCCAAACAGAATTCCTCCGCCGGACGATCTCCCTGCTGTATCTTACGTAACTTAGATTCAGCAAGAGAGATCCGATCCGGGTCATCATATACAAGACCCAGAGCTGCGAAAAACCTATCCACTGACTGGAGAGCCGGGGAGCCCGGGGGAGAGAGAACGCCCAGGATTGGGGGTCCCCTTGTAGGAGCGAGATGACAATCCCCACCCTTTGTTCTTCACTCCCAGATGACCGAGGTCGCAGCCGAAAGTACAATTTACATGCCTCCCGGAAAGCAAAAAACTTGTCCCCCCCCCAGTGAACCTGTCAGGGAGAGCTACTTTAGGTTCTGGACCGGCTTGCTCCAGGGGGTACAAAACCTTGGACTTAACGTTTGCCAGCTCCATGGACAAACTCTGCAACTGCCGAGCTAGACTGGCTACTGGATCCATGGTGGCTGGAGAAAATCTTTAGTGGTCGGTGAAAATGTCACGCTGTTACTGCATACAGGAGGTCCGGGGTCTATGCTGAACCTAAGCTGGGGCCCTGACTAATCCCTCTACCTGGAGGTACTGTTGATGGTACAGAGGTCCAGGCCGCCAGCGTAACCCTATCTCCTGCAAATCCCTGACCTTCAGTAATCTAGTCCTGAGAAGAACCCCGATCACAACACAGGGGACTGGAAGGTATATGCCTAAACACAGTAATAGACGAACGAGACAGTACAAGGGGTAAACTAAAATCCACCTTGCATACAAAACTCACACCACAAAAACAGAGGGAACACCAATGGGTATGGAGATAAATGATAAAGCGAGGAGGGGAAAAAAAACCACACCAGGTACTCTTCACTTCAGACTTCACAATACCACGATCCGCTCTGCTGGTCTGCATGAATGCTTTCACCGACACATTCCTAGCAGACTGGCAGGTATTTGAAGGAATCTCATTACTGCAGCATTAACTGCAGCTGGGCGAGGCCGGGCCTCGTCTAGCACAGAGAGAGAGAGAATTAACTCCCTCACTGCCGAAAAACACCAAGCACCAAAACTCAGCTGCGTGAAGTCAGATTGTGTAATCGCGACGATCTTCGTGGCGACACACCCGTGACAGTAGTCCTGTGGCTCCGGCTGACGGGATGATGTGAGATATTAGGGGGAGTAGTCCGGTGGCTCTGGCTGACGGCACAATGTGGGATATTAGCGGTAGTAGTCTGGTGGCTCTGGCTGATGGGATAATGAGGGATATTAGGGGGAGTAGTCTGGTGGCTCTGGCTGACGGGACTGTTGGCATATGCAACAGATTAGGACTTATTATAAGTAAAAGGAGGACTTTATGCTGACCTGACAATAGATGGCGATGTTGTGTAACGTTTCCTTCTGTTTAATGTACTGTATAAGAAATAGTCTCACTTGTAGTTTCACTGTCGTTTTATTTTTCCTGTTTCCTGATGCAATGCTGAAATGACTGTGCATTTTCCTTTTACCTCATGTTGTAAGAAGTAAAAGCTTGTTATCCCATGAAGCCTGCTCTGTGAAATTTTCTACTGCAAAGGTGTGGATTCAGAAGCTGTGCAACAGGTTATGGGCCAGATACAGCGTACCCAGTCACCCCAGATACAGCGTACTCAGACACACAGAGAATCCAGACACCACAGATCCCAAGCACCAATAATACCAGATACCCAGGACACTGGAACTCTCAGCAAGACCCTGGTGAATGCAGAAGAATTCTTCAGTGCAAGTCTCTCCAAACAAGTAAGATAAGTTAAAAATGACAAGTAGCACAGAGCTAAAACTCACAGTAGCTAAACTGAATGATGAGAACTATGGAAGTTCAAAGTAGAGATGTTATTGTCTAAAGATGATTTATGGGAAGTAATCACTACAGATAGACCTGATCAAGATAATCAGACATGGGATAAGAAAAATAGACAAGCGAGAGCCACCATTAGCTTATTAGTGGATGATGCTCAATTAATACATATAAGAAATGAAGAAACAGCGAAAGGAATGTGGAAGCATTAAGAAATCTATATGAAAGACCCAGTTTAAATCACAAATTATTTTTATTAAGAAAGCTTTACAGTATGAGACTAAGTGCAGAGAGTGACATGCAGAAGCATATATTCTCAATGATGGAAGTGATATCACAGCTAAGATCTATTGGTGAAGATATTAAAGAAAGTCATATAGCAGCTATATTGTTGTGCAGTTTACCAGATTCGTATACAGCCTTGATAAATGCACTAGAGACAAGACCTGAAACAGACATTATATTAGAGTTTGTGAAAACAAGACTCATAGATGAATATCAGAGAAGAAAAGAACAAAGCAATGATTCTTCTACTGAAAAGGACAGTGAAACGCTCTTAAAGCTACAGAATTTAAAAAACCCTATATTAAAGAGACAAGAGAATGCTTCAGATGTAAGAAAAAGGGACATTTAAAGAAAGACTGTACCACATGGAAAGCAGAACAACAAAAATTACAACATAAAAGGCATATACAGAAAGTGAAAAACACAATTTCCGATTCGTGTGAGAATAATTGGAATGGCACATTCAAAATAACAGACAAGAAATCATAGTGATAGTGAAAGTTTGTTATTTTGCTTATCTATTATTATTTATGGAAAAGTTTGTTATTTTTTTACATTTTATTTAACTCCATGTTGTCTATTGCATATTTGCAGTAGTATAATCTAGTGAACCAAACATATGGTAACA
>JARQOD010000003.1:127610112-127648430 GCA_033576555.1 Oophaga sylvatica
AATAAGTTCCTCTCCTGGCGACAGGAGAGGATGTGTTTCATGAATGAAGCTTAATTGATTGTGTCCACTTTCCCTTTAGGTCAGGTCACTACAGTTAAATTGCCAATAATTCAATTAAGCTCCATTCATGAATCTATTCCTCTACTTTCACTGGGAGAGGAACTTATTCATTCAGGGGAATACAGGTCTGAGACAGCATTATTAGCTCTCTGCGACCTTTAACCTGTTAACCCTTTCTGATGGATTACACCGTGGGACCTGACTGTACATCGGATTGGTAAGTATAATTTTGCTTTTTTATTTTATTTTTATTACAGGAAATGGTTTTAGCAGGAAAATAAAATATGGTCAAAAACTGTGTGATTATTTCATTAAACTTATTTTTTATTAAAGTGTGTGTGTTTGATTTTTCTTTCATACAATAGGATTAATAATTGATAGTTGCCTAATTGACAGCTATCAATTATTAACCTGGCTTAAAGTGACCTTTCAATTGCAAGGTCATTTTAACCCCTTATTAACCCATTCGCCACCGCTACAGGGCAATGGGAATAGACGGGCAAAGTGCCAGAAAGGGCGAATCTAATTATAGATTTGCCCTTTCTGGGGTGTCTGGGGGCAGATGTTAGTAGCCAGGGGGGGGCACAAAAAAAATGTACCCTCCCTAGGCTATTATTATCTGCCCCCACTCGCTTGCTTTGTCTGTCTGGTGGAGAAAATACAGCGGGAGCCCACGCATTTTTTTTTAACGAATTTACACCTTTAATTAACCCCTACATGTCTGAAATTTAGCACACATATACTCATGTAATTGTATGTTTCAAACATATATAAAAATACATGAAATTACATGGTTAAATGTGTGGAAACAATGTATCATTTCATGTCGGCTTCTGTGATTTCACTGAAGCCGGCAATTGAATTAGCGGCTATAACAGTATGTAGAAGTGTAAGAACTATAAATATATGTATATATATATATGTCACAATGACATATATATATATATATATATATATATATATATATATATATATATATATATGTGTATATATCTATTCTTTCTTTTGGCATTTAAATACTATTCTTTTGGATCCATTATATGTCAGTTTTGCAAGCCTGCGAGAAAATCTCGCAAGTCGGATGAAAATCGGATGTTACAAGGTACACACACATGCGATTAAATCGCATCTTTGAAGGAAAATCGGATGCCAGAAGGATGTGTGATGTTTTTATTTTGATCCGATTGTCGACCGTCTAAAACGGACCGATTTTTTGTGGTTGTGTGTGACTCCAGCCTAATTTGCACAAACAATTAAATCAGACTATGTGTGCAAAATTTCACACCTGTAGGGGTTAATTAAAGGTGTAAATTCGTAGCAAAAAAAGTCCGTTTTTTTTTACAACGAATTTACACCTTTAATTAACCCCTACAGGTGTGAAATTTTGCACACATAGTCTGATTTAATTGTTTGTGCAAATCAGATAGCAAACGACATGAAAAGACATGGTTAACCCTATGTACACCAAGTGTCATTTCATGTCGGGTGCTTCTGTCTTTTCACTGAAGCCGGCTTTACCCGGCAATTGAATCAGAGGATATTTTACTATGTAGAAGTGTATAAACTATACATATATGTATATATATATGTCACAATGACATGTATATATATATATATGTATTCTATGTGTGTATATTTAGTGTTTACAAGGAAAGAATGGGGTTTTTTTTAGTTGCGATATTTTGTTCCCATAGACTTACATGGGACTTCCGGTATCGGTATCGGGTATCGCCGATATTTTAGTGATATCGGCGATACCATTCCGATTCCGATACTTTAGGATATCGGAAAGTATCGCTCAACTCTAGGAATGAGGCTAAGTGCACACGTTCAGGATTATTTGCGTTTTTTTCGCGTTTTTTCGAGGGAAAAAATGCGTCAAAAACGCATGAATTAAGCATACTATCATTTAGAATGAATTCCGCAATTTTTGTGCACATGGTGCGTTTTTTTTCCCCGAAAAAAACGCATCGCGGAAAAAGAAGCAACATGTTCATTAATTTCGCGGAATTCTAGCGTTTTTCCCGCTATATTATTGACCTAGAAAGTTCAGGGAAAAATCGCGGTAAAAACGCGTCAAATCCGCTCAATAAAACGCACCAAAAACGTGCAAAATCCGCGAAAAAAAAAAATTTGCGTTTTTGCCGCGAAAAAAGTCCTGTTTTGCTCAGGAATATTCTGCAAACATTCCTGGATGTGTGCACTTAGCCTGACAGGGGACTTATCTTGTTGCTTTTGTGCACAGAAAGTGGTTGACAAATTTTGTTAGCTTCGCCTGGGACTTATGGTGTCTCAAAAAGTGGAGAAACCCATACAATCATTTATTCAGAGTTTTAGAGATAACATCCACTCAGTTAATGATCTTCACAAAGATGGAAACTTTTGAAGATCATCACATGATTAATCAATTAATATAAAGACAACTTTGGAGGGTATTTAAAAGGCAAATTGAATCATCTCTGAATTAAGGCACAGTTTACATACATCCATTATTCACCTTCCTGTGCTTACCCTGTTAACTCCATCTGGTGCACTTAATTATTAAATCTCAGGAACTGTACAAAAAGACACTTGAGTCTTCAAGTATTTAGCACATTCACACTGGCCTTTAACAAAGATGAGTTCTTTATATAGCAGTTAGAAGTGAGCAGATTATCATGACTGAGTTAAACTGTAATGGAACAACGCCTGGATACATAATGAAGTCCTTCAGGTATGAAAAGTCATGCAGTTCATTCAATCCTCTGAAGAGCTCAAGTCTACATCTGCAATCGTATCACTCAGAATAGCAACATCACTCAAGAGTGCAACATTCACACCTTCAGATCTCATGGGAAGGAAATAAAACCAGCAAGTCACATATACAGTACACTGTCTAGAAAGAAGAGCAAATTCAGGCATGCATCCTTAGGAAGGTCAAGGTTAAACCTTCATCTCTCAAGACGTCAAGGTCGTGTATCCATTCACAGCACATCCCGGGAAATGAGTTCACGATTTGCAGACAAGACGCATGATAACGACAAATTTAATTACAAACCCTCCAACTGTTCAGAATTCCAGATATCAATCAGAAAACTCATTTGTAATCATTTAATGCAGAAAAACTGCTAAAGAGCCTATAATTGTGAAGATTCTAAGGCGGCAAAAGCACAGGACTCAATCTTACAAAAGAAACACAATGCTGTTTTAGGCTCCTATAACTAATCTGCATCTATTGTCAGCTTAGCTTCCAATTTATCTACTTTTAAATCACAAATAAAAGATTTAACAGGTCTATTCTTTATGAGCAAAGCCCACAGTTATGCCATTGGTAATCAATGCTTTCTATGTTTGTAGAGGGGGTCACAAGTTATGTCCCTGTAATACTGAACCACACAAGTTAATGCATATGATAAATACATTAACTGAGGTATTGGTTAATATTTTGGCCAAAATAGATAAGCTCGCAATCCACGTCAAGGGTCCCCACACTTGCGAGTCCTAGCACTAATATCAAAAACAGCTAACATAGAAAAATTCAAAAAAACACATACCATAAGATACGACCTTCCCAAAACCTTGTCTGATGACAAATGCACATCCAGCAGGATCAGAGCAAACACTACTGCTAGAAGACAGAAGAAATTACTAGTCTATAAATTATAAATAAGTAACAATTTTATTGATATACATATATTAAAACAGATATATCACACAATTAGACAACAGAGAACAGAACATATGAAAGGCAATTATTATGCTGTTGAGACAAATGGGGACACTGTATTGATGAAGTAGGCGCCCCATCCCCCTAGATCAGTGATGGCGAACCTTTCTGAGACCAAGTGCCCAAACTGTAACCTAAAACCCAATTATTTATGACGAAGTGCCAACACGTGCCAAATGCCCCATCATGATCCCCTTCTTGTAGTAATATGCCCCATCATGATCCCCTTCATGTAGAAATGCCCCATCATGATCCCCTTCATGCAGAAATATGCCCTATCATGATCCCCTTCATGTAGAAATGCCCCATCATGATCCCCTTCATGTAGAAATGCCCCATCATGATCCCCTTCATGCAGAAATATGCCCTATCATGATCCCCTTCATGCAGAAATATGCCCCATCATGATCCCCTTCATGTAGAAATATGCCCCATCATGATCCCCTTCATGCAGAAATATGCCCCATCATGATCCCCTTCATGCAGAAATATGCCCCATCATGATCCCCTTCATGCAGAAATATGCCCTATCATGATCCCCTTCATGTAGAAAATGCCCCATCATGATCCCCTTCATGTAGAAATGCCCCATCATGATCACCTTCATGCAGAAATATGCCCATCATGATCCCCTTCATGCAGAAAATATGCCCCATCATGATCCCTTCATGTAGAAATATGCCCCATCATGATCTCCTTCATGCAGAAATATGCCCCATCATGATCCCCTTCATGCAGAAATATGCCCCATCATGATCCCCTTCATGCAGAATATGCCCATGATCCCCTTCAGTAGAATATGCCCCATCATGATCCCCTTCATGAAGAAATATGCCCCATCATGAACACCTTATGCAGAAATGCCCCATGATCCCCTTCATATACAAATGCCCCATCATGATTCCCTTGTAGTATTGGCCCCATCATGATCCCATTCATGTAGAATATGCCCCATCATGATCCCCTTCATGTAGAAATTCTCCATCATTTGCCTCCTCCCCATCACTCCCATGATTGGCCCTCTCCTCATCACTGGCCCTCTCCCCATCACTCCCATGATTGGCCCTCTTACCATCATTGGCGCTCTCCCATCACCCAGATTGGCCCTCTTACCATCATTGGCCTTTCCCCATCACTCCCATCATTGGCACTCTCCTCCATCATTGGCGCTCTCCCCATCCTCCATCATGGGGCTCTCCTCACTGGCCTCTCCCCATCACTCCCATCTTGGCGCTCTCTCCATCATTGGCGCTCTCCATCACTGGCCCTCTCCCATCACTCCCATCATTGCGCTTCCCATCATTGGCGCTCTCCCCATCACTGGTTCTCTCCCCATCACTCCCATCATTGGCGCTCTCCCATCACTGGCCTCTCCCCATCTTCCATCTTGGCGCTCTCCCCATCATTGGTGCTCTCCCATCACTGGTTCTCTCCCCATCACTCCCATCATTGGCGCTCTCCCCATCACTGGCCCTCTCCCCATCATTCCCATCTTTGGCGCTCTCCCCATCATTGGCGCTTCCCCATCACTGGTTCTCTCCCCATCACTCCCATCATTGGCGCTCTCCTCATGGTTCTCCCCATCACTCCCATCTTTGCACTCTTCCAACACTGGTTCCTCACCCATCACTCCCATCATGGCTTTATCCCCATCACCGCCATCATCTCTCAACAGTGGCCACACTCACATACACACACAGACACACACTCACACACACACACACAGAGTCTCACACACACACACACACACACACACACAGCGTCTCACACACACACACACACAGCAGCTTCACACACACACACATACACACATCTCACACACACACACGCGTCTCACACACCCACACACATACACACAGCGTTTACACACACACATACACACAGCGTCTCACACACACACACACTACATACATACACACAGCGTCACACACACACAGCAGCTTCACACACACACACATACACACAGCGTCTCTCTCTCTCTCACACACACACACATACACACACACAGCAGCTTCACAGGCACAGCGGCCAGACTCACCTCTCCACGATCCGGCAGCTTCCTTCTTCTCACTTCCTCTAACACATTGAGCGGCGCTGCCGGCCGGATGACATCATGTTTCAGCTCCGCGGCCGCACCGCTCAATGTGAGAGGGAGCTGCAGTCAGGGAATAACTGAGGCGAGACCCGTGCCAGCTGAGAGGGCTCTGCGTGCCCTCTCTGGCACGCATGCCATAGGTTCGCCATCACTGCCCTAGATCATCCCCCTCACACACACTCAACCATGAGGAGCAAAATAGTATAGTGTGTAGATATATGCCACTGCCAATATATATTATAATAACTATGATGAACACATCTGTACTACTAAAGTGCCCTTATGTGGCACCATCATCAAGATATCTGGTATAATCCTATGTACTATCTATGGCAGTATAAATGTGAAAAAGTTTGAAATATATATGTGTTCATCATAGTTATTATAATATATATTGGCAGTGGCATATATCTACACGCTATACTATTTTGCTCCTCATGGTTGTGTGTGTGTGAGGGCGATGATCTAGGGGGATGGGGCACCTACTTCATCAATACAGTGTCCTCATTTGTCTCAACAGCATAATAATTGCCTTTCATATGTTCTGTTCTCTGTTGTCTAATTGTGTGATATATCTGTTTTAATATATGTATATCAATAAAATTGTTACTTATTTATAATTTATGGACTAGTACACGTTTCTTCTGTCTTCTGGCAGTAGTGTTTGCTCTGATCTGATTTTTGTGTGTCCAGTGACATTTTCCTACACATATTTGCACATTACAATGCGATATACTACATGTGTGTGGTTGTGGAATAGTATTTTACATCCAGCAGGATGCAGTAGGCCTCCACTAACAAAGGCCTCCACTAATAAAGGGGCAGCACAGGTGCAAAACTAGTGATAAAAACAGTTTATTATATGTTTTTATATGCATGAGAGCCTGGTATGGGCGGGCTTAGCTTACTCGCCTCTGCTGCATTGCTAAATCTAACAAATCTGATTATGTCAGAATGACTGTACCCAGAAAATGAAGTGATATATAGTTGAATTCAGGGTCTCTTTTCCTACATTATGCTGCTCTCAAACAGCTGGATATCCCTACCTTTTAAAATAATAAACACAACCGTATACTCCATGTTCCGAAGTAATCCATATAATAACGATTGTCCCACTGCGATCTCCCGTGGAGAGCTGTCACATCAGCATGTGAGTCTAGGGTCGAGCATTCGATACTTCCGATACTTCCGATACCTGAAATCCAATGTAAGTCTATGGGAACAAAATATCGGAAGTAAGTATCGGAAGTACTTCCGATATTTTGTTCCCATAGACTTACATTGGATTTCAGGTATCGGAAGTATCGGAATGCTCAACCCTAGATGTGACCGCTCTCCAGGGGCTCCGGTGTACAATGACTGGAGATAATGCTCCCGCTGTTGATCACTCCGCCACCGAGGTCACTCGAGTTCATTCTCACTTTACGGCACCATTGCTGCGTGAGAAATTTCTCACGCAGCTGTGCTGCAAATGAAAAGATGAACTCGGGTGACCTTGGCAGCGGAGTGATGTGTGATCCCGGCCTTAGAGGGTAATTCTGCTGATTGTACCATGGGTAAGGAAAGTATTCAGACCCCTTTAACTTTTTCAATCTTTGTTTCATTGCAGCCATTTGGTAAATTCAAAAAAGTTATTTCTTTTTCATTAATGTACACTCTGCACCCCATCTTGACTGAAAAAAACAGAAATGTAGAAATTTTTGAAAATTTATTTAAAAAGAAAAACTGAAATATCACAGAAATGTCATAAATATTCAGACCCTTTGCTCAGTATAGAGTAGAAGCACCTTTTTGAGCTAGTACAGCCATGAGTCTTCTTAGGAATGATGCAACAAGTTTTTCACACCTGGATTTGGGGATCCTCTGCCATTCTTCCTTGCAGATCCTCTCCAGTTCCATCAGGTTGGATGGTGAACATTGGTGGACAGCAATTTTCAGGTCTCTCCAAAGATGCTCAATTGGGTTTAGGTCAGGGCTCTGGCTGGGCCAGTCAAGAATGGTCACAGAGTTGTTCTGAAGCCACTCCTTTGTTATTTTACCTGTGTGCATAGGGTCATTGTCTTGTTGGAAGGTGAACCTTCAGCCAAGTCTGAGGTCCAGAGCACTCTGGAAGAGGTTTTCATCCAAGACATCTCTTTGAAATGTGCATTTTTAAAATAATTACTGTCCCTTGTCTAAAATCAGCCTGAAGGTAAAGGGCTCAGGTAGATGTAGATGCCTCCACTGGAGCCTACTGGATGGAGAGGACTCTGACCTCATCTGCACCTGGAGGACTGGGGTCTCTATATCCTCTCTGTAGGGGGGTGTCATCTAGATTTCATGTATAATGGGAAACGGGGGATTATAAAGTGATGTAAAGATTGTGGCAGCAGGGGCTCCATTTTCTCTGGATCAGAACGGCGCCAACACATGGAATTGCTAACAAGTTCAACTAATTACTATATCTGCATCCTCAGGACATGGATTTAGTTGAAAACTATAGAAAACATTGACATTATCTCCCTGTACAACAACTTATATTGTTACAGACTTTGTAATAAAGTTTTTCCAGCTCCAGAAGTCCATGTAAGAATGTCCAGGCTTTATTTGGTTCATCCAACTCACTGTAAGTCCAAAATATGAAAACACATGCATTGGTTAACATGAAGAAGACCATAGGGGGCCCTCTGCCATAGCATAGCTAAGTCCTTACCACCATGCGCTTTCTTTGTGTCTCAGACCGATCTTCAGGAAGCTGTGTGCAGTCATGCCTGGGTGCAAAAATGGCCGCACGATTCAATCAAGAGGAAATGTAATTAAGCGTGTTGTCTGGTGTAGGGGCCGTAAAATACTTTGGGGTTTGGTTATGAATCTTATTTTGAGGTGTGATGCACTACTTAGGTTGGAGATTCGACCTTTAATAAAGGAAAGACATAAAGTATATTAATAATATAGTATTGGGGAGACCAGGACACTAAACTTCAGGAAAGCAAATTTCCAGCTGCTGATAGATGATATGGATATTGGGCAATATGGTTGAAAATAAAAAATATACAAAGCAAATGGGACACTTTTATAAGCATCCTGAATAGGACCTGCGCACAATATATACACTATGGGAATGAACAAGCTAGAAACAGGAGGGAACCACCAAGGCCAAATAGAACTCTTATGACAAAAAGAAAACATACAGGGAATTAAAGCAAGTGGATAGGGATGAAGAATTTAATTATGATAGATAAAATAAATAAATTATGTAGAAAGAAAATCAAGGCAGCAAAGACTTAGAGAGACTCATTGCATAGGAAAGTATAAATAATCCAAAATTATTCTATAATTACATAAACAGTAAAGGATTCAAAAATGAAATGTTGGTCCCATCAAATTAATCTGGGAGAAATGGTGGAAGAGGATGAGGGAAAAGCTAATCTATTAAACACTTTGTTCTCTACAGTATGTACACAAGAAAATCAGATGACAGATGACTTGATCAATGATACCATAAATTTTCCATTAAATGTCATCAAAAATACAAATTGTCTAATAATTGTACGCACAGTGTAGGACCGAGAACTTTCAATATAAACAATATAAATGCTAAAACCCGATCATCGGTTTATTGAAAAAAAGCACAAAAAATATATTGCAACAAGTCTCCACTATCTGTTGATGGGCAGTACTCATTTGGTTGGTCATTGAGGAATATACCGGGACACTCAGGGTTAAAAAGTCCATTCGGTTTATTAGTACACAGCATAAACCTCTCTTCAGGAACTTGATAACATGCAGCACCCCGTGCATCGTCCGGCAACCATTCGGCTTTATAGAACCCACGGTCCTCTCTGAGCCCCCAATGCCCAATACGGATTAGTGTCCCTTAACTGTCCGTGACAACTGCACAGGTCCCTGGATACCTCTTATCCTCAGAGGCGTCCTCTACAGAGGTATATCACAGGCCTCCTCACCCTGGCTCACTCTAGCCAGCACTGCTACCCCGCACAAACACACAAGCTCCATCTTGGGTGTTAAGACACACCCCTTTGGGTGGGGTATATAGGTGACTGGACTAGAGATGAGCGGTGTTCGACTCGAACTGTTCGCCAATCTCAAATTCGAGCTGTTTTGGGCGGTGTTCGAGTCGTTCGACGAACCCGAACGATTTGGAAAAAATCCGGCTGTTCGAGGTTATGTTCGATAACTGTTCGTGCACCTAAATCGTCACTGGATTTTTTCACAGTAATGCTGATAATCAATGTTAATACACAGTTTGAGTGTACAGCGGGGCGGGGGTAGGGGCATGGGATGGATCTCTGCAGAAATAATGAAGATCTCCATTTTTTTTTCTCTTTCCCGCATTTACAGAGGGGAGGTGCAGTTTGTCAGCCTATCAGCAGCGCTCACACAGAGCGAAGTGCTTTTTTTTCACACAAGCAAGGGCATGTGTCATTGGCTGTGTATGTCACATGTCCTTGCCCTATAAGACCCAGCCATTTTCCCCGTCGCCACCATTTTCTCACAGCTGCAGCTGAGTGTTAGACGGCACTGCTGCTGCTGTTAGCGCTATATTGTAACTGTGAATTGCAAGCGAATTTTCTCTAAGGCTATGGTTCCACGGTCCGGAACCATAGCGCTTTGGACGGAGCGGAAATTCCGCTCCGTCTAAGCCCCGCCCCCTTTCTGACGCGCGATCTTTCCGGAGGTGTTCAGGACACCTCCGGAACACCTCCGGAAAGAGCGCAGGGCTACATAGCCCTGTGTAATATTCTGTTGCGGCGACGCACCGTCGCCGCAATACGCGAGGACATGCTGCGGTCTGAAAAGACGCGCCGCATGTCCGTTTACGCAGGTTTGCCACCTGCGTATTGTTACGCATAGTGGAGACGGGATTTCTTTAAATCCCCTCCACTATGCTGTAACATCTGGACGCTGCGTGTTTGGCGCTGCGCCAGCGCACAGCGCCAAACACGCAGCGTTTACTGATCGTGGAAACTCACCCTTAAGTAGACAGAAAGGTTTAGGGAGTAGGGACTAGTTTGTAATTGTGGCCTTTTTGAGGGCTAGGCTACAGCAGTTCCTAGCACTTTTAGCAGGCAGGTCTGTGCTCTTAAATAGACAGATAGGTTGGGAGTAGTGACTATTTGTAATTCCAGCCCTTTTGAGGGCTAGGTTACATCAGTTCCTATCACTTTTTGCCAGGCAGGTCTGTTTTAGTGCTGTGCAAGTGTTTTTCACAGCATTTGGCTAAATCTAGCTAAGCAAATCCTTTTGGGCCTCTTGCAGTGTGTGTTAGTCAGTGGAGTAGCCTATCTGTGTTGCAAGCTACACCACCTGTGTATGTAATACAAATTTTTTACTGCACCTAGCCAAGTAAAACCTTTTGGGCATAGTAGCAGTGTGTGGTACTCATTCTATTAGGCCATCTATACTAAGCTCCACCAGCATTCAAATTACTACGAATTTTTAGCTGCATCTTGCCTGGAAAATAATTTTGGGCCTGTAGCAGTGTTTGGTACTCATTCTATTAGGCCATCTATACTAAGCTCCACCAGCGTTCAAATTACTATGAATTTTTAGCTGCATCTTGCCTGGAAAATAATTTTGGGCATAGTAGCAGTGTGTGGTACTAATTCTATTAGGCCATCTATACTAAGCTCCACCAGCGTTGAAATTACTACGAATTTTTAGCTGCATCTTGCCTGGACAATAATTTTGGGCATAGTAGCAGTGTGTGGTACTCATTTTATTAGGCCATCTATACTAAGCTCCACCAGCGTTCAAATTACTATGAATTTTTAGCTGCATCTTGCCTGGAAAATAATTTTGGACCTGTAGCAGTGTTTGATACTCATTCTATTAGACCATCTATACCAAGCTCCACCAGCGTTCAAATTACTACGAATTTTTAGCTGCATCTTGCCTGGAAAATAATTTTGGGCCTGTATCAGTGTTTGGTACTCATTCTATTAGGTCATCCATACCAAGCTCCACCACCTGTGTATCTAATAAAATTGTTTTACTGCTTCTAACCCAGCCAATCCTTTTGGGCTAGTACCACAATTTGGCCACTCAGCTCTGCTCGGTTTCCATCCATCGTTTTTTGTGCAAACAACTCCAGAGTTGTCAATTAGGAGGGTGGGGGAGAGGGATTTGTGTAGCCCTGGTGTGAAGGCACACGCAGTACCCTGGAGGATGTGTGGAGAGATAGCAGTTCAATGCTCAATGAACATTCATTCCAACACGCACTTAGACACGCCCTTAGGGTATTTAGCCATTCGTCAGGGAGTGTTCAGGGTCAGTCAGTCATTCAGTCGGTCTAGCCTGGACGTGGAGGGAGGAAGTAGTCCAGCCTGGGTCTGTGTGCAGTTCAGAGAAGTGGAGGCCAGTAGAGGGGAGCGAGATCACCTCAGTCTGGTCAGAGCTGTGCCCCACTGGCAGACAGACTGAGACATCTATTGAGAAGGAAGAGGGAGTTGCAGATACTTCAGTCTCCTGTCCCAAGGACAGTGAAGGTTCAGAGATGTGCTCCTGCCTAGAGGATTACTGAGATTCTGTCAACAAGCTCAAGAAAGAAGTTAAGAAAGGGACTGACTTATATAACCTTTGGAAGTGAGGAATGCTTATGCTACAAGCGCGGACAAGGCGAAGGGCACAGTGGTAGGAATTCTGAGTGCTATAGGATTGGAGAAGTCCTGCACGTTGTCACCGGTCACTGGGGACCGAAGCATCACTATAGCTTCATGCATAGTGGTAGAAAAACCAGAGGCTTACTGGACCTTAGGTAACAGCAAGCAGCCCCTGGAGTGTCAGTACGTAACTGGGGTCAGGTGGAATAGGGACTTTGAGCCTGATCAGCAACAGCAAGAACCTAGTTCCATCACAGGAAGGCTCCGACCACAAAACTGACCGGGCAGTACAGCTTGGAGAAGCTGGAGTTTATAGAGTGAACTACGCTTTATGCTGGTTGGACTCATCACCATTTTGAAAGTAAAGGAGGCCCCTAACTTGTTCAGCTGCTACCTCGAAACACATCCTCCATTGGATCAGCCTCCCTGGGACCTGCCTGAACAACTTGAAGTAAAAAGGTATGGAAAGACGCTGATGTGTGAGACTGTGTTATTTGATTGCATCCCTGCACAAGCCCACCATAACTATCGACCTGAGGGAAGAGTCCCACCTGTAGGGGACCCGACATCTAGCTGCCTCACCATCCCCTCAGAGCTCTACAGCAGCGCTGGTACAAATTACCAGAGAACTACAGGTGGCGTCACAAACTGTATATAAATCTATCCCCTGTAAATATACCCCCCCAACATACGCCTGACCGCCAGGGCCACAGACCGAGCCACCGCTACCTGTGACAACCCCATAGACTTCCATGGGCTCGGCTCTGAGTACCCCATTGCCCTGGTAACCCACAATTGTGGTGGCGGGTCGACACAATTTGGCGTCACGAACAGGATGCGAAACTCGCAAAATTGCGAGCCCTGTGTGCCTATGGAGTTGTTTTTGTGAAAAAGGACTGTTTGCACTTTTGGCACCAAAAATCGCCATCTTTGTCGCCATATTCGCGCCCTCAGGCGCTGGAGAAGAAGGTGGGCGTGCCTTCGTGGGCGTGTACCCCCCTGTGGCGCGAAGAGAATGCCTGCCCTCTCAAAGTGCTATTACAATATGCGATCCTGCCCTACAGCAAAAGAAGTCCGCCTCCTCTTCACCTTCCCTGCGAAGAGGAGGAGACGCAAACCCCGCCTCCACGGAAGAGACCGGACGTCTCTGGTAGAAGATGTGAGACGGTTCTGGAACATCATGGAAGCAGGACGTGTGCAGCCGAGCAGGGAAGCGGAGGAAGGCAGGCCCCGTGCCCCAGCCAAGCTGCCACTAGAACCGGAACCATCCGTGGTCCTGCACCTGCAGCAAGCATTGCTGGAGATTAAAGAGGAGAATGCACGACTGAAAAAGATGGTCCAGCACCAACCTGGATTTGAGGAGATTGAGAGACGCCGGCGTACCCTGATGCAGCGGCGGCTGTGGGAAGCGGTGTTCTCTCCTCTCGACGACCCCCCACGACTGGAGTTACCAAAACTTCTGCTGCCCAAGGCTAAGGAGCAACCGGAGGCTATCCCCAAAAGTACCGATCCTGATTCCACCGAGGAAGCGGTGGAGGCGAAGGAGGTTGAGGAGGTACCGCCAGTTCCGGAACGCCCGCCCGGCCAGGAGGCCGCAGCAGATGATCGATCCCCGATAGGGACACCGGAGGGGTCCTGTCCGTCATTACCAGACGTTGACTGGGATGAGATGGCGCGCCTGGATGACGTCGCCTACACCGCCCAGTGGGAACGTGAGTGGCAGCGTCGCGAAGAGAAACAGCAACGCCGGCAGGAGGAAGAACAGGAGGCTCAGCGCAACCGACAGCGGCAGCATGCAGAGCTGATCGCGGACAAGGAAAGTGTCCGTAGAGAAAAAGGTACTCTGAGGGAACCGCGGCGGCAGGGGTGTGTGACAGAGTTCCAGCTCCGGAAGGGCTGGGGCTTCATCAGAGAACCGGGCCTCTACCCAGGGGTCTTTGTCAGCAGACGCGATGTAGAATCCCACCTACCGCAAGGCCATCCCGGGAGGGACCTAATTAATGGAGACATTGTCACCTATACACGACACTGGGGTATGAAGGGATGGTATGCCCTTAATGTCACAATCGTCCGTGACCCCGTCCCCGACGCAGGTAACGTCACCACTACTGCAGCGTCCCCGTCTCCAGCTCAAACAGCACCAGGCCGTGCCCCAGCATCGCCCCTGCAGGCTCCTCGCAAATGGAAGAAACATCTGCATACTCTTCATTATCTTGTCCTGCTGCATCGCAACCTGCGATTCATTCTACATCGCAATCAGCAGTTTACACGACGACGCGCACAGCGACTATTTCTGCATCACGAGAGCAAGTGGCCATTACAGTAACGCAAACAGCGTCTCATAAAGCGAAAGCACCAGTTGCGCCCCTAGAGGTTCGTACGAGAACTGTGGCGACCCAGACTCTGATAGCAGGTCACGACTTGTTAGTCATGGGATCTAGGGACCATCGCATTGTTCCAGCCCCCGGGGTGGAAAATGTAGTTGAAGTAATTAAACAGTAAAAATCGGTAAGATTCAGACAAGGGTCTACCATATGTAACGTTGTAGAAAGTTTGAGAATTTTTGCCAGTTTTGCACTTTATTACCAAATGTATCTATGTTTTATGTAAAATGAGTAGAATGCCCGGCTGGGTACTAGAATGAAGATTTGGAAAAGTTAATTGCAGATTCTTGCATACAGAATTTGATATAAGGTGAATTTAAAGTTAAAATAAGTGTATATATAGATATATAATGTAGATATTAAAGTGAGAAAGATATATATGTGCTCTTTTATTATGACATGGACTGAGAGGCTGAGGACTGTGCCAGCCCAGAACTTATCCTGTAAATAGTTGCGCTTCGGTGCACAATATTGGTTTTACATAAAACCACCACAACTACCTCTGAATAATAAAACCCGTGTGGTGTGGCACTGAGTGAGGTCTGCATTCATATGTCCTGCAGCCCACCCAGGACCCACGTTGAAGGTTTGGTGCGGGTCCTTCACAAGAATCTTGCCGTTTATTATATGAACATGTCTATTTAATATTTTGTATTTTTCTATATTTAATGTTTTGTTTGCAACGTTCAAGAAATCCTTACCTCCCGGATGGGACGAGTTAATGTTAATGTTTAATGCATAAACAAAAATTGTCTCTTTGTATTTCACAGCCCGGGAGTGCTGTCTTTTACCATGGGGGAATGTGTAGCCCTGGTGTGAAGGCACACGCAGTACCCTGGAGGATGTGTGGAGAGATAGCAGTTCAATGCTCAATGAACATTCATTCCAACACGCACTTAGACACGCCCTTAGGGTATTTAGCCATTCGTCAGGGAGTGTTCAGGGTCAGTCAGTCATTCAGTCGGTCTAGCCTGGACGTGGAGGGAGGAAGTAGTCCAGCCTGGGTCTGTGTGCAGTTCAGAGAAGTGGAGGCCAGTAGAGGGGAGCGAGATCACCTCAGTCTGGTCAGAGCTGTGCCCCACTGGCAGACAGACTGAGACATCTATTGAGAAGGAAGAGGGAGTTGCAGATACTTCAGTCTCCTGTCCCAAGGACAGTGAAGGTTCAGAGACGTGCTCCTGCCATAGACTTCCATGGGCTCGGCTCTGAGTACCCCATTGCCCTGGTAACCCACAATTGTGGTGGCGGGTCGACACAGATTAACCAGGGCGCATGGTAGCAGCCAAACTAGTGAGGAAGGTGCAGGAGCCCAGGAAGAAGTGGAGGACGAACTGGCGATGGGCATGCGATGGGCATGCGATGGGCATGGAAGACTCATCAGATGAGGGAGACCTTGATCACATTTCTGTTGTGCGAGGTTGGGGGGAGAGGGCAGAGGAAGGAAGCATGATTCTTACCTTGCCACCAACACAACAGGGACTTGGTGCTCCTGGATACGCAAGACACATGAGTGCCTTCTTGCTGCACTACCTGCAACATGACCCTCGAATTGTCAGAATTCGAAATAATCCTGACTACTGGGTAGCCACACTCTTAGATCCCCGGTACAAAAGTAAATTTGCCGAAATAATTCCTGCCATAGAAAGGGATTCACGTATGCAGGAGTATCAGCAGAGACTGTTGCAGAAACTTACATGTGCTTTTCCACAAAACACCAGTGGTGCACGTAGTGAATCTCACAGTTCTAACTTGCCAACCGTGGGACTGTCGAGTCTTCAGCACTCAAACCGTAACAGAAACACAGTATCTGCTGCTGTTAACAACAATTTTGCAGAATCCTTTCACCACTTTTTTAGCCCATCCTTTGCAAGGCTACAGGAGACAAGAAGTCAGACACATAGTCAATGCCTAGAGACGATGGTACAGGAGTATCTCCAAGTGAACATCGAAGCCATGACTTTGTCACTGGACCCTTGCTCTTTTTGGGCTTCCAATCTGGATAAATGGCCGGAGATCGCCACTCACGCCTTGGAGATCTTGTCATGCCCCGCAGCCAGCGTCCTCTCTGAATGTGTGTTCAGCGCTGCTGGTGGTGTGCTGACAGATAAGCGCACGCGGCTGTCCACTGACAATGTAGACAGACTCACGTTCATAAAGATGAACAAATCATGGATCCGCAAGGACTTTTCTACCCCTGTGTCATCCTGGGGAGAGTAAAAGCTTGAGGATTTGTTAAAATCACCTCACCAACCGTTTTAAGCAACTCTGGGGCAATTGATGCCACTTAAGTGGTGTCTGTGCCCCAAATTTTTTGAAAAAATGGAGACTCTTTTTGGAGTCCCCTTGCTGTGTTTTACGTGACTTTGGCATCGTCAATTACAGGTGGGTTGGGTCTTTCCCCCCTTTTAACCGTAAGAAACTACATACACTATGGCTTGGGGTAACACAGATGGTTGAGTCTGAAGAACTGTTTACTCATACTATAGCCTGGGAACCAGAGGTCTGCTCCAAAGCTTCAGTGTCTGCTAGTCAGCGGAGTAGCCACAGGCTGTAGATCTAATTACAATTTTTTTTTTTCAAATTCAATTTTTTTTTTATTTTTGTGGTGAAAAAGTACAAGAAAATACAATATACATAGTAAAAGGAGTAGTATAACTATAAATCTAAGCATAAGGACAGTACATTGGTGGGTACAGGGAGGGTTTTCCATCAATATCCAGATCAAGCATGTATTTTTCCATATGAAAGATAGAGAGAGAGGGAGCGGACCACGGCAGACCACCAATCAATAGAGTGCGATTATGATCATTGTTGTGCCGACATCACGGATAACTTTAGTTGGGGGCTAGATGGTAGGCGTCAGAGTTTTGCAAATCAATCCAATTCCTCCAAATCACACAGTATCGATCAACATCAGCCGGTGAGATGGCAATCAGATGCTCCATCCTATTAAGGAGGGAGATCTGCGCAAACCATTCCTCCACAGTGGGTGGGTCTCTGCTTTTCCAGTGTCGTGGAATGGCATTCTTAGCCACCTGTATTAGGTAGCCTATTGATGACCTTTTATAACTACATTTACTTATTGGTAACATAGATAAAAGGTGGGCTTCTGGCGTATTAGGGATAGTCAAACCAGTTAATTTCTCAATCATGGGAACCACCTTTGCCCAAAATGCATTTATTATAGGGCATGCCCACCATATGTGTGACATTGTCCCTTCCCCCTCCCCACATCTCCAATATCTATCTGAGACCACTGGATACCATCTATGAAAGACTGCTGGTACCCGGTACCATCTAGAGATAATTTTGAAGAAGGTTTCCTGAGCTTTGGACCCTATTGAGGTTTTATGTGTTAGGAAGAAACATTTATCCCATTATGAGTCAGAGAAGGACTTCCCCAGTTCCCTTTCCCATGCACCACAGAATCCTGGCCTATTGTCAGTTACCTGGGCAATGACGAGATTATACAGTAGGGAGATGGAGTGTGTAGGGGGTGACAATGATAGGCTCAATTTTTGAAAGTTTTTTGAGATCTCTATGAAGATGTGTGCGCTTCTTCACAGTTGAATAGAAGTGTTGTAACTGGCTATATTCAAAATGGTTCTTCCTTGTAACAAGTCATTGAGGGGGAGCAGCGAAGTATTGGAGATGACATGAGAAAATAATATCGGATGGGATTTATTTGAACGAGAAATCTATTTTCAGATAGTCCTGGTGGAAAATCTGGATTATCTGAAATCGGGAGCAAGGGGCCATGGGGGTCGATTGAGGATAAGCTTTTTCTTGGGGATCTCAAAGCCAAAGCAGTGGCATAAGTACTATATGACATGAGGCCAAGAGAGGGGACAATTAAATGGGCGCACCATGGGAGAGTGGTAAGAGCTTTAGGACAAATGGATTGAGCTATTTTGACCCACAATTTCCCCTCCGAATGATGGAAGAAGTCGAGGATTCTTGCGTGTACTGCTGCCATGTAATACCTTCTACAATCCGGAAGGCTAAGGCCCCCTTTTGTTTGTGTCTGATCAGAACGTCCCCCCGAATGCGTGGACGCCACTTGCCCAGATAAATCTGCAAAAGCTTATGCGTAGTCTTTTCCAAACATTTGAGGGAATTACCACGGGAATGGTTTGGAAGAGGTATAAGAGTTTAGGTAGGACGTTCATTTTTAGTATATTTATTCTGCCGAACCAGGAAAAATCCTTCACCATCCAAGAAGTAAGATCTCTATGGAGTTATTCAATAAAGGGCCCAAAATTAAGACAAAATAGATGGGAGAGGTCTCTATGAATACGAATTCCTAAGTATTTGATACCCTGTGAGGGCCAGGCAAAGGGAAAGTTGGACTGGATGGAATCCTGTATGGATTTGGGGAGGGAAACATCGAGGGCCTCAGACTTCGCTCCATTGATTTTAAAATTTGACCATGTACCAAAGTGATCTATTTCAGCCATAACAGCAGTGATGGATATATGTGGTTGAGTGATATATACAGTACTAGGACATTATCAGCAAATGCAGAGCACTTGTACTCGGTGCCTCCCACCTCAATCCCCCTAATATTGGGGTTATTGTGAATTGATGAGAGCAGGTGCTCCATCACTAGGATGTATAAGAGAGGGGATAGAGGACACCCCTGCCTTGTCCCATTGGTGATTATGAAAGGTGATGATAATGTTCCATTTATCTTCAGCCTAGCTGACGGATTGCGATACAGGGCCATGATTTTGGCTATAAAAGGGTACCCTACCCCAAGCTTTTTAAGAGAATAATATATGGCGTGCCAGGAGACTCTATGGAATGCTTTCTCAGCATCCAACGAGAGTATCTAATTACAAATTTTTAACTGCATCTAGCCCAAGCAATACTTTGGGCCTAGTAGCAGTGTCTGCTAGTCAGCGGATTAACCCAGCTGTTAAGCAAGCTACACCACCTGTAGTTTGGACACTTAATTTTTTCAAAGGAAATGCTTCGGGCCCCCGGGACACTCAGTGAAGAGCATCGGGGAGGCACCCCAAGGCACAGGGGCTGGGACTGGAGGTAGGACTCCTTGCGGCGGACCGCCAAGCTCGATCCTTATAAAAACTTTTTAACTGCAGCAGCTTTACTGGACGCTACTGGAGCTGGAATTACCGCCGCTGCTGGCATGAGACTTGCCCTCCAATAGATCCTTGTAAAAGGATTTAAAGTGTGCTCATTCAAATTAGAGAGACAATTTAAATTAAAAAGATTAGACCGGCTTCCACCGCAGGGGGGCTTGCTCGACCCACCAGGGACAGGCACCAGTATTGGGAGAGGGGGGCTGGCCGTCAGGGTCCACCGCAGCTCTGGCACAAACCCGGCGACCGCAGGTCGCACGGGCAGGAACAGACTGGCCGTGTCGGCTTCACACTTTTTTGGTTTTAGAAGGGCATGACATGCCTATATCTGTGTCTCCCCCTCCTTTTACTCCTCCACCTCTTTTCTTTTCACATGACTATATGTACTTGTCACTTTTCCATGTGTTAGTTGTGTCTTCTGAGCAGTTTGTCAGCTTTTGGACACCTTTGAAGTGTTTTCTATGTGTTTTCTATGTGTTTCTATGTGTTTTTGTTTGCCTGCCATTGGTTTTAACGGTGTTCGACGAACAGTTCGGCAAACATATGGGTGTTCGACGAACCGAACCGAACTTGAACACTACGGGGGTGGCTCAACACTAGACTGGACCCACCCATCTCTGCGAATCACCTGGAAGCCTGCCCAATGTATCACTAAACCCTCAGCAGTAGATATGCTGAGCCAAACAAGCTCATGCTTCCATCACAGAGGCCCCTCACCTATCTGATACATACCACCCATTAACCACATGACCAGTCGCCATACCACAATACACTGTGTTCCAAATTATTATGCAAAAATTGTTTAGGAGTGATAAGGTAATATATTTTTTTGTTTGTCAGTTAAACTCATTGATGGTGATGTGTGTCAGGTCTCTTTATATCACTGTAAGCAATTGCAGACACCTGTGCTAATTAGTTTGGCAGGTGTGTCCAATGAAAGGCAAGACTACTTAAGAAGGCTGTCCCACATTATTAAACAGCCTACATTTTCTGCCAAAATGGGAAAGAAAAAGGATGTTTCGGCTGCTGAGAAGCAACAAATTGTGGAGTGTTTAGGTCAAGGCATGACTACAATCAACATTGCCAAGACACTTCATCGTGATCATCGCACAATCAAGAAGTATGTAGCTGATTCACAGTACACACGTGTGCGTGCTGATAAGGGAAAATTGAGGACTTTTTCCTACAGGCAATTACATCAGGTTAAAAGAGCAGCGGCAAAAAAGCCTTGTCATAGCAGCAGACAAGTTTTTGAAGCTGCTGGTGCCTCCAATGTCCCCCGAACAACAAGATGCAGGGTCCTTCAGAGGTTTGCAGCTGTGCGTAAGCCATCCTGTCGACCTCCTCTATCCACTGCACACAAGCAGAAACGGCTCCAGTGGGCCAAACAATACATGAAGACTGACTTCAAAACTGTTTTGTTCACTGATGAGTGCCGTGCAACGCTCGATGGTCCAGATGGATGGCGTGGAGGATGGCTGGTTGATGGACATCCCATGCAAACACGGCTACGGCGCCAACAAGGAGGAGGTGGAGTAATGTTTTGGGCTGGAATCATGGGGAGAGAGATTGTCGGCCCCTTTAGGATCCCTGAAGGGGTAAAGATGAACTCCATAGTGTATGTTGAGTTTCTCAAACAGCACTTCCTGCCTATGGTTCAAGAAGAAGAACCGTGCATTCCGCAGCAAGATCATTTTCATGCATGATAATGCACCGTCTCATGCTGCACATAACACATCTGCATCTCTGGTTGCTATGGGCATAAAAGGGGACAAAATTATGGTGTGGCCCCCATGCTCCCCTGACCTCAACCCCATTGAGAACCTCTGGAGCATCATCAAAAGGACTGTCTATGATGGCGGGAGGCAGTTCACATCTAAGCAACAGCTCTGGGAGGGTATTCTGTCCTCATGCAAAACAATTGAAGCAGAAACCATCCAAAACTGACAAATTCAATGGACGAGAGAGTTCAGAAGCTCCTTTCGAACAAGGGGTCCTATGTGCAAATGTAACATCACCTAGAATAAAGTTTTGAGTTGAAAACTGTTTGATTTCAGTTTGTAATAACCTGCTAATGCTTATAATTTCAAAAATGTCCATTTTTTTGTTCTTTATTAAAATGAAAAGGTTGAAAACTCTGCTGTCATAACAATTTGGAACATGCATTTTGAGTGCAGTTTGAGTGTTTTATTTTTTAAAAAATATACTGTTATCATAGGCAGTTTGTACAAAAACCTTTCAATTGTACTCTAATAGTTATTTGACTGGAAAATTACAATGACTGAAATTCATATAGGTAATTTGGGAAAATCTGAGAAAATATTATTTGCATAATAATTTGGAACACAGTGTATATACATATTTCGTACATATGTATTGATCAAACATAAAAAATATTACTGGGAATGAGCAAAATGTGCAACTATGTGTCTCTTCCCTGAAGTATTCAAGAATTTATGAAGCAGTAGATATTTTGCTTTCTCTAGATGGTCTTGGGAAAATAATTGCTACAGTTTAATTAGTTTCTATGGGAAGCGCATAGTTTTTTTTCAGCCTGGTAACTTGTAAAACTGTTTTCCTAAATTTGCCATCTCGGAGTTTTGTTTACAGTGAGCCTCCTTGATAGGACATAGAGACTACACTCGATATTTTATGAGACAACACTGTGCATGAACTAGATTTTCCCCGACTGCCAAATAAAACTGTGTACATGCACACAAGATGCTGCCTTTAGCTCGGAAACTCAATAATCTTGGCTATATGAAGTAAATATGAGTTTAATGGTGAATATGTGTGGGCAGATTTTTGCCATTCAGCTGGGCCATCGTAACAGAAATTGAAAGCTTGTCTACCTGGATGAGCTCTATGAGAGATATCAACATTTTAGCACACACAATGGTGGCAATTGCTTTGAAATTTCTGACTATAAGAACCTGAGCGCAAACACAGCTACAGCAATGAAGAATTGTCATGTTCCACGTGGAGAGCTGAAATGTCTACAAAAAGGATTTATAATAATGGTGTGAATTGCCGTAGAGGAAATGGAGCAAAGATTTGTTTATACACAGTAATGATATGAAATTGTGTACTGTGATTAGCTAAGTGGTTAAAATGGACGAATGAGTAGCTAAAATAGAATAATACAGAATTAGAAATATGCACCTGTCACGAGACATCTTTATAAAGGGCACCTACAAGGATTTCACTGAGGGTGAAAAAATTCAAATTGTACAACCTCCAAAACCAAAGTTAAGGAGATGTTCATGGTGATGGAAAGTTGGCTTCATGTGTGTATGAGCCTTTGGGCATCAGAATATGTCATCTTTCAGATTGCAAAATTTCAGTATTTGCTTCAGCATTCGTAAGCCAAACTAAAAGTGGGTCCAAAAACAAAAAGGCATAAAAGTCTTCCATATAATTTTACTTTGTAACTGGTTTTGGCTTACAAATGTAACACCTGCACATGGAACTGTCAGAGCAGCTACTGGTATACTGGGATTTACAGACACTAAGAAGAGTTTTGCAGCTGCTGTTAAACAGGGACCTTCAGACATTAATGGTTTTTTCCCTGAGCTGCGGGGGACTACAATTCCCATGGACCCTTGTTTCAGTCAGATGACACAGCTTGGAGGGATAGGAGGGAGGAGGAACTTGGGGGAGGGAGCTGGAGAGGAAGTGAAAGAAAGTGAGAGAGCGGATGGTTCATGTAAAAGATGGAGCGCTGTGGACTTGTATTCCTCTAAAGAGCGGAGCGTTCCAGTCCCCTCTGATATACCTGCGAATCTGGAGAGAGCGCAGCCCGGTCATCAGGTGAAGCAAGCAACATTAAGGACTCGGAGAGTTCTACCGGCACTCCCACCGTATAAAGGCCTGAATCCTGCCGCCCCCAGTTGGGGTCCAGGGAAAAGTACCACCGGTGGAGACGCACCGTGAGTGCCCCTTTTCGAGACTTGTGGTTCAACCAGCCCGTTACAGTGAGTACACTACGCCCCAGACTATTTACCTTCGTGAGCATCTAAGTGCACCAACGGTTATAAATTTGCGCGCCAACATCCGCGGCAACTGGGCCCCAACGTTTGGACTGGGTTAATACAAGAAAAGGGGAACCCTGCTACGTTATATTTGCAGGGTTGGGGAAAGAATTAGGTTGTGATGTGTATATGATTTTTATAGAGCACCGTTACCTGTATTGCATGTTGTTTCTTTAAATATACTTCATTTCTGCTGCATATCCATAAACCAGTTAAACAGTTTTACTCCTGTTTTGGGTGAGTGTGTACTGAGCTATAGGCAGTGGTTTCCCGAATCAGTCCCTGGCAGAAGATAACAGTCCTTCTGCAGTCCTAGAGAGAGCTCCAATCAAGATTCGGGTGGAGGCACTGCGCCCTAAAGAGGTGAGACCCCCATAACACCCAGCGTACCGTGGTAGCCCTGAAGGGGTGTTACAGTGGAGGCACTGCTGAGATACAGAACTAACACAGGAGTATTTACTATGGAGACTTTAACAGAGCGAGAAGTATATTTGTGGTGTGAAGAGATGGATGTTACAGCTAGACAAAGCTTTGCAGTGAGTGGTGAGCTCTGTGATGCATCTGATGAAGAGATACTGAAAATAGTTAACCGACTCACTGAACTTGCCCACCCTGAAGTGGTCGACCGCAGAAAGGAAAAGGGGGGACAGTTACCCATAGCCCTGATCTCAACCGGGCAGATCTTGAGGAAAGATTACTTCCCATCCATGATAGCCGTGTCCCCAGAGTATGGTCGACAATGGAAGATCACTTGGCCTAATGAGTCCGAAGTTGAGACCCGGCAACAGGAATCAACCACTCAGTCTAGGAAGACTAGTATACGTCCGCCCTCTACTCCCCTTAGAACCAGTCCTGAAGAGACAGTGGCCCCTGTTGATGTGCTTATGACAGCTATGGAAAAGTTAGTCAGTCAGTTTGCAAAGATGCAGCCAGAAGGGAACTACCGTCGTTTAAGAACCTTCTCGGGTGCCCTCCCCACCCCTGCTGGAGAAGAAGAATATGATACTTGGAGGGATGTCACTTTACTGTGCTTAGAAGAGTGGCAGTGCACTGATGCCGTGAAGAAGCAGAGAATAGTAGAAAGTTTGAAGGGTACTGCTATGGAAGTGGTGCAGGCTGCTTGGTGGAGCAAGCCACTAGCAACTTATCAAGATTATATGAGTGCTTTGGAAGATGCTTTTGGATCCCTGAAGATGCTACTGATCTACTCTATAAACTTCGTACCACCTACCAACAACCAGATGAGAAGATGTCCGACTATCTATACCGATTGGATAAGATGGTTCATAGAATAGTATCTAAAGGTGGAGTCAGCCCTAAAGAAGTTGATCAGTGTCGTCTGGACCAAGTACTCAGAGGAGCTCTCACTCATGATCCAATTGCTCAGCGGATGAGGTCTTGTGATAAAGAGAAGATTCCTGGTTCTTTTCATGAGTTGCTTAAGGAAGTTCGCAAGGAAGAGGTTATTTTGGCCGCAAGAGAGAAGACCTCCCCTCGGGTGACTACTGTTGCCTTGAAGCCAGCAGCCGACTGCCGAGAGAGGGAACTGCTGAAAGTCATCGAGAAACAGGGGGAGCAGATTACTCAATTGTTAAGTGCTCAGGCCAAGACAATACAGCGGTTACAAAGTGCTGCAGAGGTAGCCGAGAAGCAGACCCTGGCTTCAGGAAGAGAGAATGATGACCTGTGTAGAGTGGAAAGTAGGAAACCAGAAGGGTGCTTTGTCTGTGGGAGTCCGGGCCATATAGCTCGTCAGTGTCCAAAGAGGTGGAGCTCAAAGAACTCTTCACATTCTCCCCACCTCCCTCCGAGGCAGTCGGGAAACGGGAAAGGGGGCCAGTATAACCCCATACTGAGCCCCCATCAGCAACTAAGACCTACTCTACCTCTCCATCCAATAGTGCCTCATCGAAAACACTGCCTGAAGGGTTAGTGGGACCAGCCCCGCATGTCCCCGCATATATCAATGGTAAATCTTGTTCAGTATTGCTGGATAGCGGATCTCAAGTGTCCATCATTTTTGAAGGATGGTATAAAAGATATTTATCCAATGTGCTTCTGAAACCGCTGTCTGGACTCGTGGTGTGGGGACTGAGTGAACACAGCTATCCCTACCGAGGATACGTGTCCGTGACACTACGATTCCCAGAGACTGTTGTTGGAGTGGATAAAGAGATACCCATTATAGCGCTAATCTGCCCGGAGGCAGAGGCAGATGAGAGACCCACACCTGTCATAGTGGGAACAAATGCCAACATTTTCCGTACGTTAGCTCAGTGGTGTCGTGAAGCTGGGGAGAAAAGTACTCGCAGACCCTATCCATCCACCCAGTCTGTCTGGAAGCCTATGTGAGGACGGAGGAGGAGAAGAGGGAACTGCAGCCTGAAAGCTTTGACCCTTGTTTTGAAGGAAGTGAGCTGAAAGGAGAAGAGAGGAGGCTAGTCATCGACGGCATGATGATGCGGGGGGCGGCTTTCTCCTTGGGCGAATGGGACATGGGCCTCGCCCAAGGAGTAGAGCATCGCATTCGGTTGAAAGATCAAAAGCCTTTCCGAGAGAGATCCCGAAGATTGGCCCCGGCGGATATCGAAGATGTTAGGCAGCATCTACGCAGTATGTTAGACACAGGAGTCATCATAGAGTCTAGTAGCCCATATGCTTCCCCATTGTGATTGCTTGAAAAAAAAATGGAGCTATTCGGATGTGTGTGGATTATCGTACTTTGAACAAACGTACGGTTCCTGACCAGTACACTGTGCCCCGAATTGATGAAGCTTTAGATTGCCTGCAAGGGAGCCAATGGTTTTCTGTGTTAGATCTCCGGAGTGGTTACTATCAGATACCCATGTCAAAGGAAGATCAAGAGAAGACCGCTTTTATCTGCCCCATTGGGTTCTTCGAGTTTCAAAGACTGCCTCAAGGACTGACAGGTGCTCCGGCCACTTTTCAGAGATGTATGGACAAAGTAGTGGGGGACATGCACTTACGTGAGGTCTTGGTTTATCTCGATGATCTTATTGTTTTTGGGAAGACTCTGGAAGAACACAACCAGCGGTTGTTCAAGGTGCTGGATCGGTTGAAGGAGGCTGGGTTGAAGTTGTCCCTTGATAAGTGCCGGATTTGCCAGACGACTGTGAAATATGTGGGGCACATAGTCAGCAGAGAAGGAATTTCCACCGACCCCGCCAAAGTGGAGGCTGTGGTAAACTGGCCTAAGCCCACCAAGCTGGGGGAGCTTAGGTCCTTTTTAGGATTCTGTGGATACTACCGAAGATTTGTACCCCAGTACTCTCGGATTGCGAAGCCATTAACTGCTCTTACCCAGGGGTATCCCCTTCCGGCGGGACAGCCCGCCCCTCAAGGTCAGGGAAAAGAGACTACTTCTGAGTTAATGAACCTTTTGGGGAAAGATGGACACCCTTATGCGACGAGGCATTCGAGAAACTGAAGTCATGTTTGACCCAAACTCCAGTGTTGGCCTATGCAGATGCCAGTAAACCATATGTGTTACATATAGATGCTTCTCTCGACGGACTAGGAGGGATTCTCTATCAGGACCATGATGGCTGTCTACGTCCCGTTTACTACATTAGTCGAGGATTGACTCCCAGTGAACGCAACTACCCAGCTCACAAACTGGAGTTTCTGGCTCTGAAATGGGCTGTAGTGGACATGCTGCATGACTACCTCTATGGGGTACGCTTCGTGGTTCATACCGACAACAATGCATTAACCTACGTGAGAACCACAGCAAAACTGGATGCCACGGGGTACCGGTGGCTTGCCGCACTCTCTCTGTATGATTTCAGCTTAAAATATCGACCAGGGATCAGTAACATTGATACAGACACACTCTCTCGCCTGCCTAGTGAACCTTTAAATGAGGAAGAAGAAGGAGGATGGATAGAGGTCCCTGCCCCTGAGGTGAAGACTCTGTGCCATAGACATCGAACTGATGCCCTCACTCTGCAGTGCTGTGCTAAATTCTTAGGAGCATCTAGCGAAGCGCTCCCGTTGTCGTACTGTCGAGTGACAAATGTAACCCCAGACTCTCTCCCTCAACTGACTCATAATCAAGTCAGGACGGTGCAGCAGGAGGATCAGTCAGTGGGGGTAGTTCGATGGTGGGTGAAGAGGGGCTGGAGGCCCGAAAAGAATGCATTAAGAACAGAGGAGTCTGTCCTGCTGACTCGGCAGCTAGAGTCGCTAGTAGTAAAAAATGGGCTACTATACCGAGAGACAAGGGGCCAGAAGGGAGGAGTCCGCAGGCAGCTGGTGTTACCCACCCGATTTCGGAAGATGGTCATGAAGTCCCTGCATGATGACCATGGACATCTTGGCATCGAAAAGACTACGAGTCTCGTGGCCGACCGATTCTATTGGCCTCGCATGGAAGCGGATATTGAAGCATACTGCAAATCATGCTCCCGGTGTGTGTTGAGAAAAACCTTGCCTTTGAGAACAGCCCCCCTTGTGAACATTACCAGCGATGGCCCACTTGAACTAGTGTGCATTGATTTCCTCTCCATCGAGCCTGATGAAAGCAATGTCAGTAATGTGTTAGTGGTCACTGACCATTTCACCCGATATGCCCAGGCCTACCCCACTAAAGATCAAAGGGCAATTACTGTGGCAAAAACATTATGGGAGAAGTTCTTTGTACATTACGGGCTGCCTGCCCGCATTCATACTGATCAAGGAAGAGATTTCGAAAGTAGACTAATCAAGGAGCTATGCGCTCTCTGTGGGATCAAGAAATCCAGAACCACGCCATATCACCCCAAGGGGATCCTCAACCTGAGAGATTCAACCGTACCCTTCTGAACATGTTAGGCACTTTAGATCCCAGGAAGAAGGGACACTGGAGCAGGCATGTGAGCCAGTTGGTTCATGCCTACAATTGCACCACAAATGAGTCAACTGGATATTCTCCTTATTTCCTCATGTTTGGAAGAAAAGCCCGACTACCCGTGGATATTAGTTTTGGGACATCCATTGACCGTTCTAATGGGAAGACCTACTTAAAATATGTGTCCCAGCTAAAAGAAGATTTGACAAAAGCTTACAAATTGGCAGAGCAGGCCTCTGGTCGGTCAGGGAAGCGCAATAAGACTCGCTACGACTGTAGGGTTCGAGAACAAGTTTTACTACCTGGAGACAGAGTTCTTATTCAGCTTTTGGGCCTTCCTGGGAAGCACAAGCTTGCTGATCGGTGGTGTCCTGACCCTTACGTGGTGATGGAGAAGTTGCCCGGTGTTCCGGCCTACAGAGTGAAGACCGAAAAAGGGGGTGGAGCTGTTAAAACCTATCATCGACATCATCTGTTGCCTGTGGGAAAAAACATCCCTTTACCCCCATTGCCAACTCAAGGAGGTCATACAACTCTTCAGTGCAATAGGAGAAGTCCAAGGTGTAAAAACCCACCCAGACTGGAGTTGCCTCAGGAGGATGTGACAGCAAGTCTGGGGATGAATGGGGACCTGACTGTCAATGGAGCTACAGGTGGATCGAGGACCCATGCCCCATGGGCGTAGACCCTGAAAACCAGACCCCTGAAGTAGAAACAAAGAAAAGGGACATTTGTCAGGAGGCGAGTGCACCCCGCCCACAATTGGAGGAAAGTTCAGAAGAGGGACATTTATTGAATGAAGAGATTCACCTGGTGGAGCCCGTTCTTGAGAGACAAGAGTCGGGGACTGAGGAGGTGGGCCCCTCGGTACACACTCGTCCCAAGTGGGACATTAGGCCACCCATGATGTTGACTTATGACAGAATGGGACATACCACTGAGGTCCCCAGGTTGATACACCCAAATTAAAATTCTGTTTGGCCTTATTTCTCGGTATCTTCCATGTGTCCAGGAGGTGGTTTGTATGCATGTAAATTTGGTGTTAGTCAGGATGCCTTAACCCCCATTCATGTTTCAGGTGGTGAGTCCTCATGTCGTGATGGGACACTTTCAATGACTCACCAGGGGGAGAATGTAACACCTGCACATGGAACTGTCAGAGCAGCTACTGGTATACTGGGATTTACAGACACTAAGAAGAGTTTTGCAGCTGCTGTTAAACAGGGACCTTCAGACATTAATGGTTTTTTCCCTGAGCTGCGGGGACTACAATTCCCATGGACCCTTGTTTCAGTCAGATGACACAGCTTGGAGGGATAGGAGGGAGGAGGAACTTGGGGGAGGGAGCTGGAGAGGAAGTGAAAGAAAGTGAGAGAGCGGATGGTTCATGTAAAAGATGGAGCGCTGTGGACTTGTATTCCTCTAAAGAACGGAGCGTTCCAGTCCCCTCTGATATACCTGCGAATCTGGAGAGAGCGCAGCCCGGTCATCAGGTGAAGCAAGCAACATTAAGGACTCGGAGAGTTCTACCGGCACTCCCACCGTATAAAGGCCTGAATCCTGCCGCCCCCAGTTGGGGTCCAGGGAAAAGTACCACCGGTGGAGACGCACCGTGAGTGCCCCTTTTCGAGACTTGTGGTTCAACCAGCCCGTTACAGTGAGTACACTACGCCCCAGACATTTACCTTCGTGAGCATCTAAGTGCACCAACGGTTATAAATTTGCGCGCCAACATCCGCGGCAACTGGGCCCCAACGTTTGGACTGGGTTAATACAAGAAAAGGGGAACCCTGCTACGTTATATTTGCAGGGTTGGGGAAAGAATTAGGTTGTGATGTGTATATGATTTTTATAGAGCACCGTTACCTGTATTGCATGTTGTTTCTTTAAATACACTTCATTTCTGCTGCATATCCATAAACCAGTTAAACAGTTTTACTCCTGTTTTGGGTGAGTGTGTACTGAGCTATAGGCAGGGGTTTCCCGAATCAGTCCCTGGTAGTGTTGAGCATTCCGATACCGCAAGTATCGGGTATCGGCCGATATTCGCGTTATCGGAATTCCGATACTTAATTCCGATACTTTTTCCATATCGTATACCGGAATCGGAAGTTCCCATAATTCTTTGAGAGGCAATGTGATTTTAGTCAGCCAATGAGGAATCCTACGAAGTGTGGGCACATCCTGTAATGCTGCGGTCATCTTAACTAATGGCATGGCTGTGATTGGCTGCTGAAATGATGTCAGAATGCACTATAAAAGGCGCCGCCGCCATTTTAGCGTCACTGTGCTGTGAACTCAGTAAGGGACAGAACGCTACTCTGCTCACTCTGAGGGACAGTTAGATATTGCGATTTTGTGTACTACTGTGCTTGAGGCAGGCTAGTTTACCAACCGCTGTGTAAAGCTTCATTTTGCCAGTGTTGTTTTAACAGCTCTGTGCAAGGTGTGTGTGTGACAGTGCAGGTGACGCTGCAGTTTGCTCTGCATCCACCGCTGTTTGTAGGCATCTGCACGTGTCACTGACTCTTTTTTTTTTTTTTTTTTTTTTTTTTTGTGGAATTGGTGCAGCTCCATTATATTAGAAAAAAAAATCAAATCTATTAGTGTGACGTGCTTCCATCCGTATACAATACATTGGTTGCAAACACTATAGAAGTACAGAAAGGAGCTTTTCACAGATTGTGGACAGTTGTGTTTCAGTGTTCACTTCAGTCTGTGTTTTTTACTTTTTTTAGTGCAGATCACGCTCCAGTTACATGTTCAAGCACTGCTGCTTGTACTCTGCTGAGCGTGTCTCAGTGGCTCATCCTTTTCATTTATCTCCAATTGGTTCTGCTACATTCCATTTAAAATAAATCTAATCTATTACTAATAGATTAGATTTATTTTAAATGGAATGTAGCAGAACCAATTGGAGATAAATGAAAAGGATGAGCCACTGAGACACGCTCAGCAGAGTACAAGCAGCAGTGCTTGAACATGTAACTGGAGCGTGATCTGCACTAAAAAAAGTAAAAAACACAGACTGAAGTGAACACTGAAACACAACTGTCCACAATCTGTGAAAAGCTCCTTTCTGTACTTCTATAGTGTTTGCAACCAATGTATTGTATACGGATGGAAGCGCGTCACACTAATAGACTATTAGTGTGACGCGCTTCCATCCGTATACAATACATTGGTTGCAAACACTATAGAAGTACAGAAAGGAGCTTTTCACAGATTGTGGACAGTTGTGTTTTCAGTGTTCACTTCAGTCTGTGTTTTTTACTTTTTTGAGTGCAGATCACGCTCCAGTTACTTGTTCAAGCACTGCTGCTTGTACTCTGCTGAGCGTGTCTCAGTGGCTCATCCTTTTCATTTATCTCCAATTGGTTCTGCTACATTCCATTTAAAATAAATCTAATCTATTAGTGTGACGCGCTTCCATCCGTATACAATACATTGGTTGCAAACACTATAGAAGTACAGAAAGGAGCTTTTCACAGATTGTGGACAGTTGTGTTTCAGTGTTCACTTCAGTCTGTGTTTTTTTACTTTTTTGAGTGCAGATCACGCTCCAGTTACTTGTTCAAGCACTGCTGCTTGTACTCTGCTGAGCGTGTCTCAGTGGCTCATCCTTTTCATTTATCTCCAATTGGTTCTGCTACATTCCATTTAAAATAAATCTAATCTATTAGTGTGACGCGCTTCCATCCGTATACAATACATTGGTTGCAAACACTATAGAAGTACAGAAAGGAGCTTTTCACAGATTGTGGACAGTTGTGTTTCAGTGTTCACTTCAGTCTGTGTTTTTTACTTTTTTGAGTGCAGATCACGCTCCAGTTACTTGTTCAAGCACTGCTGCTTGTACTCTGCTGAGCGTGTCTCAGTGGCTCATCCTTTTCATTTATCTCCAATTGGTTCTGCTACATTCCATTTAAAATAAATCTAATCTATTAGTGTGACGCGCTTCCATCCGTATACAATACATTGGTTGCAAACACTATAGAAGTACAGAAAGGAGCTTTTCACAGATTGTGGACAGTTGTGTTTCAGTGTTCACTTCAGTCTGTGTTTTTTACTTTTTTGAGTGCAGATCACGCTCCAGTTACATGTTCAAGCACTGCTGCTTGTACTCTGCTGAGCGTGTCTCAGTGGCTCATCCTTTTCATTTATCTCCAATTGGTTCTGCTACATTCCATTTAAAATAAATCTAATCTATTAGTGTGACGCGCTTCCATCCGTATACAATACATTGGTTGCAACTTGCAAACACTATAGAAGTACAGAAAGGAGCTTTTCACAGATTGTGGACAGTTGTGTTTCAGTGTTCACTTCAGTCTGTGTTTTTTACTTTTTTGAGTGCAGATCACGCTCCAGTTACATGTTCAAGCACTGCTGCTTGTACTCTGCTGAGCGTGTCTCAGTGGCTCATCCTTTTCATTTATCTCCAATTGGTTCTGCTACATTCCATTTAAAATAAATCTAATCTATTAGTGTGACGCGCTTCCATCCGTATACAATACATTGGTTGCAAACAATATAGAAGTACACAAACGGGCCTTTCACAGCTACTGAACATGGGTTTTTAATTTTTAACTAAAATATGTATTTTTTCAAATGACACAAATATAAGTAATGTTGAAGAGGAATAGTCCTACATCCATTGTTTGCACAATATTACAGGTGTACATCATGTCCCTTAATCAACAATGTATTATTATATTTACTTGTATGCTTTTATTTAAAAGCCAAGAACACAGAAGGATAACCTTCGCACTGCAGCTGTTGTCAAAGTTCAACCCACATTATGCACTTCCAACATTGCAGCATTTGAGGCATGATGTGAGTTGGATTGGTCAAAGTTATGGAGTGAGAAGGTTCACCATCAGTACCCTATAGCATAAGTATGCTTTTGTGTTGCATTTGTGTTAGACATGTGGATATCTGCCATAATATGTCACAATTATTTAGTTACAGATTTGTTACCAACACTAATCATTGAATGGTTTTAAATTTGACGTTTCACTTGTTTACAGCTTAGAAATAAGGGTGTAGCCTGATATCTATGTGTAGCACTAGCCACTTTAACATGTCATGTTTTTTTAAACATGTGTAGCTAGGTAGCAGTAATTTTTGCCGGACACACAGCAGGGGAACAGCAGGCGTTACTGAACCCCACTATCACTATAGCTTGTGTATTGGTCTGTGGACACGACACTTCTGAGCAGCAACTGGCAGTGTTGTAGCCCAGGGAGTATAGCTCAGGTGGTAGAAAGATGAACATAACAGGAGACATGGAAAACGTTGTCAACCAGTTAGTTAATCTGAAACCGGACAGGCAAATTCAGGCGAGATCCATGCCTAGTTCATTTTCAGAAAAGTAAGCCGTTCTACATTATCGTAGGATAGTCGCATGCAACGGTCTGTTAGTACACCACCTGCAGCAGTAAAGACGCGCTCCGATAATACACTGCCAGCAGATAAAGCCAGCACCTCCAATGCATACTGGCTAAGCTCTGGCCATGTATCCAGCTTAGAGACACAAAACTTGAATGGGGAAGAGCCATCTGAGAGTACACTGAGAGGGCAAGACATGTAGTCTGTAACCATCTTACGGAAATGTTGCCTCCTGCTGACTGGAGCCGTCTCGGATGGTGTAGACATTGGTGGCGCTGCCACAAAACTTCGACACATTTGGAACATACTGTTCTTGCCCTGTGCAGAGGCGCTGCTTGTGCTCCCTCTTGTTGCAGAGCTGTCTCCACTGCCTCGACGCACAGAGCTGCTTTGTAAATCAGTAGCAGCAGCAGTGCTCTCGGCTGGAATGGAGAACATTATGGATTGCACCAGTGTGTCTTGGTACTTCCGCATTTTACGCTCCCGGTTCAACGGTGTGATGAGGCTTTGTAAGTTGTCCCGGTAGCGAGGGTCTAGGAGGGTGTACACCCAATAATCAGACGTGGTGTGAATGTGTTCGATGCGGCGGTCGTTTCTCAGCCACTGCAGCATGAAATCAACCATGTGCTGCAGACTCCCAACTGGCCAAGAAACGTTGTCCCCTGCAAGAGGCGTCATCTCCGCCTGCTGTGCATCACCCCACCCTTGGTCTACATACTGACTAGAGCATTGTCTACCTCCCTCTGGAGCGATGTCTTCCTCCTCCATTGACTCCTCCTCATCCTCCTCACAAAGTCCTTCAAATACATATAAATTTACAAAATTTAAAACTCAAAATTTAAAAACTTTGTATCATAATTCTGTAACATCAGTTTATGGAAACACAATAGCATTACAAAAGGATAGACAAAAAATGTACATTATGTGCTTTGTAAATACATTAAAAGTTTGTAATGGTTATGAAAATATAGACAGCGACTCTGGAGGTTCAATTGTTGATACAGCATGGTACTTTGAAAGTCTCCAGCCCTTTGTGAGGAACCACGTTGCGCTGACTGTCCAGAAGGTGATGGAATTTGTGACTCCTCATCCTCCACCTCTTCCAAAACCTCATGCCTTAGTGCTTGCAGTGTTTTTTGAAGCAGGCAGATAAGGGGGACAGTCAGGCTGACTAGTGCATCATCTGCACTCGCCATCCGCGTTGACTCATCAAACGCACGCAAAACGTGGCAGATATCCTTCATAGAGTTATTCGCCACTCATTACACTGGCAGTGGCTGCCCATTCATTATAGGATCCAATTCTAATTACTGGTTCTCACCAACATAGCTCTCCACAGCGCAGCACCCCCCTACATCTCCTCCCTTATTTATATTTATCGGCCTAACCGACTGCTGCACTCTGCAAACGACCTTCGACTAACCTCTGCACTAATCGTACCTCCCACTCCCAACTCCAATACTTCACCCGCGCTGCGCCAATCCTCTGGAATGCTCTACCCAAGAAATTAGGACTATCCGCAATTTGGATGGTTTCAGGCGCTCCCTCAAAACACATTTGTTCACAGTGGCCTATCACATTCACTAATCAAGTCATTCTATGTGTAATTCTGTGTGTGTAGCCCATTCACTATCTCCATGCATCCCTCACTTCCTTAAAATGGCTGGACCATCATTGTAAAAACACCATTGTATATAAACACCTGTACTTTGTATCTCCCACACCTCATTGTAGATTGTAAGCTTTCACCAGCAGGGGCGGCTGATTTTGCTTTAATTATTGTATTGTTAACGTTGTTACTTATGACTCGTGTTTTGAAACTGTTAAACTGTAAAGCACTGCGGAATATTATGGCGCTATATAAATAAATAATATTATTATTCTTATTATAGAGGCCCACTCAGTAGTGGTGAAGTGTGAACGCCGCAAATTGCGAGTTGACTGCGCCTGATGCAGCTGATACTCCATTACTGTTGGCTGCTGCTCACACAACCGCTCCAACATATGTAACGAGGAATTCCACCTGGTGGGTACGTCACATATAATGCGATGTTCATGAAGGTGAAATCTGCGTTGCAGAGCTGCAATCAGCGATCTGGCCATGCTGGAACGTCGCAAGTGAGCGCACTCTAGGCGGACCTTGTGCAGCAGTGCATCAAGATCCGGATAGTCCCTCAAAAAACTCTGCACGACCAAGTTGAGCACATATGACAGACATGGTATGTGAGTGAGGTTGCCAAGGCCAGAGCTGACACCAGATTTCGGCCATTGTCACACACTACCAAGCCTGCCTGTAGATTCTCTTCCAAAAACCACACGTCGCTCTCCTGCTTTATGGCATTACAGAGCTCCTGCGCTGTGTGGCTAAGATTCCCCATGGAAATTAATTTCAGGATGGCCTGTTGACATTTGGACACGGCTGTGCTCATATCGGTCGCAACAGGTAAACGTTCACGGGTCCATGTGGAGGTAGACCGTGACGGCTCCTGCAGCGATGATTCTGAGGAACTGGAATAGGAGGAGGAATCAATGTGTACAGACTTGATTCCTGCAATCCTTGGAGTTGGCAGAACACGTACAGCGCCACTCGCAAGATCAGTACCCCGTGCACAACATTGACCCAATGGCCAGTGAGGGAAAGGTATTGTCCCTGGCCATGGGTGTTAGAACCCTTTGTTAGGTTTTGTTTCAGTTTGCTGGTCACATGACCTTTTTCCCTATTTAGTCTGGCTCCGCCCTTCTGGCTTTGCTTGACTTCATTGTATTATCTACTGTTAAGCTACCGGGTGCTTAGGTGCCTTAATCTGTCAGTTTTGCTTGATGTTAGGATCACAAAGTATTTATTTTTCTGTTTAATTATCCATGCTACAATTTATGTTAGGAGGTGTCCACCTTTTCTCCAGTCCCTAGATCTTGTTTGGGATTACTCCCTCGCAACTATAGGTCTTCGTTCACACTAGATGAGGACTTTAGCGGGTCTGGTCGCAGATCAGGTTCCCCGTTACATCGTAGGGATTCTGCTTAGTTGTATTGTAGGGACAGAATTCCCTTCTTTCCTTACTGGTTGTAGCAGATCATAACAATGGGTACTGGTCCACGCATCGGTGGTCAGGTGGACCTTGCTACTGAGGGCTTTTAGTAGCGCATGTTTAATTTTTCCCTCAACATGCTTTTGCAGACCAGGGGCGGCTTGCCTGCTGAAATGAAATCGGCTTGGCACATTGTATTGTGGGATTGACAATGATATTCAGTTACGGAAACTGTCTGTCTCCACCAGCCTGAATCACAGCATTTCAAGGGACAGGAGTTTTGCAATGCCAGCATTCAGAGCCTGTGCTCGTGCATGGTTTGCGAGTATGGCCGTCTTTTATCCCATGCCTGTGCTACCGCTGGCTGTTTTGTGGCCTGGGAGTGTGAGGATGACAGGGAAATTGCTGCTGTGTGTGGAATAACAGTTTGTCTCTGGACAACAGTGGCCGAGGTTTCTCCATGGCGATCCTGTGAGGAAGATAACCAGCTGTGTGTGAGCTCGATGAAGAGGCTTCAACACAACCTGAAGATGTAGGTGCTGCTGTAGGTTGGCCTACATCTCCAGTGTGTCTTTGTAACTCAACTACGTGCTTTGTCCGCACATGTTTCCACATATTTTTTGGTATTGAGGTGACTGACACTTTTAGCTATTTTTAATTTTTGATTACACAGCTTGCATTTCACATAGCAAATATCATGTGCAAGTGTGTGAAAAAAGGACCACGCAGTGCAAGTCCTGGGAGCGCACGTTTTGACTTTTGGAAGACAACTGCCCGAACAGGTGCCAAACTGGAGGCTACAGGCAACCGAGTCTGCAGCCTAACTCTCCCTCCTGTTTTTACCGTTGGGGCAATGTCTTCCTCTATCTTCTTCTATCACTAACCATTTCTCTAGGCCTCTCCAGCTTTCAACCAAAGTACTGGTTCTCACCCACAAAGCTCTCCACAGTGCAGCACCCCTCCTACATCTCCTCCCTCATTTCTATCTATCGGCCTAACCGACTGCTGCGCTCTGCAAACGACTTTCGACTAACCTCTGCACTAATACGTACCTCCCACTCCCGACTCAAGA
>JARQOD010000003.1:127648530-127702748 GCA_033576555.1 Oophaga sylvatica
CCCTGACTGCTTTGGCCTTGCAATTACACCTCAACATTTCTTGCTGGTGGTGTGCTAACCATGGGCTTACAATGGGGGAAGCGATGTAGCGTTGCTGGCTACCTTCAGTCGGAGCAGGTGCATATGTGCTACCTGAGCTTTTGTGGTCCGTCCATGCTTGCAAGTGCATGGTGTTTAAATGTCTAAGCATGCAACTGGTATTCAAATTTCGGAGATTTTTCCCTCGGCTAAAGGTCCTTCCGCACTTCTTACAGATAACCTTTGCCTCATCAATAGGATTTTGGTCAAAAAAGTGCCACACTGCACTCTTCCTACTATTGGATACATTTTCAGAGCTTGCACGCTGTGCTAATTTGACCGTCTGGCCAAGCTGTCCTGCAACTCTTTTTGTTTTTTTAAGACGTTTTTAGACTGCTGCGGGCCTGCCAGATAACCGCTGCTGCGATGTCGATGCCTGCTGCGGATCCTTCTCCTCTTCTGAGCTATTGCCAGCGGCACCCTCTTCCCCTAATTGATGCCAATCCGGGTCAACAACTGGGTCATCCATCACCTCCTCTTCAATTTCATCTGCACCTTCCTCTGTGTCACCGTGTAAGGTGGTATAGTAAGCGGGAAGGGGCACCTGAGTTTCATCGGGGTCAGATTCTGGCTCAGTAGACTGCGAGGGCAATGTAGTGCTCTGGGTGAATTTACCAGCAGAATCATATAGCAGTGGCTGTGCATCAGTGCACTCCATGTCAGATTCATCTTGGACTGGGGAATTCAGGATTTGACTTGATAACCCAGGCATGGTATGTGAAAAGAGCTCCATGGAGTAATCTGAAGTGTGGCCTGCCGCATCCTTCACTTTTGGTGGGGGTGAAGTACACAAGGAAAGGTGTCATTCCTGACCAGGAGCCTGCACTGACGACTCAGTGCTTGCAGTTTTTGAAACTTTAGAAGAGGAGGCGATAGAGCTGGAGACTGTTTCGGCAATGTAAGCCAAAACCTTTTCCTAATGCTCCGGCTTTAAAAGCGGTTTACCTACTCCCAGAAAACAGAGCCTTCCAGGCCTTCTGGAGCCAGATGATGACGCAGGTTCAACACCTCCTGCCTTAGGTGCTATTGTGCTTTTGGCACTACCAGCAGATGCACCACCACCACCATCAGTATCAGCTGGCCCCCCCACCCACGTCCGCGGCCTCTTCCACTAAACTTCCTCATGTTTGGGAAAATGTACCAAAAATAACAGCAGATATATGGTACTGTATCAGAAGCGTACAGCTGTATGCGGTGAAGGGGAAAATTGTAAATCTCCGTATATATTTCCATAGTCACACACAGACGCTCACAGGCTCAGTATGGATTAGACAAGAATATAAAAAGCATAAAAGGGTACTGCATCAGAAGATACCAGGTGTATATAGTATAAGGGAAAATTGTAAATCTCCGTATATATTTCAGGAGTCACACACAGACGCTCACAGGCTCAGTATGGATTAGACCAGAATATAAAAAGCATAAAAAGGGTACTGTATCAGAAGATACCAGGTGTATACAGTGTAGGGGTAATTGTAAATCTCCGTATAAATTTCCGGAGTCAGACACAGATGCTCACAGGCTCAGTATGGATTAGACCAGAATATAAAAAGCAGAAAAAGGGTACCGTATCAGAAGATACCAGGTGTATATAGTATAGGCGAAAATTGTAAATCTCCGTATATATATTCAGGAGTCAGACACAGATGCTCTCAGGCTCAATATGGATTAGACAAGAATATAAAAAGCAGAAAAAGGGTACTGTATCAGAAGATACCAGGTGTATACAGTGTAGGGCTAATTGTAAATCTCCATATATATTTCCGGAGTCACACACAGACGCTCACAGACTCAGTATGGATTAGACCAGAATATAAAAAGCAGAAAAAGGGTACTGTATCAGAAGATACCAGGTGTGTACAGTGTAGGGTTAATTGTAAATCTCCGTATATATTTCCGGAGTCAGACACAGACGCTCACAGGCTCAGTATGAATTAGACCAGAATATAAAAAGCAGAAAAAGGGTACTGTATCCGAAGATACCAGGTGTATACAGTATAGGGGAAAATTTCAATCTCCGTATATATTTCCTGAGTCACACACAGACGCTCACAGGCTCAGTATGGATTAGACCAGAAGATAAAAAGCAGAAAAAGGGTACTGTATCAGAAGCGTACAGCTGTATACAGTCTAGGGGTAATTGTAAATCTCCGTATATATTTCCAGAGTCAGACACAGACGCTCACAGGCTCAGTATGGATTAGACCAGAATATAAAGAGCCGAAAAAGTGTACTGTATCAGAAGATACCAGGAGTATACAGTGTAGGGGTAATTGTAAATCTCCGTATATATTTCCAGAGTCACACACAGATAGTCAGCATGTATTTGTCCGTGATACCAGCTGGTACACGGTAGTGTGTGAGGAGCGTACAGCTCTATACGGTGTGGGAAAAAATGAACGCTCGGTAACTGTGCAGAAAAAAAGAATAAAAGTATTAGTGCTGTGTAAAAATCAGTCTGCATCGCAGTGTACACACAGCAATACAGCTAGCACACAAGAAAATCCTCCCCTGTCACTGGCAGGCAGCCTAATAACCAGCGCAGCTGCACACAAGAAAATCTTCCCCTGTCACTGCACACTAACTGTACAGCACAATTGCTATCAGCACAAGCACATAAGAACTTTTCATTCCAGCTCTAACTCTCTCCCTACTGATAAACAGCGTCAGCAACCTCTTCCTACTGTTCAGATCGGCAGAAGTAAAATGGCGGTCGGCAGTCAGACCTTTATAGACAATATGACGCCCCCCAAAGCAAGCCAATCACTGCAATGCCTTTCTCTAAGATGGTGGTGGCCGCTGCACATGTCATCTCGTTGCCCACAGTGTACGTCCTTGCTCATTAGCTGAGAGAAGGTGCCTGCAAGCATTATGGGCAAACCGACTTTGGCGCTCGGGTCGACGACCGCATGGCCGACTACACACTATGGTCGGGTTTCTCTCGGCGAAACCCGACTTTGGCGAAAGTCGGCGACTTTTGAATCTGACCGACCTGTTTCGCTCAACTCTAGGTTTGAGTAATCAGTGGGGATCTCATGACCTTGACCCAGGGGCGCCGCTATAATGAGGCGACTTGAATATCAAACAGACAATAATTAAGGGGTAATGTCACAAATGTGTGCCAATTAGAAACTACCACATGTGCCCCTGATACAAACTAGGATAAGTGTACTCCAATAGAATTAAACAAAAAAGGAGGAAAAAAGGAGTAAAAATCACTTGAATATATACAAAACAATTGTTTATTTAGAAAATAATATATTACATAAAAATCACATAGTAGTGATAAATGACCCTAGCATAAAAAACACGTGGGAACAAAATTGGTATACACCGCGGCATGGGGGTACAATGAATTTAACAATTTGGAAAAAGGTAGCATTATATAGACAAACTACTGTGTGCATAGATAAACATATCAACATACATGATGTATGACGTGCTAATGTCTAACTAATGTGCCATGAAACTTCCAAAAGTTTCCAATATGAGCAAAATTGCTTACCCCGTATAGCGTTGTTGCCGCTGTGGTTAGACCCACGTGTGACCCTCACCTCTGACGCGCGTTTCGCGTGTGCTTTCTTAAAAAGGGGAGATTACATTAACATAAAAAATCACTAGTAGTTGATAAATGACCCTAGCATAAAAAAATGAGGCGACATGAGCCTCTGTCTCAGGCGGCGGCAGCGAGGGGCGGCAAAGCAGGAGCGCAGATCTGGCCCGTCGGCCCCGCCGACACTGAACTGACAGTTCAGTGCCGGCGGGCCCTTTAATCGCGGGCGGAATGCAGCACAGGCCCTTTAATCGCGGGCACATATGCAGCACAGGCGACGTGATCGTCATCACGCCGCCTGCGCGCCGTGATGACGTCACGCCGCCTGTGCCAGGAGAAGACGGAGTCGATCAGGGTTTTTTGGGATTGCAGTACCCTGACTAACCACCACAACTAGAGGCAGCCGTGGAGCGTTCCTACGTTGGTCCTAGACGCCTCGTCACAGCCTGAGAAACTAACTACACCTAAAGATAGAAAGAGGAAAGCTATCTGCCCCGGAGCAGATCCCCAAAGAACATAGAAAGCCCCCAAACATGTAATGGCGGTTAGACAAGATGAAATACTGACACACACAGAAAATAGTATGAGCAAACGTTGGGGCCCAAACTACCTAAATAGAAAAGGATAGGAAGGGCACTTACTGCAATCCCAAAAAACCCTGAAAAGCACCAACTCTACTAATTTCAAAATCACCTGAGATCACACGACCTCTACCACCTAAATTAGTTCTCTGGTGTAACAAAATCAAAACAGCAGCCACTGAAAAAACTGGAAAAAGCAAAAGTACAAACATCAGTGGCTGAACTAAACTGAGAGGGCAAAAGCCCCCGGAGGGGACCCTGAAGGCCCCCACAAAAGTGCAGGACAAAATGCAAAAATCAAGCACAAAAACAAAAAGAAGAAAATGTCTTATCTGTTAGCAGGAGATGCAGACACGACACAGCAGGCTACAAAGGAAACAGGACTCAAGGATTGAGACCAGAACAATTGATCACCGGCAACCCTGATGGGAAGGCGACTCCCTTATATAAGACCAGTCAGTAACACCTGATTCCCACTCCTCACAATCTTCACTGGACAGTCCAGTACCGCTTGTAACCACCAGAGGGAGCCTCTGCTCAGAACTCATTTCAAGTCCATTCACAACAGCCCGGCCTATGGGGGATTCTGCTGCTTATGGGGGACTATGCTGGCTATGGGGGATTCTGCTGCTTATGGGGGATTATGCTGGCTATTGGGGATTATGCTGGCTATGGGGGGATTATGCTGGCTATTGGGGATTATGCTGGCTATTGGGGCATTATGCTGGCTATTGGGGGATTATGCTGGGTATGGGGGATTATGCTGGGTATGGGGATTATGCTGGCTATGGGGAATTATGCTGGCTATTGGGGGATTATGCTGGCTATTGGGGGATTATGCTGGCTATTGGGGGATTATGCTGGTATGGGGAATTATGCTGGCTATGGGGAATTATGCTGGCTATTGGGGATTATGCTGGGTATGGGGGATTATGCTGGCTATGGGGGATTATGCTGACTATTGGGGATTATGTGGCTATTGGGATTATGCTGCTATGGGGGATTATGCTGGTATGGGATATGTATGGGTAGCGCTATGGGGATTATGCTGGCTATGGGGGATTATGCTGGCTATGGGGGATTATGCTGACTATGGGGTGTATTATGCTGACTATGGGGTATTATGCTGACTATGGGGGATTATGCTGGCTATGGGGGATTATGCTGGCTATGGTGGGATTATGCTGCTATTGGGGATTATGCTGTATTGGGGACCTATGCTGCGTATTGGGGACCTATGCTGCTATTGGGACCTATACTGCGTATTGGGACCTATGCTGGCTATTGGGGACCTATGCTGCGCTATTGGGGACCTATGCTGCTATTGGGGACTATGCTGCCTATTGGGACTATCTGGTATTGGGATATGCTGTATGGGACTATGCTGCTATGGGGAATATGCTGCTATGGGGACTATGCTGCTATGGGGACTATGCTGATATGAGGACATATGCTGCTATTGGGGACATATGCTGCCTATTGGGACTATGCTGCCTATGGGAAATATGCTGCTATTGGGGACATTTACCTGCCTATTGGGGACCAATGCTACCTATTGAGGACATTTACCTGCCTATTAGGGACTCTCGCACCACACCAGTCTGAGCCTGAGCTAAAAGTGGAGTTGCGCCACTATGTGCACTGATGAGAATGAAATGATATGGATTGGCAAGGCTGCAGTGATGGGCAGCGCAGGCTGTATGTCTCTGTGTGGGCAGTTTTATTGCTGGTATATTGTTTTTGTAGCGCTGTATATATATTGGTATTTTACTAATAGCAATTTGGAATCCCTAGGAAATAATGATATCAAGAAAGAGAAAAATTGCTTCACTTGTGACAAATATGGAACCGAACATTGACCATCTCATTAACCAAAAGCAGGCCATAGTTCCCATTGAAATACCAGTAAGTTTGTTGATTTTTAACTTTACTTGTTCTTTATTTTAAGTATTGTATTTGTTCCTGTTTCTTTTTTTTTTTACTTCAAAATAAGAGTGTAGTATATGGTGTATACAGGGTCATACATATTGTGTGCGGTATGTAGAGTGTAGAATATGGTGTATACAGGGTCATACACATCGTGTGCGGTATATAGAGTGTAGTATATGGTGTATACAGGGTCATACACATCGTGTGCGGTATATAGAGTGTAGTATATGTTGTATACAGGGTCATACACATCGTGTGCGGTATATAGAGTGTAGTATATGGTGTATACAGGGTCATACACATCGTGTGCGGTATATAGAGTGTAGTATATGGTGTATACAGGGTCATACACATCGTGTGCGGTATATAGAGTGTAGTATATGGTGTATACAGGGTCATACACATCGTGTGCGGTATATAGAGGTAGTATATGGTGTATACAGGGTCATACATATTGTGTGCAGTATATAGAGGGTAGTATATGGTGTATACAGGGTCATACATATTGTGTGCAGTATATAGAGTGTAGTATATGGTGTATACAGGGTCATACACATCGTGTGGGTATATAGAGTGTATATACACTGCTGTATTATACTTTTCATATACAGGTTATAATGCCTCTTATTCTTTGTATAGAGGTAGTGTGCCATGTATAATATATGGTATATACATCGTAGTGTCGCATACACTGCTGTATTATACAATATACAACAGTTCTAATGCTCCATACCTAATATGCAGGATAATGTACAGTGTATATGATGTAACCTGTATAAGGTGTGACATTGGCTTGCCCCCCCTAGTTTTGATCCTGGGTACGCCCATGCTCCTGCTACTGACTGCTGTGCACGGTGCTGCTTCCTTGATATCCTTGTGACTCCCTCCCCTCATGTCCAGAGTTAGGAGAAGTCAGGTCGGTGACTAGTTATTAATGCAACTACTTAAGTTACTATATGGGACTTGAAAACATGATGTCCTGACAAGGGAAATACACAGGCCTGTGTAGCGCTGCAGTGATTCCGGATGTGTTCAATGAACACATCCGAATTCACCGCGCGTTCAGAAGGGGCGGAGCTTTGTACTGATTTTACAGGCTAGCAGAGAGAGGCTAGCTTCACCCCTGCCTTGACCCCACCAACAACTAATCTCTGCACAAGCTTATTTGACACTTCAATAGAAAAGAGTGGTCTGATATTGCTGCTAATGTATATGTGCATTTCCCGAAAGAACACAAAGCATAAACATAGAAAAGCCCAAATAGTCAGTGACAACATCGCAAGATCTCATATGATATGGCAAATAAACAAAAAAAAATCCCAAAAATGTTTAAATATACATTTTACATAAAAACCAGTAGGTCATTTTTTATTGCACACTCCTTTTAAGAAAAATAAAATCAGATTCTTTGAAGGTCTTATAACAGTGGAAATAACAGCTGAATTTATTGATCCAATATGAGATGCTTTGCTTTAAAAAAAAAAAAAAAAAACACCTGGGAAAATGAAACAAAAAATACAAATATGTCAGACTGCTCTAAGGTTTAATTCCCACGATGAGCACTTGGTGAGTTTTTGATATTGCAGAATTTCTGCAGCATTTATGAACCTACTGTATTAGGGTATATTCATACTGGGCATTTTTGCTGCTGTTTTTATTTCTGCACCAAAACCTGATTTCTTGGCAGGAAAGACGCTGTGGCAAAAAGCATGATTTGGTGCATTTTTGGTGCGTTTTTGTTTGCATTTTGGTCGCGTTGCATTTGTGCATGCTAATAAAGTTGAGTGCCCCCAGAGAAGAAAAAAACTACTTTTTGTAGAAGTATACCTCTAGATCCTTTGAAAAGTTGGCAATTCATCTGCTGCGTACAGTAAAATCACAGTGTGACAGTTTAGAATAGAATAGATACATATAAAGATGTCAGTAACACACATATATAATAGATAGATAGATATTTAGAATAAAAACCATGTACAGTGAAATCACAGCATGAGCCGCAGCATAGAATAGATGGATTACATACAGTAAATACTCACAGAATAAAAAGATAGATATATAGATGTCAGTGACATATATAATTAGTAAAGTGTGTGTGCAGCTAACTGTATATGTATTTAATTATTAAAAGATTATTTTTCTGAAAAGAATGACGTGGTCTCCCGCGTAATTTTCGTAACCAGCAGAGGGAAAGCCAACGGCTGGAGGCCGATGTTTATAGCATGGGAAGGGGGTAATACCGATGGAGCTTCCCAGACTATTAATGTCAGCTCACAGCTGTATACGTAGCCTTTACTGGCTATTAAAATGGGGGCCCCTGAAAAAAATGAAGTAGGGTCCCCCTATAATTAATAACCAGCAAAGGCTATGCAGACAGCTGTGGGCCGATGTTAATAGCCTAGGAAGAAGCCATGGATATTGCCCCCAGGCTAAAAACATAAATTCTGGCATTTAGCCTTGCTCTTCCCTCTTGCCCTGTAGCAGTGGCAAGTGGGGTGATAGTTGGGGGGGTTGATGTCACCTTTGTATTGTCTGGTGACATCAAGCCCATGGATTACTGCTATTTTTAGGCTGGGGGGGCAATATCTATGCTCACTTACTAGTCTGAAAATACCAGCCTCCGGCTGTCTGCTTTAGGATGACTGGTTGTCAAAAAAGGGGGGGATCCCATGCCATTTTTTTAAATGATTTATTTAAATAATTTAAAAATATGGAATGGTGACCTCTATTCTTGATAACCAGCTTTGCCAACGCTGACAGCTGAGGGTTATAGCCCCCAGCTATGAGTGTTGAATGGCTGGTTATCAAAAATACGGGGGAACCCACGCAGGTGTTTTTTTTTATTATTTATTTACAGAGCAGAAGCCAGCTGATGAATACTCCAATCAGCCGCAACTTCTCTCACTGTTATTATCTGCAGCAGGCGAAGATGGTTTAGCGTGGGATAGCGTGGGAACCACGGCTCTCTGACCGACGTGGATGGTTTCACCGCCAATCAGAAGCGGTGTTTGCCACGCTGTCATGCACATGACAGCGTGGCAAGCACTGTATTGTCTGGCCTCCCATTTAAGTGAATGGGGTTCAGGTCCGCTGCTCAGTGTCTCTGCTGGATGACAGGCTGTATGTGTTAGAACCCTCTTGTTAGATTTTGTTTCAGTTTGCTGGTCACATGACCTTTTTACCCTATTTAGTCTGGCTCCGCCCTTCTGGCTTTGCTGGACTTCATTGTATTATCTACTCTTAAGCTAGCCGGGTGCTTAGGTGCCTTACTCTGTCAGTTTTGCTTGATCTTAGGATCTCTTAGTATTTGTTTTCTGTTTTATTTTCCCTGCTACACTTTCTGTTAGGAGGTGTCCACCTTTTCACCCAGTCCCTAGATCTTGTAGGGATTCCTCCCTCGCAACTATAGGTCTTCGTTCAGACTAGCTGAGGACTTTAGGCGGGTCTGGTCGCAGGATCAGGTTCCCCGTTACATCGTAGGGATCCAGCTTAGTTCTATTGTAGGGACAGAATTCCCACCTTTCCTTAATGCTTGTAGCAGATCATAACAGTAAGTCCAGCCTAAAGAAAAAAAAAAAAAAAAAAAAAATCTCTAAGGAAAGATTTTCTGTTTCATCATGGTCTCGGTTCAGGATTTGGTTCAACGCCTGCAGGGACTTTCTCTGGAGGTGCAAAGTGAATAATCATGTGCACAGCCGTATAGGAGTATCTGAGTAGGTTCCCACACCATATAAATATAGCAAATGAACTCAGAACTCAACTTCAGTAGAGTGATGATTTTTAATCGTGTCCACAGTAATAACAGAAACGTTTCGGTCCTGAACTTGGACCTTCATCAGTCACATGGACTACTGTGAGTAGGTGGACCCAGCAAAAAGAGGGGCTATGCCCGGAATATCAGGTTTAAATTCTGTTTGATATAGGTGATCAAATATGGCAGCGGTTACCTGGGGGGCGGACCTGCACGGACTAGCGGCGGATACCGCGTCCACCGCAGGCACATTTTTGCTCCACCGGGACCCCCAGGTAACCGCTGCCATATTTGATCACCTATATCAAACAGAATTTAAACCTGATATTCCGGGCATAGCCCCTCTTTTTGCTGGGTCCACCTACTCACAGTAGTCCATGTGACTGATGAAGGTCCAAGTTCAGGACCGAAACGTTTCTGTTATTACTGTGGACACGATTAAAAATCATCACTCTACTGAAGTTGAGTTCTGAGTTCATTTGCTATATTTCTCTGGAGGTGGCTGAGATAAAGCAACACGTGAGTAGTTGTTCTGGAGCACATTTCGTGGAGCCAAAGGTACGTTTGCCTGATTTATTTTTTGGTGAACAACAAGATTTTTTTTCTTTTAAAAATGCTTGCTTGTTGTATTTCCGTTTGAGACCCAGATCCTCTGGTGATGAATCACAGCGCATAGGGTTCATAATGTCACTTTTGCGCAAAGAACCTCAGGACTGGGCCTTTTCTCTGCAGCCTAGTGATCCATGCTTTAGATCAGTGGATAGTTTTTTTTCTGCTTTGGGGTTATTGTATGACGATCTGGATCGTGTTTCATCAGCTGAGACAGAATTGAGACGTTTGAGACAGGGATCAGGTAATGTGGAAAAATATTGTACTCACTTCCGAAGATGGTCCACTCAGGTGGGCTGAACGATTCAGCTTTGAAAAGTTTATTTCTTGCAGGGTTAAGTGAAAGGGTTAAAGATTTGCTGATTGCTTATCCTATACCTGGTAACTTGCAAGAGGCTATGCAATTAGCCATACGGGTGGATAGGAGACTGCGTGCAAGGGTTAATGAGAGTAAATCTGCCTTGTCAGCTCCAAGTTTGGAGAAGGAATGTACTGACATTGCAGAGCCGATGGAAATTGGAGCAATGGCACCTCACTCTCGAGAAAAAGAACGCAGATTTGCTAAGGGCTTGTGTTTCTATTGTGGTAAATCTGAGCATTTTATTAAGAACTGTGCGCTTCGAATGAATAAAGAGGAAAAAAAAAATGAGGTCAGTTTTGCCCGCATAGCTTGTTTAAACAATAAAGGTGTCTTTCTTTCTGCTACCACTGCTGGTGAGGAGGAATTAATGGAGTTTCGGGTATTTGTGGATTGTGGTTCAACTCTCAATGTGATTGATGGGAAATTTTTGGAAAAACTAAAATTAAAACCCAAACTTCTGTCTTCCCCTATTAATGTGGTGTCTGTGGATGGTTCTCACTTGAAAAATGTTACTCACCATATCTGTGAATTTCCTCTTACTATTAATGGTGTTCATCAAGAGAATTTGGATTTGGTAGTTTTGAATAATTTGCCCTCACCGGTGATTTTGGGGTTACCCTGGTTAAAATTGCACAATCCGGTACTGGATTGGTCTACCAATGAAATTAAGTCCTGGAGTCCTAATTGTTATGACAAGTGTTGTAACGGGCGTATTGCTGCTGTAGTTAAGGGGGAGTTACCTGTACCTATTCAGGATTTTTGGAAAGTTTTTTCTGATAAGGAATCGCAGGTATTGCCTCCTCATAGAGATTATGATTGTGCAATTGAATTTGTCCCTGGAGCGACTCTTCCTAAAAGTCGTTTATTTAATCTTACTATTCCTGAGAGAAAGGCTTTGGAGGAATACATACAGACAAGCTTGGCCGCCGGTCACATTAGGCCTTCCAAATCTCCTGTGGCGGTTGGATTTTTTTTTGTTAAAAAAAAGGACGGCGGTTTGCGGCCTTGTCTAGACTTTCGTGAGATTAATAAGATTACTGTACGCAATCCTTACCCACTGCCATTGATTCCTGATTTGTTTAATCAGTTAGTGGGGGCCAATGGTTCTCGAAAATTGATCTTCGAGGGGCATACAATTTGTGGGGCATGAAGGAGGGGATGAATGGAAGACTGCGTTTAACACTCCACTGGGTCATTTTGAGAATCTGGTCATGCCCTTTGGACTTTCCAGTGCTCCGGCATTTTTTCAGAATCTTATTAATGACATCCTTAGACCTTTGATCGGCAGAAATGTGGTTGTGTATTTGGATGACATTTTGATTTATCATCAGATTTGGAGTCTCATTGGAGGAGTGTGCGTGAAGTATTACAGTTACTGAGTGATAATTCACTTTTTGCCAAACTAGAAAAATGTGAGTTCGCTGTACAGAGACTTAGTTTTTTGGGCTACATTGTCTCCAGTGAAGGTTTTGAGATGGACCTGTGAAAGTGCAAGCTGTGCAGGATTGGCCTAGACCTATTGGTGTGAAATCAATACAGAGGTTTTTGGGGTTCGCCAATTATTATAGAAAGTTCATAAACATTTTTTTTGTGATTGCCAAACCTCTGACTGATCTCACCAGGAAAGGTGCTGATGCGGTTCAGTGGACTACTGAGGCCATTGAGGCTTTTGTGTTGCTAAAGGAGAGGTTCAGCTCTGCTCCCATCCTTACGCAGCCTGATGTGACTAAACCATTTTTGGTTGAGGTTGATGCTTCTTCTGTGGGGGTCGGCGCGGTGATGTCTCAGGCAAAGACGGATGGAGTACATCCCTGTGCTTTTTTTTCAAAGAAATTTTCTGAGTCTGAACTAAATTATGATATCGGTAATCGGGAATTGTTGGCAATTAAACTCGCATTTGAACACTGGCGTCATTTTTTGGAGGGAGCGGAATTTCCCATTCAAGTCTTCACCGATCATAAAAATCTGATCTACCTTGATGCTGCCAAACGCTTGAATGCCCGTCAGGCTAGGTGGGCACTGTTTTTCTCAGGTTTAATTTTACCGTTACTTACATCCCAGGTACTAAAAATGTTAAAGCTGATGCTTTGTCTCGCAGCTTTTCTCCTATGGTGGGTACTGAGGAGGAGGAGGAAAACATCTTGCAAGAGGGGGTTGTTATTGCTGTTTTGGACTCCGTGTTGGAAGATGAGATTCTTAAAGCACAGGAGAATGCCCCATCTAACACGCCGCATGGGAGGTTGTTTGTGCCTGGTACCCTGAGGAGAGATTTGTTTGTTAATGTCATGACTCTCGGTTGGCAGGTCATCCTGGAATCTCTGAGACCAAGAGACTTGTGGGTCGCAGTTTTTGGTGGCCAGGATGGCAGAAGGAAGTCATTAAGTGGGTGCGTCAATGCACTGTGTGTACTAGATCTAAGTCTTCTCATACTCCTGCTGCGGGGTTGCTTTGCCCTCTGGAGGTCCCTAGTGCACCTTGGACACATTTGGCTATGGACTTTATTACTGACCTTCCCCCCTCTGAGGGTTTCACTGTCATCTGGGTGGTCGTGGACCGTTTTAGCAAGATGTGTCACTTGGTTCCTTTCATCAAACTGCCCTGCGCTAAGACTCTCGCTAAGGCCTTTGTCAAGGAAATAGTCAGACTACATGGCGTTCCTACTGACATTGTTTCGATAGGGGACCTCAGTTTGTGGCTCGTTTTTGGCGCGCTTTTTGTGACAGGTTGGGAGTTCTTTGTGTGTTTTGGATATTCTGAGCTAATGGCCAGACGAGGATGGATGTTAGCAGTTCTTGCGTTGTTTTGTGACTGGGTAATCAGGGTGTCTGATCTGACTTGCTGATTTTTAAACCATACATCAGTTTGCGGTTGATCCATTGTTTTTTGGTACTGGGAATCCTTTGTCATTTCCAGTTATCCGTACCTAAGGAGAATCGTGTTTGGAGATGTTTCTGTGTCTGTAATCTCAAGGCTAACAGATAAGGTATTTTTAACTGCTGAGTGTTGTTTGCTATTGGTGACTTTTGGTTGTCCTCTAAGATCTGCTTGGGCCGTCTGAATTGGGTCCCTTGTACCCTTAGGGCTTCAGGGTTCCATCTCTAGTTTAGTTCACCACTGAGTTATCTGTTTCTTTTGCTCTTTGAAAGCTGAGGTTCAGTGAGAGTCTGGCACTGTCTTTAGATATGAGTTTCCCAGACTAATTTAGGTGTAGAGGAGTTTGAGTCTCAGGTTGGAATTTTGGCCAAAAATTGGTAGAGTTTGGTGTTTTTTTCCAGAGGTTTCGGATTGCTAAGTAGGGGTCAGACCTCTTATCTGTAACCCTTTTTGATTTGATTCAGTTTGGGTCACAGACTTTTACCCATTCTATTTCGTTCTGTTGTCAGTATTTCCTCTTGCTAGCTCAGCCTATTTACATTGATTTGTTGGTTGCTTTTATTACTTGTGTTCTTGCTGCGGGGCAGATAGCTTCCTAATTTCTAATCTTCTAGTTAGTTTGTTCCTCGAGCTGTGACGAGGGTCTGGTCGCAACGTAGAGCTCCACGCTGACGCTAGTTGTGGGGTTAGTCAGGTACTGCAATCCCATAGTTCCAACTGCTCTGGTTATTGCCTTTTTTACCTGCAGTCCTCAGCTACCGAAACATAACAGTATCACCGCCTAAAAATTGAAAATTGTATGGTACTCACAGAAGGGAAAAAAATTGTGATAGAAAAAAGGTTGTCAGAGTTGTCAGAGATATTTTTCTGTTTGTTGCATTTTTTTTTTTTTTTTCCCTCTGTATCTCTGGGTGCTGGGAGGATCTTTTCTCCCAATGGAGTTTGCACAGTTGTCTGGCCGTGTGGATCAGCTTGCCACTGAGGTTCGGAGTATTGCTATCTATCTTGCTGGGTTGCCTGTTGTGGAACCTAGGATCCCCATGCCAGATTTGTTTTTAGGGGATCGAGCTAAGTTTCAGAATTTCAAAAATAATTGTAAATTGTTTTTTGCCTTAAAATCTAAGTCCTCAGGAAACGCAGCGCAGCAGGTTCAAATTATCATCTCTCTCCTGCGCGGCGATCCTCAGGATTGGGCTTTTTCCCTGATACCTGGGGATCCTGTTTTGAGTGATGTTGATGCGTTTTTTTTCAGGCTTTGGGGTTATTGTACGATGAGCCTAATGTCACTGATCAAGCTGAAAAAGCCTTGTTGGCATTAAATCAGGGGCTTGATGACGCTGAGTTATACTGTCAGAGATTCCGTAGGTGGGCAGTCCTGACCAAATGGAATGACGACGCTTTGGCGGCCCTTTTCCGGAAGGGTCTGTCGGATAATGTAAAGGATGTTATGGTGGGATTCCCTGTCCCCTCTGGTCTCAATGATTCTATGTCATTAGCGATTCAAATTGACAGACGTTTGCGTGAGCGGAGAAGTATGCGTGGAGTGGTGTTGCCTTGTGAGCCAGCTTCTGAGCCCATGCAGTGTGATGAGTGGTGTCTGGGGCACAGCGTCATGAGTTTCGAAAGCGCAATAGGTTATGTTTCTACTGTGGTGATGCCTCTCATGCTATTTCAGTCTGCCCTAACGCGGGGAAGACGTTTTGCACGCTCAGTTGTCTTGGGTAGTGTTCAGACTAAGTTTTTATTAACTGTCACTCTGATATGCTCTCTGTCCTCATTTTCTGCTCAGGCTTTCGTTGATTCTGGAGCAGCTATTAACCTGATGGATTATGATTTTGCTAAACGTTGTGGGTTTCCCTTGATACCCCTACAGAAGTCTATTCCCCTACTGGGGATCGATTCTACCCTTTGGCTGAGAATAAACCCCAGTTTTCTACTCAGGTGATAATGAGGGTTGAACCTGATCACCAGGAGTGCTGCAAATTTTTGGTTCTATATAATCTGCATGACATTATCGTGCTGGGTTTCCCTTGGTTACAGTCTCATAATCCTGTTTTGGATTGGAAATCTGTGTCTGTAACCAGTTGGGGCTGCCAATGTGTTAATACCAACACTCCTGTTTTTTCTGCCTCCCCCCAGGCTCAGGATGTTCCTGACTTTTTGTTTGAGTTTTCTGATGTGTTTAGCGAAAGTAAATCTGCATCCTTACCTCCCCATAGGAGCTATGACTGCGCTATTGAATTAGTGCCGGGTAGTAAATTCCCTAAAGGTCGCCTTTTTAACTTGTCTGTACCTGAACATGACGCTATGCGGTCTTATATCAAGGAATCATTGGAGAAGGGTCATATCAGACCATCCTCTTCACCCTTAGGTGCCGGTTTTTTTCTTTGTGGCCAAAAAAGATGGTTCATTAAGGCGTGTATTGATTATCGTCTCTTGAACAATATTACTGTGAAATATCAATACCCGTTACCCTTGATTTCTGACCTGTTTTCCAGGGTGAAAAACGCTACTTGGTTTACCAAGCTTGACCTCAGGGGGGCGTATAACCTTATTCGCATTAAGCACGGGGATGAATGGAAGACGGCATTCAATACCCTGAAGGGCATTTTGAGTACCTAGTGATGCCCTTTGGGCTCACTAATGCCCCTTCCGTCGTCCAGTCCTTCATGAATGACATTTTCAGGGATTTTGTGGACAAATTTCTGATTGTTTATTTGGATGATATCTTGATTTTTTCTAATGACTGGGACTCTCATGTGAAACATGTTCGGACTGTGTTCCAGATTTTGAGGGATAATGCTCTGTATGTGAAGGGATCAAAGTGTCTTTTTGGCGTACAGAAGATCTCATTTCTGGGATTCATTTTGTCCCCATCTGTTATTGAAATGGACCCGGTCAAGGTTCAGGCCATCTGTGATTGGGTCCAACCTACTTCATTAAAGGCTCTTCAGAGATTTTTGGGTTTTGCCAACTTTTATCGTAAATTTATTGGTAATTTCTCGGTTATTGTTAAACCATTAACTGATTTGACCAGAAAGGGTTCTGATGTGGTGAATTGGCCTCCTTAGGCAGTCTCTGCATTTCAGGAACTTAAGCAGAGATTCACTTCTGCTCCTGTTCTACGGCAGCCTGATGTTTCTCTGCCATTTCAGGTGGAGGTTGATGCCCTGAAATTGGGGCAGGTGCCGTTTTGTCCCAAAAAGATCCAGAGACCTCTAAAAGTAACCCTTGTGCCTTTTTCTCTCGAAAATTTTCTCCTACTGAACGTAATTATGACGTGGGTAATCGGGAGTTATTGGCCATGAAGTGGGCTTTTGAAGAGTGGAGACATTGGCTGGAGGGAGCCAAACATCAGGTGGTGGGCCTTACGGACCATAAGAATCTGGTCTACTGGAATCTGCCAAGCGACTCAATCCTAGACAGGCCAGGTGGGCCTTGTTTTTCACACGTTTTAATTTTGTGGTTTCCTTTCTTCCTGGCACTAAGAATGTTAAGGCGGATGCCCTCTCGAGGAGTTTCCTTGCGGACTCTCCTGAGTTATCTGATCCTTCTGTTATTTTGAAAGAGGGTGTAGTAGTTCTTTCCGCCATCTCGCCCAATTTGAGACTTGCTCTGGAGGGGTGTCAGGACGATAGGCCCGAGCGCTGCCCTGTTGGAAAAATTGTTTGTCCCGGACCAATGGAAAAAGAGTGTGATGTCTGAGATTCATTGTTCCGCATTGGCTGGGCATCCCGGAATTTTTGGTACCAGAGACTTGGTTAGTCGGTCCTTTTGGTGGCCTACCTTGTCTCGCGATGTCAGGGAATTTGTGCAGTCCTGCGGGACTTGCTCTCGCTCCAAGCCTTGCTCTCGCTCTAGTGGTTTGTTGATGCCATTGCCTGTGCCCAAGAGACCATGGACCCATATCTCTATGGATTTCATTTCCCATCTTCCTGTTTCTCAGAGAATGACCACCATCTGGGTAATTTGTGATAGGTTTTCCAAAATGATACATCTTGTGCCATTACCTAAGTTGCCTTCCTCCTCTGAATTGGTGCCGTTGTTTCTTCAGCACGTGGTTCGTTTACACGGCATTCCTGAGAACATTGTGTCTGACAGAGGAGTCCAGTTTGTTTCCAGATTTTGGAGGACTTTTTGTTCTAAACTGGGAGTTCAATTGTCTTTCTCCTCGGCATTTTCATCCTCAGACCAATGGTCAAACTGAGAGAACAAACCAGACATTAGAGACTTATCTAAGATGCTTTGTGTCTGCTGATCAGGATGACTGGGTCTCTTTTTGCCTTTGGGTGAGTTTGCTCTTAATAATAGGGCTAGCTCTGCCACTTTGATGTCTCCGTTTTTCTGTAATTCTGGTTTTCACCCTCGATTTTCTTCAGGACAGACGGAAGCTTCTGTCTGTCAAGGTGTTGACTCTGTTGTTGAGCGTATGCAGCAGATTTGGGACCAGGTAGTGGAGAGGTTGTCCCTCTCTCAGGAGAAGGCCCAGCGGTTTGCTAACCGGCATAGGACTGATGGTCCTCGGTTTAAAGTGGGGGACTTGGTCTGGTTGTCCTCAAAGAATATTCCTATGAGAGTAGCATCTCCTAAATTTAAGCCTAGGTTCATTGGACCTTATAAGATCATGGAGATTATTAATCCTGTTTCTTTTCGTTTGCTTCTTCCAGGGACATTTAAGATCCATAACGTGTTCCACAAGTCCTTGTTGAAGAGGTTTGTTGAGCCAGTGGCTCCTGCTACTGTCCCTCCTGACCCTGTTTTGGTTGAGGGCAATCTGGAGTATGTGGTTGAGAAAATATTGGATTCTCGTTTTTCTAGACGAAGACTCCAGTATTTGGTTAAATGGAGAGGTTATGGTCAGGAAGACAATTCTTGGGTGTTTGCTTCGGACATCCATGCTAGGAGACTTATCCGTGCGTATCATAGAACTCATCCTGACCGACCTGGTTGCTCAAATGAGGGTTCGGTGACCCCTCCTCAAGGGGGGGTACTGTTGTGAATGGGTTTGAGATGAGTTCTGAGCAGAGGCTCCCTCTGGTGGTTACAAGCGGTACTAGGAAGATTGTGAGGACTGGGAATCAGGTGTTACTGACTGGTCTTATATAAGGGAGTCATTTTCCCATCAGGGTTGCCGGTGATCAATTGTTCTGGTCTGAATCCTTCATTCCAGTTTCCCTTGTAGCCTGCTGTGTCGTGTCTGCATCTCCTGCTACCAGATAAGAATTTTTCTTCTTTTGTGTTTTTGCTATATTTTTGCATTTTGTCCTGCACTTCTTTGGGGCCTTCTGGGTCCCCTCCGGGGGCTTCTGCCTTCTCAGTTTAGTTCAGCCACTGAGTTTTGTTCTTTTGCTTTTTCCAGTTTTTTCAGTGGCTGCTGTTTTGATTTTGTTACACCAGAGAGCTAATTTAGGTGGTAGAGGTCGTGTGATCTCAGGTGATTTTGAAATTAGTAGAGTTGGTGTTTTTCAGGGTTTTCTGGGATTGCAGTAAGTACCCTTCCTGTCCTTTCTATTTAGATAGTTTGGGCCCCAGCGTTTGCTCATTCTATTTTCTTTCTGTGTCAGTATTTCCTCTTGTCTAACCGCCATTACATGTTTGGGGGCTTTCTATTATCTTTGGGGTTCTGCTCCGGGGCAGATAGCTTTCCTATTTCTATCTTTAGGTGTAGTTAGTTTCTCAGGCTGTGACGAGGCGTCTAGGACCAACGTAGGAACGCTCCACGGCTGCCGCTAGTTGTGGTGGTTAGTCAGGGTACTGCAATCCCATAGTTTCCAACTGCTCTGGTGTATTGCCTTTTTTACCTGCACTCCTCAGCTACCGAAACATAACAGAGTTCATTTGTCGTTTTCTTCCGGATATCATCCTGAGTCTAATGGCAAGACAGAAAGGAAAAACCAGGATGTTGAGCAGTTCTTGCGTTGTTTTGTGACTGATAATCAAGAGGGTGGTCTGAGTTTCTGCCACTTGCTGAGTTTGCTCTTAACAACCATACATCCGCTTCTGCTGGTTGTTCGCCTTTTTTTGTTGTACGGAGAGACATCCGTCTTTTGGGTCATTTTCCAAGTTGGGATCGGCTGTACCTGAAGAGGAGAATTTTTCTGGTGTTTTGGAGAGAGTTTGGACTGATGTGCGTGGTAATCTTCAGGAGGCTAACAAAAGATCCCAAAGTGTATTTTGATAGAAAACGACAAGAGGTGTTGTTTGCTATTGGTGACGTGGTTTGGTTGTCCTCTAAGAATCTGCGCTTGAGGATTCCGTCTAAGAAATTGGGTCCCAAGTTTGTAGGGCCCTTTAAGGTGCTTCAGGTTATTAACCAATCTGCTGTTAAGTTGGAGCTTCCTACCTCCTGGAAGATTAATCCGGTGTTTCATGTTTCTCTCTTGAAAAAAGCTGAGGTCTCAGATGGAGACGTCTCGGCGACTGTTCCCCTGGTGGTGGAGGACGGCAATATGAGATTTCCCGCATCCTAAATTCTAGACGGTATAGAGGAGTTTGCAGTACCTCGTCGCTTGGAAGGGTTATGGACCCGAGGATAACTCATGGGTAAGGGCGGATGATGTTTCTGCGTCTAGACTTGTTAGAGCGTTTCACAAGAGGTTTCCGGATAAGCCTAAGTCCTAGGGGATCCGGAGGATCCTCTTAGAAGGGAGGGTACTGTTAGAACCCTCTTGTTAGATTTTGTTTCAGTTTGCTGGTCACATGACCTTTTTACCCTATTTAGTCTGGCTCCGCCCTTCTGGCTTTGCTGGACTTCATTGTATTATCTACTCTTAAGCTAGCCGGGTGCTTAGGTGCCTTACTCTGTCAGTTTTGCTTGATCTTAGGATCTCTTAGTATTTGTTTTCTGTTTTATATTCCCTGCTACACTTTCTGTTAGGAGGTGTCCACCTTTTCACCCAGTCCCTAGATCTTGTAGGGATTCCTCCCTCGCAACTATAGGTCTTCGTTCAGACTAGCTGAGGACTTTAGCGGGTCTGGTCGCAGGATCAGGTTCCCCGTTACATCGTAGGGATCCAGCTCAGTCCTATTGTAGGGACAGAATTCCCACCTTTCTTTAGTGCTTGTAGCAGATCATAACAGTATGGACGCATCATGCAACCATGTAGCCCGCCATCTATATGTAACAGAGCTGACTGTGAGGTCACATCTTGCTGTCTTTGACTTTTCTGCAGCAAATATGCTGCAAAAAAAGTTGACCTGTGTATTTGCAGCATTTTTTCACCATCCATTCAAGTCAATGGGTGAAAAACGCTGAAAAAAATGCTGAAAGTGACATGCTCTATGTAAAAAAAATGCAGCAAAGCACAAAATCCTGATGATAAAAAAACAATGTGTGTGCATGAGATTTCTGAAATCTTATAGGCTTTGCTGGTACTGTAAAAAGCAGCTGAAAATTAGAATAAAAAAGCAGCAAACACACCCTTAGGTAAATTAGGTTACTTGTTTTTCATTCTGTTTTTGACTGCATTATTTTACGTGGGTTTTCATCATGTTATTGACACTGCAGTTTATATTTCTTTATGGTATGTCATGTTTTAAATAAAGCTTCTTTGTTTTTGATTCTTCCTGGTGTTTGACTTGACAAAACTTTATCGATACAGTTTCGGATTACAAGCGTTTTTGATGCGTTTACACATTTATTACAATTCTATTGCGAAAATCAGCATATAAAACTCCTATAATAGAAATTGACATATTGTGAATTTGAAACACACACCGCAGGTCAGTTTACACTGGGTAAAAAAAACACAGTGGGCATGAGATTTCTATAAATCCCATCCACTTTGCCGTAACTGTAAGACGCTGCGTTTTTAAAGCAGCCAAAATAGGTAGCGTCAAAAACTCACCAACAACCAACTGTGGCCACACAACTTAATGAAACTGCTTCAGCTCAGCTGTCTGACGATTCTGATGAAGAATTGCCACTTTCCAATAAGATGAAAAAGTGATACAAAAGAAAAATCTCAGATGCCAATTGTAGCCATACATAACCAGTCAGCTATCTAGTTGTAGTAATTTCTTGTATTCACCCTTAAATTACAATTGTGGAGAATATTTTCTTAGGTAGCTGTGTTTTGGAAAGTCTCCGTTATTACTCCTGAAAAATGTGAGATTATATTGACGTGCATCAAAATTTCACTTTGCCAATAAGGGTGTTGTAACACAGCCTGACATTCATCTGCACTTATTAGACAGAAGCAGACCCAATATAGCATGGAGAATAAGAACACAAAGTTGTCAAGCTCTTCATAAATGAAAAAAGAACAGGTTCTCTTAAAATTATAGTTTAGTTAACCATAAATTTGGGTAAGCCTACACAAGAGTGTATATTCTCTCACCCAAGAGAATATGGTCGATTATGAAAATGACACTCTGATCAAACTCTGATCAGAATATGTTGGAATATGTTTGGTGCAACAACTCCATTCCTGTCTATGAGTGCTTAGTTCCTAGATTTGTATGTTGTTTATAAAGTAAAAAAAAAACTCCCAGAGGCTCCACAGGGAAAGCATGTGACTGTATTTCTGTTTGTTTTCCTGAGTATGTGTATGAGAGATGCAGCCTGCTGTAGATGATGCACAGATAGAGACACAGAAATTATTTATTCCTGATCTATTAAGCTTATCATATATTGTTCCTGTTTGTTCCTGAATAAAGAAGCTCTGTTGTCACACGCTTGGAGAGTATCTTGAACAATCCGCTGCCAACAGGTTATGGGCCCAGAATGACACAGAACCCCAGAGTAACACAGCAACAGAAGCCCAAAGCAAAAGCAGCACAGAGCAACAGAGAAGATGTCCACTAGCAGCAATCCTGTTACATTCTCAGTAGCAAGCCTCACTAGCCAGAACTACCAGTCCTGAAAATTCAAGGTGAAGATGCTGCTCATAAGAGAAAGTACGTGGAAATATACTCAGGAACAAGTGCCTCATCCATTGCCAGATGATTGGTTAGAGAAGGATCAGAAAGCACAAAGCATGATCTCCCTCAGTGTAGATGATAATCAGATTGTGCATATATGCAAGTGTGCAACTGCAAAGGAGATGTGGGATGAGTTACACAAAGTCCATGAAACATCAAATCTCAGCAATAAGCTTTATCTCATGAGAAAGCTGTATTAGTCTAAGCTAAGTGATGGGCAGAATATGCAGGACTATATAACAAACACCCTAGAGATTGTGGAGCGTCTCAGGCGTATTGGAGAAAAAATTAAAGATTTTCATTTTGCTGCACTTCTATTAAGTGGTCTTCCAGAAAGTTATGACACACTCGTGAATGCACTAGATGCACGGCCAGTTGGTGAGCTGACACTAGAGTATGTTAAAGGCAAACTTGTGGATGAAATCAAGAGAAAAACGCAGCATGAAAGCAGCAGTAATGAATCCAGAGCAGAAACAGCATTAAAGACACAGGATTTCCCTAAATATAAGAGCAATCTAAGAGAAACTCGTGAATGTTTTGTCTGTAAAAAGCCCAGCCACCTTAAAGCAGACTGCAGAATTTGGAAAGCAAGAATGAGTCAGCTTAAAAAGCTGAACAGTCATCAAAGGGTTAAAACAGCTGTAAAGGAAGATTCTGCATGTGTTGAAGCTGTATTTAATGCCAGTACAGGCCCATCTGCACAGCATATATGATGTATAGATTCTGGTGCAAGCAGTCATATGACAAATAACAAGGATTTCTTCACTGACCTTAATAAAAGCAAGTCAGAAAAGGTCATCTTAGCTAATGGTCACTATATGACTTCAGAAGGAGTAGGAGAATCTCTACCTCCACTGTCCAGTTTCCTCAGCACAGAAAAATCCCAATAAAGGATGTTCTCTATGTTGCCAGCCTTGAAAGCAATCTTCTGTCAGTAAAGAAGATCACGCAAAAGGGTAATGTAGTTACTTTTACAGATAACAGCTGCATCATCTCAATGATCTCACACTCTTCCAGAAGGAAAAACCCAAGATGAACTTTACCTTCTGAGTCATATTTGTTTTTTAGCTTATAAAGTAAATTTCCGCAATACTAAACCAGTTTGGAATGTCAGAAGCCAAAGGTGCATCAACACCATTGGAGTCGTCCTACTTAAAGTTGGAAGGATAAGGTGGCTCATATCATGGTCGGGACTATGGGTTCCTGTGTTCAAAAATGAAAGTACAGCACAAACACAATTGTATAGCACAGCTGCATAAGTGCTCATCATATAGAGAGGAATGGGTGGAACGCATTGAGGCATCTTTAAAGATAGCATAGGGTTGTGAAAATTGTATCTCAGATGCTAAAGGACTTACTGCCATAACAGGAGGAATAATGGATAATCTCTAAAAGGCAGCGGATTAATGTGTTTATACATATCTAGTAAGGATGGGATGTATAACAACTCCTGTATATGAGACAATCTATTGATATAATACAGAGACTTTATGAGAGTTTCTGCATGATGAAATGATAACTCATGCTTCAATGCTATAGGAGCGATTACGGTAATAAGCAGTATTATTTAGTAACTGTATGATCAACATATGAAATGGGATTCAAATAAGGGCCCTCATTGACAGTGTTACCCCTATAAACTGTGTTTTGTTATTGCACTGAATCAGAGCGGTCCCTTAGGCTAAGTGCACACGTTCAGGAATTTTTGCGTTTTTTTTCACGTTTTTTCCGCGATTTTCCGTGGTAAAAACGCGAAAAAAATGCAAGCATTAAGCATCCTATACATGTTAATTGATTTCGCATGTTTTGGCCACATGTTGCGTTTTTTTCCGCAAAAAAACGCTTCGCGGAAAAAATAGCAACATGTTCATTAATTTTGCGGAATGTAAGCGGTTCATGTGCGGTGGTACCCAGGGTCTGGAGGAGAGGAGACTCTCCTCCAGGCCCTGGGTACCATATCCCTGGTAAAACAATAATTAAAATAATAAATAATGATATTCTCACCTTCCGGCGGCCCCCGCAGCTTCCCGCCTTCAGCGATGCTCCCGGCAACTCCCGGTCCCAGTAATGCATTGCGAGAATCACCCAGATGGCGTAGCGGTCTCGCGTGATGCTACGTCATCGGGGTGATTTGTCGCAAAGGACTCCTGGGACCGGGATTGGCCGGGAGCGTCGCTGAAGGCAGGAAAGCTGCGGGGGCGCCGGAAGGTGAGAATATCATTATTTATTATTTTTTTTTATTTTTACATTAGATCTTTTTACTATTGATGCGGCATAGGCGGCATCAATAGTAAAAAGTTGGTCACACGTGTCAAACACTATGTTTGCCTCGTGTGACCAACCTGTCAATCAGTTTTCCAAGCGATGCTACAGATTGCTTGGAAAATGCTAGCATTCTGCAAGCTAATTACGCTTGCAAAACGCTAGTTTCTGGCGGGAATACGCATACAAAAAAAAATGACTTCAACAATGCTTCACTCATGCTTGTGCTGTTGTTTACTTACAATGAAGGTTTTATCACTAGGACATTATCATTGCTGGGACTAGCTGCTGAGTGCCATGGTGTCCAACCACACCCCCTCCCGTGATAAGCAACTCACTGTCAATAAACTATGTACATAGAGAGCTTGGTGGAAGCAGGGTTAGCTTTCTCAGATCTGCTTCATGTTACATCTAAGAACTCTGATTGTGTGAGAACAGCTGCACCCAGTAAACTAAGTCATACAACGTTAGATTCAGGGTCTCTTTGCCTACATCAGGTTGCTCTGAGAGGAGGTAGCAAAAATCTGCTAACAGATTCCCTTTAAAGCAGCAACATATCATCTTGATATATTTCTGCATTATTATAATTGGTATTACAGCACTGGCACATTACACGCATAGCGAATATACATACTGCTATTCTTTATCCAGAGAGGCTTACCATTAAATTTCCCCAGAACAGGGGCCCAAGAAGTCAGCAAAGATGCATTTTCACACCAAAATAAGTCAATGGCAGGAGAGCGCCCCCTGCCTACTTTACATAGAAATGTAGGAGATAAAAAAAAGCGTTCATGTCTCACTCGCTTCTGCTCACAAAACATATGAATCTATGCCTGTAAGAAACATTACTTGATCATATGAACATAAGACAACTTGTAAGTTACCATATCAGACCCCACATGCTTCCACAGTTCCCCACCATCCAAGGCTTTATTCATGCTATGTTAGTCAAGAAGGGATTTGTATTAATATTTTCTCGATCTAACGCTTGACTTAACGAGCGAAAGAAATATTAAAATGATTAACTCAAATGTTATGCTTGGGGGGACTGTCAATTCTTGGGAATGGGTTTAAAAAAAATCAGACATTTACCACCTCTAGGCTGTTACATAACATAAGGGAAAGCAGGCAGCAAAAATGAGACTGCTGGCTGCTGGAGGCAGAAACCATCACAGACATCTCCTTTTGTGCCTATAAATGCATGCTGCATCTCATATCAGCTGGAGAAGTGAAGATGAATATACATAGAAAGCTTTATGAATCATAAAGGAAATGGGAGGATTCCTGGAGAAGAGCTTCATTTATTGAGTCGTGCCTGCGCTGTATGTGTGTAGCCCTGGTGTTAGGCACACGCAGTACCCTGGAGAGTGTGTGGCGAGACAGCAGTTTAATGCTAAATACCCATTCACTCAACATACACTAGACACACCCTTAGGGTAGTGTAGTTTACTATTGAGGGAGTGGTCAGGGTGTATGTTTGTGGAGTGATTTTAGTCAGTTCAGTTCCTGTCTTCGGACGGAGCAGACGTCTGGAGTTTAGCTGGAGGGAGGAAGCAGTCCAGCCTGCTCTATCATCAGTTCAGAACGTGGAGGCTGGTACAGGTGGTCTAATTCACCTTAGCCTAGTCAGAGCTGTACCTCATCAGACTACATTGAAAGAAAGAAGAAGATTAGTGCAGAAAGACTTCAGTCGCCTGTCTAAAGGACAGTGAAAGGTTCAGAGACGTGCTCCTGCCTATTGATAACTGAGCATCTGTAACTAACTTTGAAGAAAGTGAATGAAGGAAGTAACTACCCGACTTTATGCTAGTGTGAGTGCTTATGCTACCAGCGAGGACAAGGCGAAAGGCACAGTGGATTATTGGAAAGGTGCGTTTGGGATTGAAGAAGTCCTGCACATTGCAACCGGTCACTGGGACCGAAGGATCACTATTAGCTTCAAGCATAGTGGTAAGAAAACCAGGAATTTACCGGACCTTAGGTCGCGGCAAACAAGCCCCTTATAGTCAGTACGTAACTGGGGTCAGGGGGAGTGAAGACTTTGAGTCAGGCGCAGACAAAATAAGAATTCAGCTCTCTCGCAGGAAGGCTCCTAACACAAAACTGACTGGGCAGTACAGCTATGGATTAGCTGGAGTTATTGAGGGAACTACGCTTCAGGCTGGTTGTACTCATTGTATTGGAAGTAAAGGAGGCCCCTAACTTGTCCAGCTGCTGTCTCAAGATACACTCTCCTTGGATCAGCCTCCCTGGGACCTGCCTTACCATCTTGCAAGTAAAGGTATGGAAAGACGCTGACTGTGTGAGACTGAGTTATTTATTGCATGCCTGCACAACCCCTACCTAACTACCGACCTGAGGGAAGAGTCCCACCTGTAGGGGACCCGACATCTAGCTGCCTCACCATCCCCTCAGAGATCTATAGCAGCGCTGGTACAAATTACCAGAAGACTACAGGTGGCGTCACGAACTGTAAATATATCTATCCCCTGTAAATATTCCCCCAACATACGCCAGACCGCCAGGGCCACAGACCGAGCCACAGCTACCTGTGACAAACCCCATAGACTTCTACGGGCTCGGCTCTGAGTACCCCATTGCCCTGGTAACCCACAATTGTGGTGGCGGGTCGACACAAAAATTTGGCGTCACGAACAGGATGCGAAACTCGCAGAATTGCGAGCCCTGTGTGCCTAAGGAATTGTTTTTTGTGAAAAAGGACTGTTTGCACTTTTGGCGCCAAAATCGCCATTTTTGTCGCCATATTCGCGCCCTCAGGCGCTGGAGAAGAAGGTGGGCGTACCTTCGTGGGCGTCTACCCCCCTGTGGCGCGAAGAAAATGCCTGCCCTCTCAAAGTGCTATTACAACATGCGATCCTGCCCTACAGCAAAGGAGGTCCGCCTCCTCTTCACCTTCCCTGCGAGGAGGAGGAGACGCAAACCCAGCCTCCACGGAAGAGACCGGATGTCTCCGCAGAAAGAAGAAAGAATATTCTGGAACATCATGGAAGCAGGACGTGTGCAGCCGAGCAGGGAAGCGGAGGAAGGCAGGCCCCGTGCCCCAGCCAAGCTGCCACCAGCACAGGAGTCATCCGTGGTCCTGCACCTGCAGCAAGCATTGCTGGAAATCAAAGAAGAAAATGCACGCCTGAAGAAGATGGTCCAGTACCAACCTGGCTTTGAAGAGATCGAGAGACGCCGGCGTACCCTGGAGCAGCGGAGGCTGTGGGACACGGTGATCTCTCCCCTCAACGACCCCCCACGATTCCAGTTACCGAAGATTCTGCTGCCCAAGGCGAAGGAACAACCGGAGGCTGCCCCCGAAAGTACCAATCCTGATCCCACCGGTGAAGCGGTGGAGGCGAAGGAGGTTGAGGAGGTATCGCCAGTTCCGGAACGCCCGCCCGGCCAGGAGGCCGCAGCAGATGATCGGTCCCCGGCAGGGACACCGGAGGGGTCCTGTCCGTCACTACCAGACGTGGACTGGGACGAAATGGCGCGCCTGGATGACGTCGCCTACACCGCCCAGTGGGAATACGAGTGGCAGCGTCGTGAGGAGAAGCAGAAACGCCAGCAGGAGGAAGAGCGGGAAGCTCAGCGGAATCGTCAGCGACAACATGCAGAGCTGATCGCGGACAAAGAGAGTGTCCGGAGAGAGAAAGGTACCCTGAGGGAACCGCGGCGGCAGGGGTGTGTGACTGAGTTCCAGCTCCGGAAGGGCGGGGGCTTCATCCGTGAACCGGGCCTCTACCCAGGGGTCTTTGTCAGCAGGCGTGACGTAGAATCTCACCTACCGCAAGGCCATCCCGGGAGGGACTTAGTAAATGGAGACCTTGTCACGTACACACGGCATTGGGGAATGAAGGGATGGTATGCCCTTAACGTCACCATCGTCCGTGACCCCGTCCCCGACGCAGGTAACGTCACCACTACCGCAGCGTCCCGTCTCCAGCTCAAGCAGTATCCGGCCGTGCCCCAGCATCGCCCCCTGCAAGTTCATCGCAAATTAAAGCAATTTCTACATCGCAACATGCGACCCAGTCTCAATCGCAATCCATGACACGGTCCATATCGTTAACTGTGATTGAAACGCAATCGGTGTCACGTGAGGAGAATGTACCCGTTGCGCCCCTAGAGGTTCGCACGAGAACTGTGGCGACCCAGACCCTAATCGCAGCGCATGATTTGTTAGTCCTGGGATCTAGGGCCCATTGCATTGTTCCAGCCCCCGGGGTGGAAAGTGTATTTGAAAATGAATAAATAGTAAAGAAGAATCGGTGAGATCCCTATAGGGTCTACCATAAGTAATATTGTAGAAAGTTTGAAAATGTTTTACAAAATTTTGCATAAGTTGAAGAGTGTAACGTATATAATGCATATATATATTGCTAACCGTAGAATGCCCGGCTGGGTAACCAGAAAAAGTTTGCACTTTAGTATAATAATGTGATATTATATCTATGTCTTTGGTTTTACAATGGACTTTGAGGTTGAGGACTGTGCCAACCCAGAACTTATTTGTACATAGTTGCGCTTCGGTGCCTTATTTTGGTTTTACATAAACCAGCACAACTACCTCTGAATACAAAAACCCGTGTGGTGTGGCACTGAGTGAGGTCTGCATTCGGATGTCCTGCAGCCCACCCAGGACCTACGTTGAAGGTTTGGTGCGGGTCCTTCACAAGTATACTGTATATTTATTAAATGCTATTTAATATTAGTATTTCTAAATATAATGTTATTGTTCGCAACGTTCAAGATATCCTCACCTCCCGGATGGGACGAATTAATGTTATTGTTAATGTTTTCATGCATAAACAAAATGTCTCTTTTGTATTTTACAGCCCGGGAGTGCTGTCTTTTACCATGGGGGAATGTGTAGCCCTGGTGTTAGGCACACGCAGTACCCTGGAGAGTGTGTGGCGAGACAGCAGTTTAATGCTAAATACCCATTCACTCAACATACACTAGACACACCCTTAGGGTAGTGTAGTTTACTATTGAGGGAGTGGTCAGGGTGTATGTTTGTGGAGTGATTTTAGTCAGTTCAGTTCCTGTCTTCGGACGGAGCAGACGTCTGGAGTTTAGCTGGAGGGAGGAAGCAGTCCAGCCTGCTCTATCATCAGTTCAGAACGTGGAGGCTGGTACAGGTGGTCTAATTCACCTTAGCCTAGTCAGAGCTGTACCTCATCAGACTACATTGAAAGAAAGAAGAAGATTAGTGCAGAAAGACTTCAGTCGCCTGTCTAAAGGACAGTGAAAGGTTCAGAGACGTGCTCCTGCCTATTGATAACTGAGCATCTGTAACTAACTTTGAAGAAAGTGAATGAAGGAAGTAACTACCCGACTTTATGCTAGTGTGAGTGCTTATGCTACCAGCGAGGACAAGGCGAAAGGCACAGTGGATTATTGGAAAGGTGCGTTTGGGATTGAAGAAGTCCTGCACATTGCAACCGGTCACTGGGGACCGAAGGATCACTATTAGCTTCAAGCATAGTGGTAAGAAAACCAGGAATTTACCGGACCTTAGGTCGCGGCAAACAAGCCCCTTATAGTCAGTACGTAACTGGGTCAGGGGGAGTGAAGACTTTGAGTCAGGCGCAGACAAAATAAGAATTCAGCTCTCTCGCAGGAAGGCTCCTAACACAAAACTGACTGGGCAGTACAGCTATGGATTAGCTGGAGTTATTGAGGGAACTACGCTTCAGGCTGGTTGTACTCATTGTATTGGAAGTAAAGGAGGCCCCTAACTTGTCCAGCTGCTGTCTCAAGATACACTCTCCTTGGATCAGCCTCCCTGGGACCTGCCTTACCATCTTGCAAGTAAAGGTATGGAAAGACGCTGACTGTGTGAGACTGAGTTATTTATTGCATGCCTGCACAATCCCTACCTAACTACCGACCTGAGGAAGAGTCCCACCTGTAGGGACCCGACATCTAGCTGCCTCACCATCCCCTCAGAGATCTATAGCAGCGCTGGTACAAATTACCAGAAGACTACAGTGGCGTCACGAACTGTAAATATATCTATCCCCTGTAAATATTCCCCCAACATACGCCAGACCGCCAGGGCCACAGACCGAGCCACAGCTACCTGTGACAAACCCCATAGACTTCTACGGGCTCGGCTCTGAGTACCCCATTGCCCTGGTAACCCACAATTGTGGTGGCGGGTCGACACATATGCAGACGACCTGTCTCTAACCTTGGTTTTGTTAGGAGCAGCACAATGACCAATGAAGCCTTCAAGGTCACGGTGATGGAGACTTTATTAATAATGACAGATTGTCTTCTAAGGAAAGAAAAAAATGCAGAAGTAAATATAAATCATTCCAATGATATTTTGTATGCCTATATAATAAAAACCAAATCCACAGATTTTCTGCAAATTATAATAGACTGAATATGTCATGTGTTGTGTGATTACCGTATATACTCGTGTATAAGCCGAGATTTTCAGCACCTTTTTTTGTGCTGAAAATGCCCCCTCGGCTTATACACGAGTCATAGGGCAGAAACCAGCGGGGGAGGGGATGCAGCGGCAGGAACCGTGGCTGGGACATCATACTCACCCTCCCCCTTCCATCGCTGAACGTCCCGGCCGGCAATCCTGCATTCTCCCCGGCTTCCTGCAGCTCTCCAGCGCTGAGCGGTGACGTAATACCCGCTCATTAAGGTCAAGTAATATGGACGCGACGCCACTCCCATGGGCGTGGCCTCCATATTCATGGCCTTAATGAGCGGTATTACGTCACCGCTCAGCGCTGGAGAGCTGCAGGAAGCCGGGGAGAGCTGCAGGAAGCCGGGGAGAACGCATGAATTGCCGGCCGGGACGTTCAGCGATGGCACGGGGAGGGTGAGTATGATGGAGGAGGATGGGGGAACATGGAGGAGGACAAGGAGCATGGAGCAGGCCGGGGGGAGGACGGAGAGCACGGAGCAGAACGGGGGAGGACGGAGAGCACGGAGCAGGACGGGGGGGAGGACAGAGAGCACGGGGGAGGAGGGGAGGACGGAGAGCATGAAGCAGGACGGGGGTGGGCACAGAGGAGAATGGGGGAGTGCAGAGATGGATGGGGGAGCACAGAGCAGAACGGGAGGATGGAAAGCACGAGCAGGACAGGATAATGGAGCAGGAGGAGGGGAGCACAGAGGAGAATGGGGGCGCACAGAGCTGGATGGGGGAGCACAGAGCTGGATGGGGGAGCACAGAGCAGGACGGCAACTTATACACCTGGCTTATACGCGAGTCAATACGTTTTCCAAGTTTGTGACAAAATTAGGGGGGTCGGCTTATACACGGGTCGGCTTATACATGAGTATATACGGTAGGTTGTATTTTTATGCTTGTACAGTATAGGAACAGCTTATTTCAAGTTTTTGTTCATTTCAAGTGTCCCTAATGAATAAGCTCTTTTCTGGGTCGATTACTAAGCAAAGGCTTAAACGTGGGGTTGTGCTTATCATTTTTTTTTGAAAAGGCCCTACTGAAGACCAGCTCAGGATCATGGATCATATTGTAGAGGCTAGCAGAAGAAAGGCCTTTTGTTTCCTTGACTTCCATGAACTGAAAAAGTTACTGTTAGCAATAATGTTCAAAACAGGTATACACTATATGGATAAAAGTATTGTGCCTCCTCCATGTTACACCTATGGAAGCTTTTATGACTTCTCATTCTAAATCCATAGGCAATAAGAAGAGTTGGTTCCTTCCTTTTCAGCCATAACAGTTTCTACTCTTTTGGGAATGCTTACTACAAGATTTTGGAATTTTTGCCCATTCAGCCAGAAGAACATTTGTGAGGTCAGACACTGATGTAGGACGAGAGGACTGGGCTCACAACCGCTGTTCTAGCTCTTCCCAAATGTGTTGGATGGGGTTGAGTTTATGGCTCTTTGCGGCCAGTCATGTTCTTCTACACCAAACTCTTCCGGCCACGCCTTTGTAGATCTTGCTTTTAGCATTGGGGCAGTCATGGGGAACAGAAAATGGCTTTCCCAAAACTGTTCCCACAGAGTTGGAAGGTATAATTGTCCAAAATATCTTGGTAGGGTTAAGCATTTAATCCCTGAAAAATAACCCCATGGCATTATCAATCCTCCACCACACTGTACAGTTGATACAATGCAGCCAGGCAGGTAACGTTCTCCTGGCACTCACCAAACCCAGTGCTATGCCGCAGTGATGCAGTAATTGATGTCAAATGAGCCCCGACCAAGTATTGAGTGGATTTACTGAATATACATTTCCGTAGGCCAACAATTCGGATTTTAAAATCATTCTTCCATGCTGGTGTTATAATGTATTCTAATTTACTGAGATAATGACTTTTGGGTTTTCTTTGCTGTAAGCCATAATCATCAACATGAACAGAAATAAACATATGAAATAGATCAATCTGTTTGTAATGACTCTAAATAATATGAGTTTCACTTTTTGTACTGAAGAACTGAAATAAATTAACTTTTTGATGATATTCTAATTTTGTAAGATGCACCTGTAAATCCACTTCAAAGCCAAGAAAATTTCCCAGCAACTTGCTTAGCAGGGAATTTTGTTCCTTCTGATATGAAGGTTAGTCAAACTGTAATACTGCTAGAAGGATGGCTGATTTTTACATTCTGGCTATGGAAACCTTTCACATGAAAAATTATTTTTAAATTTTAATGATTACATTAAGTTATAAAATTACAGTAATTATCAATCTGAATTATTCATTCATTCATTTGCAGATCCCTTTATATGCAGTTTGCACCCTGAGCCAAATTTAAGATTTTTCTCTTCTGGAAATGTTTTGCCCAGTAATTATAGACTGAATGTGATTTCTAAATCGATTGAGTACAGTTCTCATCAGGAAGTTACAAATATAAATTCTTTACTCCTCCATATAAGTACAGCAACATATAGGGAGGAACAAATCATTTATATTTGTTATTTCCTGATGAGAGCTGTCTTCAATTGATTTGGAAGTTGTAGCTTTGAGTGGATTCCACCATTTATCTAGACTGTGACATTCATTTTAGCCCAGTGTCTTCTGCAGACATACTAGCGTGATTTGCTGGATGTGAGGGTGCTCCTATCTTGCTTTTTTTTTTTTCATGTACAGTGCCTTGCAAAAGTATTCGGTCCCCTGGAACTTTCAACCTTTTCCCACATATCATGCTTCAAAATAAAGATACCAAATGTAAATTTTTGGTGAAGAATCAACAACAAGTGGTACACAATTGCGAAGTTGAACAAAATTTATTGGTTATTTTGAATTTTTGTGGAAATACAAATACTGAAAAGTGGGGCGTGCAATATTATTCGGCCCCTTTAATTTAATATTTTGTTGTGCCACCTTTTGCTGACAAACAGCTTGAGCTCAGTTAGGTTGGATGAAGAGCGTTTGTGAACAGCAGTTCTCAGCTCTTTCCACAGATTCTCGATTGGATTAAGGTCTGGACTTTGATTGGCATTCTAACACCTGATACGTTTATTTGTGAACCATTCCATTGTAGATTTTGCTTTATGTTTGGGATCATTGTCTTGTTGGAAGACAAATCTCTGTCCCAGTCTCAGGTCTTTTGCAGACTCCAACAGGTTTTCTTCAAGAATGGTCCTGTATTTGGCTCCATCCATCTTCCATCAATTTTAACCATCTTCCCTGTCCCTGCTGAAGAAAAGCAGGCCCAAACCATGATGCTGCCACCACCATGTTCTGACAGTGGGAATGGTGTGTTCAGGGTGATGAGCTGTGTTGCCTTTACGCCAAACATATCGTTTGGCATCGTTGCCAAAAAGTTTGATTTTGGTTTCATCTGACCAGAGCACCTTCTTCCACATGTTTGGTGTGTCTCCCAGGTGGCTTGTTGCAAACTTTAAAATACACTTTTTATGGATATCCTTGAGAAATGGCTTTCTTCTTGCCACTCTTCCATAAAGGCCAGATTTGTGCAGTGTACGACTGATTGTTGTCCTATGGACAGACTGTCCCAACCTCAGCTGTAGATCTCTGCAGTTTATCCAGACTGATCATGGGCCTCTTGCATCTCTGATCAGTCTTCTCGTTGTTTGAGATGAAAGATTAGAGGGACGACCGGTCTTGGTAGATTTGCAGTGGTATGATACTCCTTCCATTTCAATATGATCGCTTGCACAGTGCTCCTTGGGATGTTTAAAGTTTTGGAAATCATTTTGTATCCAAATCCAGCTTTAAACTTCTCCACAACAGTATCACGGACCTGCCTGTTGTGTTCCTTGGTCTTCATGATGCTCTCTGTGCTTCAAACAGAACCCTGAGACTATCACAGAGCAGGTGCATTTATACGGAAACTTGATTACACACAGGTGGATTATTATATTTATCATCATTAGTCATTTAGGTCAACATTGGATAATTCAGAGATGCACAATGAACTTCTGGAATGAGTTTGCTGCACTGAAAGTAAAGGGGCTGAATAATATTGCACGCCCCACTTTTCAGTTTTTTTATTTCCACAAAAATGTAAAATAACCAATAAATTTCATTCAACTTCACAATTGTGTCCCACTTGTTGATTCTTCACCAAAAATTTACATTTGGTATCTTTATGTTTGAAGCATGAGATGTGCTTGCCAGAAATGTGTCAGGTTTTTTTTTTTAAAGGTTTTTAATGGATTGAAATGAAATAAACAACCTTTTACATTACCTGGATGGTAGTGCTGGACTATATTCCTTCCCCCTCCGAGACTGCAGATACTTTTTGCTCTCTCCACCTCAGATCTGTGTACAGGCCTCTGCCTGCTGCTATCTCTAGCACTGAGAGAAGGGAGGGTGGAGCAGAGAGAGACGTTACGTGCAGGAGGAGCTCTGACAACTTTGTAGCATATTTGCGGAGTACACAGCTAGATTGAAGAATAAGGCGCTCTGCCACAGCAAAATGGTAGAAAATTATAATGAACACTAATTAGAAAGTTGTTTGTCTGAAGGTGTACATAGCATTTAATGATTTAGCTTCTAGCACATAATCCACTTGAAAATGTGTTACTGCTATTGTTTGGGTGGTAGATGTTTTGAATCTAAAAAATCAATTTCAAGACAAGATACCAAACTCCAGGATTACAATTGCCGTCATATATCAAATAATAGTAGATGATATATTGCCAGTAGTGATGACTTATATAACTATGATATATTTATAGACGCTTTCCATCCCACCAAAAATATTTGGTGCTACAAACTAAACATATTGCACTGAAATGAGTCATATGTACTATATGTTTTGAGGTTATGGCTAACACAAAAACTCCTCCAAGTTAGAGTCTCAAATAAATCTATCTGTGGATTACTAGCATAATATACTCAGGGAGCAAAAAGATAAACTAGATATAGATAAAAATAAAACATAGTCAGCTCATCTTTCAGCTGTGTGCAGCTTATCTCACCATCGACCAACACCCTGCATGGGTCCAAATGAGCTTAGGGAAACATCAGAAAAAAAAAGGAAGGATCCAGCGATGTCAGGTGACGGTTAAAAACCAATATTTATTTTCAAAATGGCATTAAAATATTCTCAGGCACATAATCTCTGGCAATACTGCAAAGGAACACAGATCTACACGTTTCGACACAAAGTCTTTCTCAAGATCTGGCTGTGTGCACACTGAACAGCATATTTATACAGTAACAGCTCATATCTAGTAAGTTCTGGTGTCTATATTTTCTTCACTTTGTGATCCTTCTTTATGCCCTATTAGGTATGGTATCATTATCCACTATGGTTGATAGTTAACGTTATTTGTTCTATATTGATTCTGGTAATAGCCTACTGTGATTACCCACACATGGTATATAGCTATGTATTCCAAGTTTGGATAAATTTATGATTATTCAACAACTTGCCATATGTGGGATAGTATACTTGACTATATATTATGTGGCTATCCACTATAGTGGTTACACAAGCTAGTGGCCGGAATTTGTTTTGAATTGAGTAGCCTCTCTCTTTATTATATGTTCTCAATTTTGATAGAGCTGCACTAGGCACTTTATTCTCCATTATGTGAGTCGCACTTAGTACCGGGGCAATGGGGTACTCGGCACCGAGCCCATGAAAGTCTATGGGATTTGTCACTGGCAGCAGGACTCGGTCCGTGGCCCTGGGCGCTCATACAATGGGGGGTATTTACAGGGGATTATTAGGATAGGTAGTTCGTGACGCCACCTGTGGTATCTGGTTAATTGAACCAGCGCTGCTCTAAGGACTTTCACAGGGGATGTTATGGGGCAGCTTGGTAGTAAGTCTCCCACAGGTGAGACGGGTCCCTGGAAGTCTATGGTGATGATGATGCAGGGTATAGATAATAATTCAGTCGCACACAATGCAGCTTCTTTTCATACCTTTTACTGGTAGATGGTTCACGTAGATCCCGGGGAGCTGGTCGGGGTGGAGAATGCACATTCGGGTAACCGCTGAGCAGGTTAGAGGCCTCCTTTACTTCGAATGTAGGTGAGTCCAACTTGCCTGAAGCGAAGTTAACTCTGAATCTCCAGCTTTCTCAATAGCTGTACTGCCCGGCCAACGTTGTGGTGGAAACTTCTAAGTGGTGAAAACTAAGTCTATATTTGCTGATCAGGCTAGACTCCTGCTTTCCCTGTCTCCGGTTACGTATTGACACTTAGGGCTGCTCTCTGCGACCTAAAGTCCAGATGCCTCCGGTGTTCTTGTTACTAAGCTTGAAACTGTAGCAACGCTTCGGACCCCGGTGTCCGGCAATTTAGTGCAGGCAATCCAATACATGTAGCACTTCTCTAACTTCTCCACTGCGCCCTTCGCCCTGCTTCTGCTCTTTGCATAAGCACTTGCAGCTTTCGATGGAAATAGTCAGCTTTCTCCCAAGCTCGCTGAGAAGCTCTCAGTTTCCTCCTTGTTTCAGCTTCTACTGAGGTACTGATTAAGGGTAGCTCTGACTAGGCTAGGATGATGCACTTCACCCGTACTAGCCTCCACTTCTTTGTCAGGTGAGCTACGCTAGCTCTGCGAGGATTCAGTCCTCTCTCCTAGTCCAGACTGAACTGGCACTGAACTGCACTGTCTGAAGACAGGAAACTATCTGGTCTGCACTGTCCTGAGACAGGAAGCTTGACTGAGCTCTGCTACGTGTCACCCCCTCCTATACCCCTGGTGGGTGTGTCTGAAATTGTAAGTGAAGGGCATGAATAGCAAGCTTTTGCGATTACCTTCCTGTGCATTCTCCTGGATTTTATGTGTGTGCCTGCGTAGCTGGGCTACACATCCCCCTTGGTAAAACACAGCACTCTCGGGCTGTAAAAAAAGAAAAAGAAAAACATTTTGTTTTGCATTAAACAACAACATTATAACACTTCCCATCCGGGAGGTAAGACTTCTTGAACGTTAAATTTGTACAATAGGAAAATACAAAAGTATCAAAAGTATCAAAACATTCTCATATTTACAAGATACTTGTGGAGGACCCGCACCAAAAACCTCCCACGTGGGTCCTGGGTGGGCTGCAGGACTTCTGACTGCAGACCTCACTCTAGGCCACACCATACGGGTTTTTCTTCAGAGGTTGATAGTAATGGTTTCATGTCAAACCAAGATAATGCACCGTAGTGCAACTATTTACAAGACAAGTTCTTGGGCTGGCACAGTCCACAGCCACGCAGTCCATTGCATGGAAAAGACACATTTCAAGACATATAAATAGAAATCACATTAATAACTTTTTCAAACTTTATACATTTTTTCAGTGACAATAAACCCTGTCTGGGTCTTGCTAACTAGTCTACTAGGACTACTCCTGATAGCGAATAGGTAGTTTACCTTTAGTGATACGTTCTGATCTACGTGGGGTAGCGTCAGGTATAGTAGTCTCTAACCTTTCTGTTCTGCGTAACGGCAAACTATAGACACGACTCCACCTCTCTAGGGATCTGGCAAGCATGCTAGCGACTGAGGAGGCGGTACTGCTTCACCAGCTTCACCAGAGGACTCCACTTCTTGTGGTGCTGCTTCTTGCGGGTCCGCTTCTTGGGGTTCTAATGGTTGAGGGTCTGCCGGAACAGGTTCTTCTGGAACTGGCTCAACTGGCACAATTGGTATGACCGGTTGTAGAGACTCCTCTTGCGGTTGATAAAACTGCAGCACAGGAATAATTACAGCGTCTCCCAATCTGGGCCAATCCGCAGGTAAATCTCCCAAATCCGTGTGTATGACCGCTTCAGCACTCTCTTCTTGATGGACAACAGGGTTTTCTACACGGAGCTTTAATGGGCAAGGACACAACTTTAAATGATCTCTGGACACCGTTGCCGTCGTTTTTCCTCCATCCTTACTAATGGTACAGACCTTTCTGTTATCAAAATTGGAATTTTGCACGACGTAAGGCTCCTGTTCCCACTGATCATCCAACTTGTGTGTTCTTCTTTTCCTTTTGAGCACCATTTCTCCAGGCATTAAAGGCTTAGCGGAGCATTTTTGTTATAGTTCTTCTCTTGCTTTTCTCTTACTTTGTTGAGACTGTCTTCTACGCAGGCTTGTACTCGCTTGTACTGTTCCTGTCGAGTTGTGTCCCAATCTTCAACACTGTCATCAGCCTCTGGTTCTACCACTCCCAGCTCCAAATCCATTGGCAGTCTTCCAGGTCTTGCTCTCATAAGGTAAGCTGGAGTGCAGTTAGTGGAACTTATTGGGATGTGGTTGTACAAGTCAACCAGGTCGGGTAACAAGTCTGGCCACCGATTCCTTTCTTCCAGGGGTACAGTTTTCAGTAAATCCATGACAATGTGATTCATCTTTTCACAAAGGCCGTTGGTCTGAGGGTGGTATGGCGTCGTTCTGATCTTTTTACATCCATACAATTGACAGAATTCCTGAAACAGTTCAGCTTCGAATGCAGGACCTCGATCAGTCAGCACCTGCTCCGGATATCCGTGTGGACTGCAGAAACTGGCTTGGAAGGTTCTTGCTGCTGTCTCTGCTGTCATATCTTTGACAGGGGCGACCACCAGGAATTTGGAATAATGATCCACCATGGTCAGGGCATATGAGTATCCTGACCTGCTTGGGGACAACTTGACGTGATCCAATGCCACAATCTCCAAGGGACGAGTCGTCCGGATAGGCTGCAGGGGTGCTCTCTGACTATGATAGTCTTTTCGCCTGAGGCCACAGGGCACACAGTTCCGGCACCACTTCTCGATGGAGCTGCGCATCCCTACCCAGTAGAACCGACACCTCAACAGGGTCTCCAGCTTTTTCCAGCCAAAGTGTCCTGCTTGATCGTGGTAAGCTTCCAACACCATTTGGATGTCTGCTTTGGGGACCACTATCTGCCAAACCATTTCATGGGTCCTTGGGTCGACGTATCTCCTGCACAACTTCTCTCGGTATATGAACAACCGGCTTCTTTCATTCCACAGGAGCTTTGCTGGCATGGATGCATCTTTCTCCAAGGAGGAACCTTCCTGTTTTATCAGCTCCTTAACACGGCTGACCATGGGATCGCTGTCCTGAGTCTCTTTCCAGCTGTGATGAGGTAAAGGGTTCAACATCTCACCACACCGCTTTCTGTAGACTCGTTGCTCTTGGACCATCCCATTTCGGTGGAACGCAGGTAGCTCAATTTCTTCCAGATCGTCTGACTCTTCCTCTGTGTCAGATTCATGCGGCATTCTGGACAAGGCGTCCGCGTTGGCATTTTTACGGCCTGCCCTGTACTTGATGGTAAACTGGTAATTTGACAACCGAGCCATCCAACGTTGCTCCATGGCTCCCAGCTTGGCTGTTTCCAGATGCGTCAAGGGGTTATTGTCTGTAAACGCAGTGAACCTGTTGGAGGCAAGGTAATGTTTAAATCTTTCGGTAATGGCCCAGACCAGCGCCAGGAACTCCAGTTTGAAGCTGCTATAGTTTTCCGGATTCCTCTCAGTTGGCCTGAGTTTTCTGCTGGCATACGCGATGACTTTTTCTTGGCCGTTCTGCTTCTGACTGAGGACCGCTCCTAATCCTTCGTTACTGGCATCTGTGTATAGCAGGAATGGTTGGCTGTAATCTGGGTAGGCTAAGATTTCATCGCCGGTAAGGATCTCTTTCATCTCTTTGAATGCCTCAGCTTGTTCTTTTCCCCAATTAAATGGAAGGTTTCTGCTCTTAAGAGGTTGTCCTACCAGGAGGTCCTGCAAAGGCGCCGCTTTCTTAGTGTAATCTTTTACAAACCTCCTGTAGTAACCTGTTAGTCCCAGGAACTGACGCACCTCTTTTAAGTTCTTCGGCTCTGGCCATTTCTGAATAGCTGTGACCTTCTCGGGGTCCGGCGCTACTCCTTCGGAACTGACAATGTGTCCCAAGTACTGTACCTTCCGTTTGAGCAGGTGGCATTTAGAGGGCTTTAGTTTCATCCCAAACTTGGACAATGACTCAAATACCTCCGCCAGGTGCTTCAGATGATCTTCATATGTCTTAGAGTACACAATTACGTCGTCCAAGTACAGCAGCACAGTTTCGAAGTTGAGATGTCCTAGACAGCTCTCCATCACCCTCTGGAATGTTCCTGGGGCACTGCTGAGACCAAACGGCATCCTATCGAACTGGCAGAGTCCCATTGGGGTGGTGAAAGCAGTTTTCTCCCGGTCCTCCTCAGCCACAGCCACTTGCCAGTACCCACTAGTAAGGTCGAGGGTAGAAAAGTAGTTAGCCGTTTTCAGAGCAGCTAAGGATTCCTCTATACGTGGTAATGGGTATGCATCTTTATGTGTTATACGATTTACTTGCCTATAATCTACACACATTCGCATGCTACCATCCTTTTTCTTCACTAGAACCAGAGGTGCTGCCCAGGGGCTACAACTATCCCTTATCACCCCGGCTTTCTTCATGTCATGCAGCATTTCCTTAGCTTTCTGATAGTGGGCTGGAGGTATAGGCCTGTACCGCTCTTTGAGGGGAGGATGACTGCCTGTAGGGATATGATGCTGTACTCCCTTAATGGTCCCAAAATCAAGTGGGTGCTTGCTAAATACTTGTGCGTACTCTTGTACCACCCGTAGTACCCCCTGTTTCTGGTGGACGGAAATGGTGTCTGTCCCTATATGAAGCTGCTGACACCAGTCCGCTACCGGGGTTGCCGGATCATTATCCTCCGCTGGTTGGCGGGAGGCTAAGGACTCGGTTGTGAGGATAGAATTGTTATCTACGGCATGTAATTTAGCAACTGTAGCATAACGTGGCAAATTTACTTCATCGTCTCCCCAGTTGAGAAGTCGTACTGGTACTCTCCCATTTACTACTTCCACTACCCCTCTAGCAATCATGAGTGTAGGTCTGTGTTCTGAGCGATGGGGTTCTACTACTGCTTGGTAGTTCTGTCCCCTCAGACCTATGGCTGCTCTACACCATATTAACATTTCACTCATTGGGGTATTACAATGGGGTTCGAGTCTGTGACCCGTACATTACCGATTTCACCATCTGTAAGCTTCGCTTGCTGCTGGCACATCAGGGCCCGGATCTCCCTCTGGATCACTCCCTTCTGCTTTGGCTTGGCAACTTCAGCGAGCTGTTGGAGCAAAAACACAACTTCTCCCAGACAGTTACTGATAACGTTAGTACCTAGTATCACATTTAAGGCATTCTCCTCATTTACAGTCTTTACCACTAAAAGTCCCTGATCCTTCAGCTCCACCCTGCCCACTTTTACGTCCACGTTTTTGGCTCCAATTACTTCAACAGGGAGACCATTGGTGGCGTACACTGTCAAGTCAGGGTTTGGGGGCTGGAGACTGTCCATGGACCAAAATTTATTGTAAAGGACATCAGGTATGATGGTCACCTGAGATCCAGTGTCCAGCAGTGCAGGGATTGCAATCCCGTCCAGAATCATGGACAGGTAGGGCCGTCCACCCACGAACCTGCGATTCCAGTCTAAGGGGCCTGATGAGTCTACTCCTGGGTGTTGGCCCTCTGACCCAGGATCGGCTCGTTTAAAGGACATTGCTGAGCCATATGACCTTTTTGGTTGCAGCGGTAGCAGACGATCTCCCGGCGAGGATGGTGTTGCTCCGGAGTCGCTCCTGGGGGTGGCGTGGTCCTCCTCCGGTGTGGCGACGTCCTCCATTTCCTCCGGTTCATCCAAGGGACATCCTCCGGACAGTCGGCTAGTAGGATCTTCCCTCCTTCCTCTTTCCGCAGTTGCAGGGCCTCCATTACAGTGGCCAAGTTCTTAGTCAGCTGGCGCACTTCTGAGCGCAGACATTCCAACTCACTAGGGGGCGCCACCTGCATTGTAGCTTCTGCCACCTGCGGGGAAAAGGTGGGTACTGCCGGCTTTAGAATGGCTTCACCCGGGTGATACTGATTTGCCACCTCAGGCTTTTCCAGGGTCGCAGTCCCTTTATTGCCATGTCCTTTAGAGCATCAAAAGTGGCATCTGGATGATCCAAGGACCACCAGTTTACAGTCCTCCTTTCCTCTGGAGACCTCAGTCCCCGCACGAATTGCTCTTTTAACATTTGGCTCTCATCAATGGGACTTGTGGGGTTAGCCTGTTTAAGAGCTCGCAGGGCCCCCTGTAGTCGGCAGGCGTAGTCCCTAATACTGTCACCCGGTCTCTGGAAGCACTGATAAAATGCCATCCGGAGATCCGTTTCTGTGCGGTCCTCAAAGATGGCCTGTAGCTTTAAGAGAATCGCAGGTACCGACTCCTGGTCTGCAATGGGCCAAGTCTCTACTTCTCTCTCAGCCGCACCAGCTAACTGCCCTATTACCACAGCAGCTTTTTGCTTTTCAGTCATTGAGTACATATCCAAAATACTACATATCTTCCGTTTAAATCCTGGCAGGGTGTCTGGCTCGCCGCTGTACTGGGGGAGCCACTTCGCTCCAGGCATGTATGGGAGCGTTAGGGGCATAAGTGGGACCACCGGACCAGGTGAGGGGCCTGCACCCCCATCCTGCGGTACAACGCCAAGCGGTGGGCTATTGGGGCCTCCGGCGGGGGCCGCTCCGTCTGCCGGTTGCTGCGACATATTGATGCCCCCTTGGTTAACCTGAGCCTACCTCGTTCACAGGCTGCAGCGTCGCAGGCACAGCGGTGGAGACAGGACCTTTTCGCTGGCGCTCTGATGATGCCGCAGTATCTTGGGATGCAGTTTGCGATGCGGATTGCAACGCAGATTGTGATGCAGTTTGCAATGCGGACTGCAATGCAGATTGTGATGCAGTTTGCAATGCGGATTGCAATGCAGATTGTGATGCAATTTGCGATGCGGATTGTGATGCAGATTGCGATGCGAATTGCGATGCCGTTTGAGACACGTCGTTTGCGATGCAGATTGCGATGCAGTTCGCGATGCGGCTCGCGATGCAGATTGGGGTGCAGGTTGGGGGCGTGTCCAAGCAACAGCGCGCTTTTTCAGGTACGCCCCCTTCTTCACCAGCGCCTGATGGCGCGAACATGGCGGTAAAATGGCGGAATTTGGCGCCAAATACAGCAGTCTTTTTCACCAAACAGTTCAACATAGGCACACAGGACTCACAATTGCAAGCTTCGGATCCTGTTCGTGACGCCAAAGATTGAGTCGCACTTAGTACCGGGGCAATGGGGTACTCGGCACCGAGCCCATGAAAGTCTATGGGAGTTGTCACTGGCAGCAGGACTCGGTCCGTGGCCCTGGCGGTCGTGCAATGGGGGGTATTTACAGGGGATTATTAGGATAGGTAGTTCGTGACGCCACCTGTGGTATCTGGTTAATTGAACCAGCGCTGCTCTAAGGACTTTCACAGGGGATGTTATGGGGCAGCTTGGTAGTAAGTCTCCCACAGGTGAGACGGGTCCCTGGAAGTCTATGGTGATGATGATGCAGGGTATAGATAATAATTCAGTCGCACACAATGCAGCTTCTTTTCATACCTTTTACTGGTAGATGGTTCACGTAGATCCCGGGGAGCTGGTCGGGGTGGAGAATGCACATTCGGGTAACCGCTGAGCAGGTTAGAGGCCTCCTTTACTCCAACTTGTAGGTGAGTCCAATTTGCCTGAAGCGAAGTTAACTCTGAATCTCCAGCTTTCTCAATAGCTGTACTGCCCGGCCAACGTTGTGGTGGAAACTTCTAAGTGGTGAAAACTAAGTCTATATTTGCTGATCAGGCTAGACTCCTGCTTTCCCTGTCTCCGGTTACGTATTGACACTTAGGGCTGCTCTCTGCGACCTGAAGTCCAGATGCCTCCGGTGTTCTTGTTACTAAGCTTGAAACTGTAGCAACGCTTCGGACCCCGGTGTCCGGCAATTTAGTGCAGGCAATCCAATACCTGTAGCACTTCTCTAACTTCTCCACTGCGCCCTTCGCCCTGCTTCTGCTCTTTGCATAAGCACTTGCAGCTTTCGATGGAAATAGTCAGCTTTCTCCCAAGCTCGCTGAGAAGCTCTCAGTTTCCTCCTTGTTTCAGCTTCTACTGAGGTACTGATTAAGGGTAGCTCTGACTAGGCTAGGATGATGCACTTCACCCGTACTAGCCTCCACTTCTTTGTCAGGTGAGCTACGCTAGCTCTGCGAGGATTCAGTCCTCTCTCCTAGTCCAGACTGAACTGGCACTGAACTGCACTGTCTGAAGACAGGAAACTATCTGGTCTGCACTGTCCTGAGACAGGAAGCTTGACTGAGCTCTGCTACGTGTCACCCCCTCCTATACCCCTGGTGGGTGTGTCTGAAATTGTAAGTGAAGGGCATGAATAGCAAGCTTTTGCGATTACCTTCCTGTGCATTCTCCTGGATTTTATGTGTGTGCCTGCGTAGCTGGGCTACACATATGCATTATTCATTTGTGGCATGAGTTATTAGAAGACATATTTTCCTATATATAGGGTTGGTTTAATGCACTATGCACTTTATTAAAAACTCCCGCAGAATTATATATATATATATTGGATAATTGTGCTCCTTCTGTGAATAACCGTATGTTGGATGAATATTTCATTATTTGGATTAATCATTTTATGAGCCATAGCTTTGTGTATACATGCACATGAATTTGTGATCAATTGTGATTATATGTATGTATTGATGCATAAATTTGTTTGTATTCTTATGACACTGGTCTTACTCCTTATGAGAGCTAGACGTTGTCTTTTCCCTTGCTTTATAAGCTATAATATGTATTAAAATTTGATTGACTTTTATCAATTGTTTTTTGTATGAATAAAAACCTATTCATTTTTATAATTGCTCCTAGTACATGATTTCTTGGGTATTTGTTAAGTACATGGATGAGTATATTTGTAATTGGCCTTTTTTCTTTGAAGCATATTTATATGGTAGCCAATAACATGATTGGCTGAACAATTAAGTGCTATAATATATGCATTTCACAAAAATAAAAGCACAAAAGAGAAACAATGAATATATACAAAAAAGAAAAAGAAAATATGCATAAAAACAGACATGAAAAACACAAAAATTAATGACAAAAAAATAACAATATACTAGAATGACGTCAAATGCAGTTTCATGAATTGCTAAATTAATAGTGTTTTATAAGGTCTTGTCTGGCATTCAAACCTGAGGGAACCCTGGTGTTTAACCCCTCTCTGCCATCGGACGTACTATCCCGTCGATGAAACCCGTGACAATCTGCCCATGGACGGGATAGTACGTCGAAGCGATCAGCTGCGCTCCCGGGACATTAATCCCTGGCACACCACTATCAAACATGATCGCGGTGTACCGGGGGCACAGGGGAGCATCGCGCAAGGAGAGGGCTCCCTGCGTGCTCCCCTGAGGCCCTCAGAACAGCGCAATGTGACCACGCTGTTCTGAAGGCCTCTTCCCTGCAGGACCCCGGATCCAAGATGACCGCCGGGTCCTGCAGGAAGCCTGCAGCACTGCCTGTGAGATCGCTGGTCTCACAGAGTGCTGCGCACACTGTGAGACCAGCGATCTGACCCTATACTGTAATGTCCCACCCTGGGACAAAGTAAAAAAGTTAAAAAAATAAAAATCACAAGTGTAAAAAAAAAAATTCCAAAATAAAGGAAAAAAAAATATTCCCCAATAAATTAATTTCTTCCTGTAAATAAAAAAAAATATCCAAAAAAAGTACACATATTTGGTATCGCCACGTCCGTAACGACCCACCCTATAGAACTGTCCCTCTAGTTAACCCCTTTAGTGAACCACTTAAAAAAACAAAAAAAAAAAACAAAGCAAAAACTCAATGCTTTATCTTCAGACTGCCGAACAAAAAGTGGAACAACACGCAATCAAAAAGACCGATATAAATAAACATGGCACCGCTGAAAACATCATCTTGTCCCGCAAATAAACAAGCCACCATACAGCATCATCAGTGAAAAAATAAAAAAGTTATAGCTCGCAGAATAAAGCGATGCAAAAATAATTATTTTTTATATAAAATTGTTTTTATTGTATAAAAGCGCCAAAACATAAAAAAATTAATAAATGAGGTATCGCTGTAATCGTACTAACCCGAAGAATAAACCTGCTTTATCAATTTTACCACACGCGGAACGGTATAAACGCCCCCCCAAAAGAAATTCATGAATTGCTGATTTTTGTTCATTCTAACCTCCCAAAAATCGAAGTAAAGAGCGATCAAAAAATGTCACGTGCTTAAAAATGATACCAATAAAAATGTCAACTCGTACCGCAAAAAATAAGACCTCACATGACTCTGTGGGCCAAAATATGCAAAAATTATAGCTCTCAAAATGTGGTGATGCAAAAACTATTTTTTGCAAAAAAAGCGTCTTTTAGCGTGACAGCTGCCAAACATAAAAACCCGCTATAAATAGTAAATCAAACCCCCCCTTTATAACCCCTCAGTTAGGGAAAAATAATAAAATTTAAAAAATGTATTTATTTCCATTTTCCCATTAGGGTTAGGGTTGCACCTAAAGTTAGGGTTAGGGTTGCGCCTAAAGTTAGGTTAGGGTTAGGGTTGGGATTAGGGTTAGGGGTGTGTTAGGGTTAGGTTTGTGGTTAGGGTTATGGTTAGGGTTGGGACTAGGGTTAGCGGTGTGTTGGGGTTAGGGTTGGAGTTATAATTGGGGGGTTTCCACTGTTTAGGCACATCAGGGGCTCTCCAAATATGACATGGTGTCTGATCTCAATTCCAGTCAATTCTGCGTTGAAAAAGTCAAATGGTGCTCCTTCACTTCTGAGCTCTGCTATGCGCCCAAACAGTAGTTTACTCCCACATATGGGGTATCAGCGTACTCGGACAAATTGCACAATAACTCTTGGGGTCCAATTTCTTCTGTCACCCTTTGAAAAATAAAAAATTGGGGGTGAAAATATCATTTTTGTAAAAAAAAAATGATTTTTTTGTTTTTACGGCTGTACATTATAAACTTTGTGAAGGACTTGGGGCTTCATAGTGCTCACCACACATCTAGATAAGTTCCTTGTGGGGTCTATTTTCCAAAATGGGGTCACTAGTGGGGGGTTTCCACTGTTTAGGCACATCAGGGGCTCTCCAAATGTGACATGATGCCCGCAGACCATTCCATCAAAGTCTGTAATCCAAAACGTCACTACTTCCCTTCCGAGCCCTGACGTGTGCCCATACGGTAGTTTTCACCTACATATTGGGTATCAGCGTACTCAGGACAAATTGGACACCAACTTTTGGGGTCAAATTTCACCTGTTACCCTTGAGAAAATAAAAAGTTGGAGACTAAAAGATCATGTTTGTGGAAAAAATATGATTTTTTTATTTTCATGCTCGGGCGTTATAAACTTTAGTGAAATACCTGGGGGTTTAAAGTTCTCACCACACATCTAGATAAGTTCCTTGAGGGGTCTAGTTTCCAAAATGATGTCATTTGTGGGGGGTTTCCATTGTTTAGACAGATCAGGAGCTCTCCAAACACGACATGGCGTCCAGCCAATTCTGCGTTAAAAAGTCAAACAGTGCTCCTTCCCTTCCGAGCTCTGCCATGCACCCAAACAGTGGTTTACCCCCACATATGGGGTATCAGCGTACTCAGGACAAATTGCACAATAACTTTTGGAGTCTTGTTACCCTTGGGAAAATAAAAATTGAGTGAAAAGATCATTTTTGTGGAAAAAATATGATTTTTTAATTTTACAGCTCTACGTTATAAACTTGTGTGAAGCACTTGGGGGTTCAAATTGCTCACCACAGATCTACAGTCATGGCCAAAAGTTTTGAGAATGACACAAATATTAATTTTTACAAAGTCTACTGCTTCACTTTTTCTAATGGCAATTTGCATATACTCCAGAATGTTATAAAGAGTGATCAGCTTATCAGATGTTTTTTATCACAGCTTATCAGATGTTTTTTATCACAGACAGAAATATAATAGCAAACATATGAGTAACAAAAGCTTATATTGACAGTTAGAATGAGTTAATGCAGCAAGTCAATATTTGCAGTGTTGACCCTTCTCAGGGGTGGGATTCAGCCGGTTCTCCCCGGTTCGATGGAACCGGTTGTTCAAAAAGCAGCCGGTTCCCCGAACCGGGGAGAATGAGAGCAGCGATCCGGAACTATTTTGCACCTGAGAGTCGGCGGTTCCCTGTGCCGGCTGTCAAGCTGACAGCCGGCGCAGAGAAGCTGCTGCGTGCCGGCTCCCAGGGATCAATTGCACTGGCGTCTATACAGACGCCAGTACAATTGAAGCTCTGACTGCGGGTCAGAGCGACGCCAGCAGCGTGATCAGGTCATGTGATCACGCTGCTGACATCACTGGCCGGCGGCAGCAAGGTGGGGGAACGCTGGTGGTAAATGTGCTCCAATATGGAGCTGAAGATACCACCGAAGATGGGGGGGGCATAATGTGTGAGTATGTGTGTATGGGGGGGTGAATTTAGAGTGGGGATGGGGGGTTACTTTATGTGTGGGGGGATTTGGGGATGGGGGCTATTTTATGTGTGGGGCTGGGGATTTGGAGTGGGGATGGGGGACTATTTTATGTGTGGGGGCTGGGGATTTGGAGTGGGGATGGGGGACTATTTTATGTGTGGGGGATTTGGAGTGGGGATGGGGGCTGTTTTATGTGTGGGGGATTTGGAGTGGGGATGGGGGGCTATTTTATGTGTGGGGGGATTTGGAGTGGGGATGGGGGACTATTTTATGTGTGGGGGGATTTGGAGTGGGGATGGGGACTATTTTATGTGTGGGGGGATTTGAGGGTACTGAAGAGTATGTATGTATGAGGAAACAGTATGGGGGATGGTTGCAGATGTATGGGTGAACGGGTGAATGTATGTGGACACAGTATGGGAGTCGGGTATGTGTGAGCAGACAGTATAGTGAGGGGGTAAATATATGAGGAGACAGTATGCTGAACAGGGGGGATGTGTGAGGAGGGAGGGGAATAGTGTGAGGCGACAGTATATTGCAGATATTTTTATTTAGGAGCATTATAATGACTCTTCTGTCTTTAAGGGCATCGTGCGGAGAGTTGGTGCAGAAGAGCGGAGAAGATGGAGGTCTGCAGAGACGGCTGTGGATGAGAAAACTCATCATGGGATCTTGACAAGATGAAGAAAAGAAGAACGACTCCAGAGACAGCGTCATCTATAAGGTACCTGGATGTAAATATTATTTGTGAAATTGACTAATTCTCATGTCTTTATTTGTTAGGAGCATTAAAGGGGTTCTCCAGGTCTGTGTCACATAGAATGACTGCAGACTCAGCACAAACCTGGAGAACCCCTTTAATGCTCCTAACATAAATAAAAACATGAGAATTAGTCAATTTCTGAATTCTCACAGTGCGCACTGCACGCTGTCAGGATTTTCTCGTGCCGGTGATTTACATACATGCCACATGTGTGGCCTCACTCAATGAAAATGAACGGAGCGAGGCCGGACACGTCTAGTCGGAATGTGGCCAGAAGTATATAAATCACATGCTTGTGCTGACATGACCGTGTACTCTTGCCACCGGTAAGGGAGAATCCTAAAAGTGTGCAGAGCATTAGTTGTGAGAATTCAGAAGCTGCAATGTCAGGATTCAGCTCTGCAGGTTCCAGCAGTCATCACATGGACACTTCACTCATGCCATTTTCATACTTACGGTCCTGTGACAACGAGCTTCTCCTCCTGCTTCTCTCAGTTTTTCACTGAACATTGAGAGCATTAGGGAGAGCAGCTCGTCGGTACATGACTAAAGGTACTGCCACACTACACGATCCCACTAACGATCTCGTTAGCGTCGCATACTAATGAGATCGCTAGCGGGATCGTTTACAATATCGCTAGTGTCGGCCACATTTAGCGATGTCGTTAAGGACGCTATCGCGGTTAGCGATCTCCTTAACGACTTTAGCGGTACAAAAGTACCGCTAAATCGCTAAAAAAGGTGCCACACTCAGCGATATATACTTACCCAGCGGGACGCCGACGATCAGAATAGGGTCCGGAACGATCAGGACGACGGACGAGATCACAGCAGGGGCCACGTCGTTGCTGCATGCCGCACACAACAACATCGCTAACGGGATCGCTAAATAGTGACGTTTTTTAGCGATCCCGTTAGCGATGTTGTTTAGTGTGGCATACCCTTAAGTGTGCAAATCGCATGTGTGCGGGGGGGGGGGCGCCAAAACAAATTCTTGCCCCGGGTGCCAGAGAGCCTAGATACGCCTCTGGCCGCAACACACCGCCAGCCCCAGCCCCCGCGGACTGATCTCTGCAGTACGGCGATTGGGTAGCGGCGCGCCGCGGCCATCTTCAGTCACGAGGAGGAGCTGAAGAGAGAGGAGAGAGCAGAGGCTGCGAGGCAGAGCTGCAGAGTCTCTGAGGTACTGTGTGTGTGAGCAGCTGCCTGAGCTGCGGCGCTGCCTGGGGCTGGCCTGGCCTGGAGACTATTTGGGCAGTATGTGCTTAGTTGTGAGCAGTGCCTGATGCTGCACCTGCTCTGATTGGGCACTGCTATGAGTATTATATGGCACTATTATTGAATGATATTATTTGGCACTGTATGAGGGATTATATGGACTGTATTATTTGGGCACTGTATGTTGGTATACGGTATTATTTGGGCACTCTGTGACTGTATTATTTGGGCACTGTATTATTTAGGCACATTCAGTGCCAGGAGCCCTTCCTTCTTGCCTGCGGCTCCTTAGCTGCTGCAGAACCTCATTTTAAAGAGGGAAGGGAAGGAGAGTGGAGTGGTTTTTGTGAAGCTATGAGGGGCTGCCTTGCTGCTGCAGAACCTGTTTTTGCCTAAAACCTTTTATGTGGAAAAAATTAATCACACCTGGATCCTGCAGTTCCTCCAGGACTACAAGTCCCAGCAGAACGTGGGGAGCAGTGATGTAATCCTTCAGCCTCTGACTAGCTATACCTCCCCCCCTTCTTTAAAAAGAGGTTCTGCAGCTGCGGAGGGAACATATATGTATGAATCACAACCCAGCTGCTGCAGAACCTCTTGAGGGAATCCCATTCCGCAGGCTTCGGGGGTGTGGCTTCAAAAATGGGTGTGGCTTCAAAAGGGTGTGGCTTAAAAATGGGTGTGGTTTACCGATGCACAAACACAGAACCTGTTGTTAAAATTTTGAATCCCACCCCTGACCCTTCTTCTTCAGGACCTCTGCAATTCTCCCTGGCATGCTCTCAATCAACTTCTGGACCAAATCCTGACTGATAGCAGTCCATTCTTGCACAATCAATGCTTTCATTTTGTCAGAATTTTTAGGTTTTTGTTTGTCCACCCGTCTCTTGATGATTGACCACAAGTTCTCAATGGGATTAAGATCTGGGGAGTTTCCAGGCCATGGACCCAAAATCTCTATGTTTTGTTCCCTGAGCCATTTAGTTATCACCTTTGTTTATGGCAAGGTGCTCCATCATGCTGGAAAAGGCATTGTTGATCGCCAAACTGCTCTTGGAGGGTTGGGAGAAGTTGCTCTTGGAGGACATTCTGGTACCATTCTTTATTCATGGCTGTGTTTTTAGGCAAGACTGTGAGAGAGCCGATTCCCTTGGCTGAGAAGCAACCCCACACATGAATGGTTTCAGATGCTTAACAGTTGGCATGAGACAAGACTGGAGGTAGCGCTCACCTTGTCTTTCTGAATGAGGCGTTTTCCTGATGTCCCAAACAATCGAAAAGGGGATTCATCAGAGAAAATAACTTTACCCCAGTCCTCAGCAGTCCACTGCCTGTACCTTTTGCAGAATATCAGTCTGTCCATGATGTTTTTTCTGGAGAGAAGTGGCTTCTTTGCTGCCCTCCTTGAGACCAGGCCTTGCTCCAAGAGTCTCGCCTCACAGTGCGTGCAGATGCACTCACACCTGCCTGCTGCCATTCCTGAGCAAGCTCTGCACTGCTGGTAGCCCGATCCCGCAGCTGAAACACTTTTAAGAGACGGTCCTGGCGCTCGCTGGTCTTTCTTGGGCGCCCTGAAGCCTTTTTGGCAACAATGGAAACTCTCTCCTTGAAGTTCTTGATGATGCAATAGATTGTTGACTGAGGTGCAATCTTTCTAGCTGCGATACCCTTCCCTGTTAGGCCATTTTTGTGCATTGCAATGATGATTGCACGTGTTTCTTTAGAGAAACCATGGCTAACAGAAGAGAAACAATGATGCCAAGCACCAGCCTCCTTTTAAAGTGTCCAGTGGTGTCATTCTTACTTAATCATGACAGATTGATCTCCAGCCATGTCCTCATCAACACCCACACCTGTGTTAATGGAGCAATCACTGAAAAGAGGTTAGCTGGTCCTTTTAAGGCAGGGCTGCAATGATGTTGAAATGTGTTTTGGGGGATGAAGTTCATTTTCTAGCCAAATATTGACTTTGCAAGTAATTGCTGTTAAGCTGATCACTCTTTATAACATTTGGAGTATATGCAAATTGCCATTAGAAAAAGTGAAGCAGTAGACTTTGTAAAAATTAATATTTGTGTCATTCTCAAAACTTTTGGCCTGACTATACATTTAATGCAATAAACAACAAAAGAAGTATTGCAATTAATAAAATCATGAATAGGATACATAACAGAATTATGAAAAGAACTAAAATGATCCGTTTTATGAGCAAAGCAGCAAGCTTTGCATTTATTGGCTCCAGATTTGAAAAAACCTGTAACATTCAACCAATTTTTTCAGGAATTTTCTCCAGCAACATTGCTCTGAAAAAGACTGGTCAGGACACCGGCACCTGGCCCCCAGCGACGAGAGGTGAGTATGTCATTTTTTTGCAGCAGCGCGGCAGCATAAGGGACGTATACTATGGGGCATAATCTGGAGCATATGGGGGCATAATCTGGAGCATATGGGGGCATAATCTGTGGAGCATATGGGGGCATGATCTGTG
>JARQOD010000003.1:127702848-127807579 GCA_033576555.1 Oophaga sylvatica
AAAAAAATGTATTTATTTCCATTTTCCCCCTTTGGGGGGTTGGGTTGCACCTAAAGTGGGGTTGGGTTGGCCAAAATTTTAGGTTGGGTTTTGGGTTGGGATTAGGGTTGGGGGTGTGTTGGGGGTTGGTTTTTTGGGGTTAGGGTTATGGTTAGGGTTGGGATGGGTTAGCGGTGTGTTGGGGTTAGGGTTGGATTAAATTTGGGGGGGGTTTTCACGTTTGGCCCCCTCGGGGCTCTCCAAAAATACTGGTGTCTGATCTCAATTCCGTCAATTTGCGTTAAAAAGTAAAGGGGTGCTCTTTATTCGAGTTTCCCCCATGCGCCCAAACATAGTTTCCCCCCAAAAGGGGGTATAGCGTATCAGGACAATTTTGCACAATAATTTTTGGGGCCCCAAATTTTTTCTTCTACCCCTTTTTGAAAAAAAAAAAAATGGGGTGAAAATAATTTTTGTAAAAAAAAAATTTTTTTTTTTTTTTTTTTCGGCTGTACTTAAAACTTGGGGAAGGTTTGGGGGGCTTCTAGGCCACCACACATTTAATTTCCCCTTGTGGGGTTTTTTTCCAAAAAGGGTCATGGGGGGGGGTTTCCCCTTTTTTGGGACATCAGGGGCCCCAAAGGGGGACATGACCCCGAAACCCATTCCAAAAAAGTTGTAATCCAAAAGTCATTTTTCCCTTCCGAGCCTGAGGTGCCCAACGGTAGTTTTCACCTACTTTTTGGGTATCGCGACTCAGGACAATTGGACACCAATTTTGGGGCAAAAATTTCCCGTTACCTTTAGAAAATAAAAAATTGGGACAAAAAAATCATGTTTGGGGAAAAAAAATGATTTTTTTATTTTCATGCTCGGGCTTTTTTAAATTTTTGTGAAAACCGGGGGTTTTTAAATTTCACCACAACTAGATAAAATTTTTAGGGGCTAGTTCCAAATGGGTCATTTTGGGGGGTTCCATTTTTGACAGATCAGGGCTCCCAACACGACCCCGGCGTCCAGCAATTCTGCGTTAAAAGTCAAAAAAATGCTCTTTTCCCTTCGACTTGCCAGCCCCAAAAGTGGTTTACCCCCCCTATGGGGTTCAGCGTACCGGACAAATTGCACAAAAATTTTGGGTTGTTACCCGGGAAAATAAAAATGAGTGAAAAAAACTTTTTGGAAAAAATAGATTTTTTAATTTTTTAGCTCTACTTAAAAATTGTGAAGACTTGGGGGTTCAAATTGCTCACCGCAGACACAGTCAGGCCAAAATTTTTTTGAATGACACAAATTTAAATTTTTAAAAATCTACTGCTTTACTTTTTCAATGGCATTGCATATACCCAGAATGTTATAAAGAGGATCGCTTATCAGATTTTTTTTATACGTTATCAGATTTTTTTACAACAAAAAAAATTGCAAAAAATGGTAACAAAAGCTTTATTGACAGTTAGAAAAATTTTAAAGCGCAAATCAATATTTGCAGTGTTGACCCTTCTCAGGGGTGGGATTCACCGGTTTTTCCCCGGTTGATGGAACCGGTTTTTTTAAAAAAAAAGCCGGTTCCCCAACCGGGGAAATGAGACAGCGATCGGAACTATTTTGCACCTGAGGTCGGCGTTCCCTTCCCCCCCGGGTTCAAGCTGAAGCCGGCGAGAGAAGGCTGGTCCCCGGCTCCAGGGTCAATTGCATGGCGTCTATACGGCCAGTAAAATTAAAGCTCTGACTGGGGTCAAGCGCCCCAGCGCGTGACAGGTCATGTGATCACGCTGCTAAATCACGGCCCGGCGGCGGAAGGTGGGGGAACGTGGGGAAATGTTTCCAATATGGAGTGAAATACCCCCCAAGATGGGGGGGGATAATGGGAATGTTGTAGGGGGGGGGAAATTTAGAGTGGGATGGGGGGTTCTTTTTTGTGGGGGGGGGATTGGGGATGGAGGGCTATTTTTTGGGAGGCTGGGGATTTGGAGTGGGGTGGGGGACTTTTTTTTGGTGGGGGCGGGGTTTTTGGAGTGGGGATGGGGTCTGTTTTAGTGTGGGTGGATTTGGAGTGGGGTGGGGGGCTATTTTATGTGTGGGGGTTTTGGAGTGGAGATGGGGGATATTTTATGTGTGGGGGGATTTGGGTGGGGATGGGGATATTTTTTGTTGGGGGGATTTAGGGTACTGAAGGTATGTATGTATTAGGAACAGTATGGGGGTGGTTGCAGATGTATGGTGAACGGGTGAAGTATGTGGACACAGTAGGGAGTCGGGTATGGGAGCAACGTATAGTGGGGGGTAAATATATGAGGGGGACGAATGTGAACAGGGGGATGTGTGAGGAGGGGGGAATAGTGTGAGGCCAGTATATTGCAGATATTTTTATTTAGGGGCATTATAATGATCTTCTGTCTTTAAGGGCTCGGCGGAGGTTGGTGCAGAAGAGCGGAGAAGTGGGGTCTGCGGACGGCTGGATGAGAAAACTATCATGGGATCGACAAGATGAAGAAAAGAAAACGACCCGAGACAGGTCATCTATAAGGGTACCTGGATGTAAATATTATTTGTGAAATTGATAATTCTCATGTCTTTATTTGTTAGGAGCATTAAAAGGGGGTTCCTCCAGGTCTGTGTCACATAGAATACTGCAGATCAGCACAAACCTGGAGAACCCCTTTAAATGCTCCTAACATAAATAAAAACAAAGAATTATCAATTTCGAATTCTCACAGTGCCCTGCCGCGTCGGATTTTCTGTGCCGGTGATTTACATACATGCGGCAAAATGTGACTAGCATGTGTGGCCTCAATCAATGAAAATGAAAAGGACGAGGCCGGCACGTCTAGTCGGAATGTGGCCAGAATATATAAATCAATGTTGTGCTGACTTTACCGTGTACTCTCGCCACCCCGGTAAGGGAGAACCTAAAAGTGTGCAGAGCATTTGTTGTGAGAATTCAGAAGGCAATGTCAGGATTCGCTTTTGCAGGTTCCAGAGTCACACAGGCCCTTCACTCTGCCATTTTATTTGGTTGGACAATGAGCTTTTCCTCCTGCTTCTCTCAGTTTTTCACTGAACATTGAGAGCATTAGGGAAGCAGCTCGTCGGTACTGCTAAAGGTACTGCCCCACTACACGATCCCGCTAACGTCTCGTAGCGTCGCATATAATGAGATCGCTAGCGGGATCGTTTACAATACGCTATGTCGGCCCCATTTAGCAAGTCGTTAAGGCGCTATCGCGGTTAGCGTCTCCTTAACGCTTTAGCGGTCCCAAAAATACCGCTAAAATCGCTAAAAAAGGTGCCCCCCCTGCGATATATACTTACCCCGCGGGCGCCGACGATCAAAAGGTCCGGAAACGACAGGACGATGGAGAGATAACAGCGGGGGCCCCGTCGTTGCTGCATGCCGCACACAACAACATCACTAACGGGCGCTAAATAGTGACGTTTTTAGCGATCCCAATAGCGATGTTTAGTGTGCATACCCTTAAGTGTGCAAATGCATGTGTGCGGGGGGGGGGGGGGGCGCCAAAACAAATTCTTGCCCCGGGTGCCAGAAAGCCTAGATACACCTCTGGCCGCAACACACCGCCAGCCCCCCGCCCCCGCGGGCGATCTCTGCAGGCGGCGATTGGGTGCGGCGCCCGCGGCCTCTTCAGTCCGAGGAGGATTTAAGAAGAGGAGAGAGCGAGGCTGCGAGGCAGAGCTGCAGAGTCTCTGAGGGACTGTGTGTGTTAAACAGAGCTGCCTGAGCGCGGCTGCCTGGGGCGGCCGGCCTGGAGCTATTTGGGCAGTATGTGCTAATTTATTTGGGGCAGTGAGTGTAGTATGTCACGTATTATTTGGGGCTGGGCAAATGGGCCCTCAGCACTGTATGACAGTGTGAGCAGTGCCCGAGCGGGCGCGCCCGGGGCTGGCCCTGGCCTGGAGACTATTTGGGGGAGTATGTGCTATTTGGGCAGTATGTCACTGATTTTTGGGGACTGTATGGGTTTATAGAGCACTTGTGAGATATTATTTGGGCACGTATTGTTTGAGCATTATGTGACGGTTTATTTGGGCACCTGTGACTGTATTATTTGGCACTGTATTATTTAGGCACTTCGTCAGGGGCCCTTACTTTTGCTGCGGCTCCTTAGCTGCTCAGAACCCATTTTAAAGGGAAGGGGAAGGAGAGTGGATGGTTTTTGTGAAGCATGAGGGGGCTGCCTTGCTGTGCAGAAACTGTTTTGCCTAAAACCTTTTATGTGAAAAAATTAATCACCACCTGGATCCTGCAGTTCCCCCGGACTACAAGTCCCCAGCAAAACGTGGGGGCAGTGTGTAATCCTTCAGCCTCTGACTACTATACCTCCCCCTTCTTTAAAAAAAGGTCTCAGGCGGGAGGGAACATTAAGTATGAATCAAAAACCCAGCTGCTGCAGAAACCTTTGGGGGGAATCCCATTCCGCAGGCTTGGGGTGGGCTTCAAAAATGGGGTGGCTTAAAAGGGGGTGGGTTAAAATGGTGTGGTTTACCGATGCACAAACACAGACCTGGGTTTTTAAAATTTTTGAATCCCACCCTGACCCTTCTTCTTCAGGACCTCTGCAATTCCCCTGCATGCTCTCAATCAACTTCTGGACCAAATCCTGACTGATAGCAGTCCATTCTTGCACAATCAATGCTTTCATTTTGTCAGAATTTTTTAGGTTTTTTGTTTGTTCCACCCGTCACTTGATGATTGACCACAAGTTCTCAATGGGATTAAGATTGGGGAGTTTCCAGGCCATGGACCCAAAATCTCTATGTTTTGTTCCCTGAGCCATTTAGTTATCACCTTTGCTTTATGCAAGGTGCTCCATCATGCTGGAAAAGACATTGTTGATTGCCAAACTGCTCTGGAGGGTTTGGGAGAAGTTGCTTTGGAGGACATTCTGGTACCATTCTTTATTCATGGCTGTGTTTTAGGCAAGATGTGAGAGAGCCGATTCCCTTGGCTGAGAAGACAACCCACACATGATGCTTAACATTGGCATGAGACAAGACTGGTGGTACGCTCACCTTGTCTTCTCCGAATGAGGCGTTTTCCTGAGTCCCAAACAATCGAAAAGGGATTCATCAGAGAAAATAACTTTACCCCAGTCCTCAGCAGTCCACTGCCTGTACCTTTTGCAGAATATCAGTCTGTCCATGATGTTTTTTTTTCTGGAGAGAAGTGGCTTCTTTGCTGCCCTCCTTGAGACCAGGCCTTGCTCCAAGAGTCTCGGCCTCACAGTGCGTGCAGATGCACTCACACCTGCCTGCTGCCATTCCTGAGCAAGCTCTGCACTGCTGAGCCCGATCCCGCAGCTGAACACTTTTAAGAGACGGTCCGGCGCTCGCTGGTCTTTCTTGGGCGCCCTGAAGCCTTTTTGGCAACAATGGAAATCTCTCCTTGAAGTTCTTGATGATGCAATAGATTGTTGACTGAGGTGCAATCTTTCTAGCTGCGATACCCTTGCCTGTTAGGCCATTTTTGTGCATTGCAATGTGATATGCACGTGTTTCTTTAGAGAAACCATGGCTAACAGAAGAGAAACAATGATGCCAAGCACCAGCCTCCTTTTAAAGTGTCCCGTGGTGTCATTCTTACTTAATCATGACAGATCGTCTCCAGCCATGTTCCTCATCAACACCCACACCTGTGTTAATGGAGCAATCACTGAAAAGAGGTTAGCTGGTCCTTTTAAGGCAGGGCTGCAATAGTATGTTGAAATGTGTTTTGGGGATAAAGTTCATTTTCTAGCCAAATATTGACTTTGCAAGTAATTGCTGTTAAGCTGATCACTCTTTATAACATCTGGAGTATATGCAAATTGCCATTAGAAAAAGTGAAGCAGTAGACTTTGTAAAAATTAATATTTGTGTCATTCTCAAAACTTTTGGCCTTGACTGTACATTTAATGCAATAAACAACAAAAGAAGTATTGCAATTAATAAAATCATGAATAGGATACATAACAGAATTATGAAAAGAACTAAAATGATCCGTTTTATGAGCAAAGCAGCAAGCTTTGCATTTATTGGCTCCAGATTTGAAAAAACCTGTAACATTCAAACCAATTTTTTCAGGAATTTTCTCCAGCAACATTGCTCTGAAAAAGACTGGTCAGGACACCGGCACCTGGCCCCCAGCGACGAGAGGGAGTATGTCATTTTTTTTGCAGCAGCAGCGTGGCAGCATAAGGGACGTATACATGGGGCATAATCTGGAGCATATGGGGGCATAATCTGTGGAGCATATGGGGGCATAATCTGTGCAGCATATAGGGGCATAATCTGTGCAGCTATGGGGCATAATCTGTGGAGCATATGGGGCATAACTGTGGATCATATGGGGGGCATGATCAGGGGAGCATTGGGGGCATAATCTGTGCAGCATATGGGGGCATAATGTTGGGATCATACGGGGCAGTAAATCTGTGCAGTTTATGGGGGCCTAATCATCGAGCATATAGGGGCATAATCATTTTTTCACCCTAGGCTTATACAGAGTCAATAAGTTTTCCCTGTTTTTGTGGCAAAATTAGGGGGTCGGCTTATACACGGGTCAGCTTATACATGAGTAATACGGTAATTAAAACAACCTGTCTATATTGCAAACTATATTGGGTCTAAAGGTAATGGGAGAATTTGAGATATTGAATTTATTGTTTTCTTTTTTTTATTTTTTTAAAAAGTCGTTCCCGTTTGATAATATTTACTCTTTCCATAGCTTTATTAAGATTATCACCAGTATAGCCCTTCATAGATAATTTGTTGCGACTATATCAGATTCTTTTGAGAAAACATCCTCACTAGTACAATTCTGTTTTTAAATCTGATAAGTTCCCCAAAAGGGAGATTTTTTATTACATGTGGGGGATGGCAGGAATTGGCCATAAGAGTAGAGTTGCTTGCTATGGTTTTTCATATTGTGATAAGGCAACTATATGATTAATTGGACATTTCCAAAGTCCAATCCAAAAAATTATAGAACATTCATGAAAAAAATAAGTAAATTTTAGATTAAATTGTATTTCACCAATATACTCCTTAAATTTAACGACCAAACCATATGATGTTTTTAACAACGGATTTTTTTTCATTGTACAAAAACAATTAATTCCTCCCAATGACACGTAAGATGTTGCCAGTGAGGGTGAGATTTGGCCCCCATGCTGCACACCCGTCTTCTGTAAAAAAAAAAAAAAAAAAAAACTATTATCAAAGGAAAAATAATTATGTTTTAATAAAAAAATCCGTTGCTGACAAAAGGAATTCATTAATTTCCACATCATAAATGCTGTACTTACCCAGGTGATATGCTTCAGTACCTTTGAATGGCAAAAAAACTATAAATGGTTATCATGTGATGTCATAGGCTAGTATCCTTCTATTGTTCATGATACTGCAATGACCAGCCTAGCATATCACCGGATAAGTACAGCATTTAGGATGTGGAAATTAACCCCTTCACCCCAAGGGTGTTTGCAACGTTAATGACCGGGCCAATTTTTACAATTCTGACCACTGTCTCTTTATGAGGTTTATAACTCTGGAACGCTTCAACGGATCTTCGCGATTCTGACATTGTTTTCTCGTGACATATTGTACTTCACGTTAGAAGTATAATTTCTTCGATATAACTTGCGTTTATTTTTGAAAAAAAACACAAATATGGCGAAAATTTTTTCAAACTTTGAATTTTTTTTCCCTTAAAACAGAAAAATATGTCACACAAAATAGTTAAGAAATAACATTTCCCACATGTCTACTTTACATCAGCACAATTTTGGGAACCAACATTTTTTTTTGTTAGGAAATTATAAGTGTTAAAAGTTGACCAGTGATTCTCATTTTTACAACAAAATTTACAAAGCCATTTTTTTAGGGACCACCTCATATTTCAAGTCACTTGACAGGTCTATATAGCGAAAATACAAAAAAGTGACACCATTCTAAAAAGTGCACCCCTCAAGGTACTCAAAACCACATTCAAGAAGTTAATAACCTTCAGGTGCTTCACAGGAGCGAAGCAACGTGGAAGGAAAAAATTAATATTTAACTTTTTTGCCACAAAAAATGATCTTTACAACTTTTTTTTTTTTTGACAAGGGTAAAAGGAGAAAATGGGCAGATAAAGTTTTGTGCAATTTCTCCTGAGTACGCCAATACCCTATATGTGGGGAAAACCACTGTTTGGGCACACGGCAGAGCTCGTAAGGGAAGGGCGCCGTTTGACTTTTTCAAACTAAAAATGGCTGGAGTTGAGATTGACGCAATGTCATGTTTGGAGAGCCCCTGATGCGCCTAAGCAGTGGAAACCCCCACAAGTGACACCATTTTGGAAACTAGACCCCCTAAGGAACTATCTAGATCTGTTGTGAGCATTTTGAACCCCAAAGTGTTTCACAAAAGTTTATAATGCCTGGTGGTGAAAAAAAAAAAAAACATTTTTTCCACAAAAAATGATTTTTTAGTCCCAAATTTTGATTTTTCCCAAGGAAATTGGACCCCAAAAGTTGTTGTCCAATTTGTCCTGAGTGTACGTTGATACCCCATATGTGGGGGGGGGAAACTGTTTTGGGCGCACGGCAGGCTTGGAAAGGAAGCAGTAACGTTTTGGAATGCAAACATTGATGGGGGTCAGTTCCGTTTGTAGTGCCCCAGATGAGCCTAAACCAGTGGAAACCCCCACAAAGTGACCCATTTTGGAAGCTAGACCCCCTAAGGAACTTATTCTAGATCTTTAGTGAGCACTTTAACCCCAAGTGCTTCACACAAATTTATAATGCCGGGCATGAAAAATAAAAAATCCTATTTTTTTTCCCACAAAAATTATCTCTTAATCACTAATTTTTTATTTTCCCATAGGTAACAGGAGAAATTGGACCTCAAAAGTTGTTTTCCAATTTGTCCTGAGTACGCTGTACCCATATGTGGGGGGGAACCCTGTTTGGGCGCATGGCAGAGCTCGGAATGGAAGGAGCACCATTTGACTTTTCCAACCAAATTGGCTGGAATTGAGATTGGACGCCATGTTGCATTTGGAGAGTCCCTGATGTGCCTAAACAGTGGAAACCCCCCACAAGTGACCCCATTTGGGAAACTAAACCCCCCTAAGGAACTTATCTAGATCTTTGGTGAGCATTTGAAACCCCCAAGTGCTTCACACAAGTTTATACGTAAGCCGTAAAATTAAAAAATCATATTTTTTCCACAAAATTGATCTTTTCACCCCAATTTTTTATTTCACAAGGGTAACAAGACTCCAAAAGCTATTGTGCAATTTGTCCTGAGTACGCTGATCACCACATATGTGGGGGTAAACCACTGTTTGGGTGCATGGCCAGAGTTTGGACGGAAGGAGCGCAGTTTGACTTTTTCAACGCAGAATTGGCTGGATGCCATGTTGTGTTTGGAGAGCTCCTGATCTGCTAAACAGTGGAAACCCCCCACAAATGACACCATTTTTGGAAACTAGACCCCTCAGGAACTTATCTAGGATATGTGGTGAGCACTTTGAACCCCAAAGTGCTTCACAGAATTTTATAACGTACAGCCGTAAAAATAAAAAACCTTTTTTTTTTTTTTTACAAAAATTATTTTTTTCGCCCCCAATATTTTATTTTCACAAGGGTAACAGGAGAAATTGGACACTAAAAGTTGTTGTCCAATTTGTCCGAGTACGCTGATACCCAACATGTGTGAGAAAACAACTGTATGGGTGCACGTCTGGGCTCGGAAGGGAAGTAGTGACGTTTTGGATTGCAGACTTTGATGGAATGGTCTGGGGCGTCATGTCGCATTTGGAGAGCCCCTGATGCGCCTAAACAGTGGAAACCCCCACAAGGACCCCATTTTGGAAAATAGACCACACAAGGAACTTATCTGATGTGTGGTGAGCGCTATGAAGCCCAAGTGCTCACAGAAAATTTATACATACAGCCGTAAAAACAAAAAAATCATTTTTTTTTTTTACAAAAATGATTTTGTCGCCCCCAGTTTTTTATTTTCCCAAGGGTAACAGAAGAAATAGGACAAATTGCACAATAACTCTTGTGGTCCAGAGTACGCTGATACCCATATGCGGGGTAAAACTACTGTTTGGGCGCATGGCAGAGCTCAGAAGTGAAGGAGCACCGTTTGACTTTTTCAACGCAGAATTGGCTGGAATTGAGATCAGACGCCATGTCCACATTTGGAGAGCCCCTGATGTGCCTAAACAGCAGAAACCCCCCAATTCTAAACTCCAACCCTAACCATAACACACCCCTAACCCTAATCCCAACCCTAATCCTAACGTTAGCGCCAACTCTAACCCTAACTTTAGCCGCAACCCTAACCCTAATGGGAAAATGGAAATAAATACATTTTTTTAATTTTATTATTTTTCCCTAACTAAGGGGTGATAAAGGGGGGTTTGATTTACTATTTATAGCGGGTTTTTGTGATTGGCAGCTGTCACGCTAAAAGACGCTTTTTATTGCAAAAAGTAGTTTTTTGCATCACCACATTTTGAGAGCTATAATATTTGCATATTTTGGCCCACAGAGTCATGTGAGGTCTTATTTTTTGCGGGACGAGGTGACATTTTTATTAGTATCATTTTTGAGCAAGTGACGTTTTTTGATCGCTTTTTATTTCGATTTTTGGGAGGTTGGAATGAACAAAAATCAGCAATTCATGAATTTCTTTTGGGGGAGGCGTTTATACCGTTCCGCGTGTGGTAAAATTGATAAAGCAGTTTTATTCTTTGGGTCAGTACGATTATGGCGATACCTCATTTATATCATTTTTTTATGTTTTTGGCGCTTTTATAGAATAAAACAATTTTATATAAAAATCATTATTTTTGCATCGCTTTATTCTGCGAGCTATAACTTTTTTATTTTTTCGCTGATGATGCTGTATGATGGCTCGATTTTTGCGGGACAATATGACGTTTTCAGCGGTACCATGTTTATTTATATCGGTCTTTTTGATCGCGTGTTATTCCACTTTTTGTTCGGCAGTATGATGATAAAGCATTGATTTTTTGCTTCGTTTTTTTTTTTTAAGGGGTTCACTAAAGGGGTTAACTAGTGGGACAGTTTTATAGGGGGGGTCGTTACGGACGCGGCGATACCAAATATGTGTACTTTTATTGTTTTGTTTTTTTTATTTACAGGAAGAAATAAATTTATTGGGGAATATTTTATTTTTTTAATGATTTTTTTTACCACTTTTTATTTTTATTTTTATTTACTTTTTTACTTTGTCCCAGGGTGGGACATCACTGTATTTTATCAGATCGCTGGTGTGACAGTGTGCACAGCACTCTGTCACACCAGCGATCGCTCTGGCATCGCTGCAGGCTTCCTCGGCGACTGCTCTCAGCAGGCGCTGAGGAAGCCGCCTCCCTGCAGGACCCCGGTGCCATACTGGATCCGGGGACCTGGAGGGAGGACGGACCCTCGGAACAGAGCGACACATCGCGCTGCACTGAGGGTCACAGGGGAGCGCGCAGGGAGCCCCCACCCTGCGCGATCCTCCCCTGTGCCCAGGGTACACCGCGATAATGTTTGATCGCGGCGTGCCAGGGGTTAATGTGCCGGGAGCGGTCGTGACCACTCCTGACACATAGTGCTGGGTGTCAGCTGTGATATACAGCTGACACCCGGCCGCGATCAGCTACGCTCCCCCCGGGAGCGCAGCTGATCGCCCATGACGTACTATTCCGTCCATGGGAATTAGGTCCAGGTCACATGGACAGAATAGTACGTCTGATGGCAGAGAGGGGTTAATGAATTCCTTTTGTCAGCAACAGATTTTTTATTAAAACATAATTATTTTTCCTTTGATAATAGTTTTTTTTTACAGAAGACGGGCATCAGCAAGGGGGCCAAATTCTCACCCTCACTGGCTAACATTGTTATGTGTCATTGGGAGTAATTGTTTTTGTACAATGAAAAAAATTCGTATTAAAAACATTATATGGTTTGGTCGTTATATCGACGACCTCCTCCTAGTTTGGGATGGCACGCAGGAGGAAGCCGTTAAATTTATGGAGTATATTGGTGAAAATCTATTTAATTTAAAATTTACTTATTTTTTTCATAAGTGTTCTATTATTTTTTTTGGATTTGACTTTGACTGGAAATGTCATTAACCCCTTAACCCCCAAGGGTGGTTTGCACGTTAATGACCAGGCCAATTTTTACAATTCTGACCACTGTCTTTTTATGAGGTTATAACTCTGGAACGCTTCAACGGATCTTCGCGATTCTGAGAATGTTTTCTCGTGACATATTGTACTTCACATTAGTGGTAAAATTTCTTCGATATACCTTGCAATTATTTTTGAAAAAACGCAAATATGGCGAAAATTTTGAAAATTTTGCAATTTTCAAACTTTGATTTTTTTTTCCCTTAAAACAGAGAAATATGTCACACAAAATAGTTAAGAAATAACATTTCCCACATGTCTACTTTATATCAGCACATTTTTGGAACCAAAATTTTTTTTTCTTAGGAAAATATAAGGGTTAAAATTTGACCAGCGATTTCTCATTTTAAAACAAAATTTACAAAGCCATTTTTTTAGGGACCACCTCACATTTGAAGTCACTTTGAGGGGTCTATATAGCAGAAAATACCCAAAAGTGACACCATTCTAAAAAGTGCACCCCTCAAGGTACTCAAAACCACATTTAAGAAGTTTATTAACCCTTCAGGTACTTCACAGGAGCTGAAGCAACGTGGAAGGAAAAAATGAATATTTAACTTTTTAGCCACAAAAATTATCTTTTACAAACTTTTTTTTATTTTCACAAGGGTAAAAGGAGAAAATGGGCAGATAAAGTTGTTGTGCAATTTCTCCTGAGTACGCCAATACCCCATATGTGGGGGAAAACCACTGTTTGGGCACACGGCAGAGCTCGTAAGGGAAGGAGCGCCATTTGACTTTTCCAAACTAAAATTGGCTGGAGTTGAGATTGGACGCCATATCGAGTTTGGAGAGCCCCTGATGCGCCTAAACAGTGGAAACCCCCCACATGTGACACCATTTTGGAAACTAGACCCCCTAAGGAACATATCTAGATCTGTTGTGAGCATTTTGAACCCCCAAGTGTTTCACAAAAGTTTATAATGCCTGGGTGTGGAAAAAAAAAACAATTTTCCAGAAAAATTATTTTTTTAGTCCCAAATATTTGATGTTTCCCAAGGAAATTGGACCCCAAAAGTTGGTGTCCAATTTGTCCTGAGTACACTGATACCCCATATGTGGAGGGGGAAACTTTTTGGGCACACGGCAGGGCTTGGAAAGGAAGCAGTAACGTTTTGGAATGCAAACGTTGAAGGGGGTCATGTTCCGTTTGTAGTGCCCCAGATGAGCCTAAACAGTGGAAACCCCCCACAAGTGACCCCATTTTGGACACTAGACCCCCTAAGGAACTTATTTAGATCTTTGGTGAGCACTTTGAACCCCCAAGTGCTTCACACAAGTTTATAATGCCCGGGCATGAAAATAAAAAATCCTATTTTTTTCCCACAAAAATTATCTTTTAGTCACTAATTTTTTATTTTCCCAAGGGTAACAGGATAAATTGGACCTCAAAAGTTGTTGTCCAATTTGTCCTGTGTACGCTGATACCCCATATGTGGGGGGGAACCACTGTTTGGGCGCACGGCAGAGCTCGGAATGGAAGGAGCACCATTTGACTTTTTCCAACCAAAATTGGCTGGAATTGAGATTGGACGCCATGTTGCATTTGGAGAGTCCCTGATGTGCCTAAACAGTGGAAACCCCCCACAAGTGACCCCATTTGGTAAACTATACCCCCTAAGGAACTTATCTATATCTTTGTTGAGCAATTTAAACCCCCAAGTGCTTCACACAAGTTTATAACGTAGAGCCGTAAAATTAAAAAATCATATTTTTTCCACAAAATTGATCTTTTTACCCCAATTTTTATTTTCCCAAGGGTAACAAGACTCCAAAAGTTATTGTGCAATTTGTGCTGAGTACACTGATACCCCATATGTGGGGGTAAACCACTGTTTGGGTGCATGGCAGAGTTTGGAAGGGAAGGAGCGCCGTTTGACTTTTTCAACGCAGAATTGGCTGGATGCCATGTCGTGTTTGTAGAGCTCCTGATCTGCCTAAACAGTGGAAACCCCCGACAAATGACACCATTTTGGAAACTAGACCCCTCAAGGAACTCATCTAGATGTGTGGTGAGCACTTTGAACCCCAAAGTGCTTCACAGAAGTTTATAACGTACAGCCGTAAAATAAAAAATCTTTTTTTTTTTTTTTTTTACAAAAATGATTTTTTTCGCCCCCAATATTTTATTTTAACAAGGGTAACAGGAGAAATTGGACCCCAAAAGTAGTTGTCCAATTTGTCCTGAGTACGCTGATACCCAATATGTGAGAGAAAACTACTGTATGTTAATAAACACCAGCACAGCCCTGTAATGGAGGTGCACCAGTAGGTTCCCAGGCCGTAATAATTTGAATGAAAAGCTGGGCACACTCGTATGGGTGAGCAAAAAAGGTAATAGTTTAATGCACGTACAGTAGTTACAAAATCAGACGTTTCGGTCTATCTCGACCTTCATCAGTGAACTACAAAGACAGAGTAAAACTAATAGTGATGCATGAAATAAGGTATATACAGTAGGAAGTAATAATGGCGGTCATATATAATAAGCAGTATAACTTTAGGATAACCACAACATCATGCCTCAGCAAAAATAACAAAGAAGAGAATCTTTTATGATATAAAGAAATTCAGGACATATGTGGACATACCTAGGTGAAGGTGACAGGCATCTTAGGTCTTATAATGGTTAGAAACTGATTGTTTGTAATCTGGAAAGCATAAATGTAGTGCTCTCATAATCAGCAAAAGGTTTGTGCACAGTGCTAAAGAGATATAATTACCAGATAAAACATACCACAAATATAAGATGGTGAAAGCGTGGTTATGCTGTGGTGTATAATTGAAAGTAGAGGATTAGTGTAAAGTATACACCCCCAAACCATCACGTTTTAAAAGAAATGTAACGTACCGGAGTGCAGGTCACTTGTTGTAAAATAATAGTAAGGCAGTTTTGTGCTGTGAAGACAATATAGTGGCCTAATCATCACTGTGAATGAAGACACCTTCAGAGCAACTAATTGGTGCGGACGCAATCGGACTTACCGATACCGGAAGTAAGTGTTACGGCCTGGGAACCTACTGGTGCACCTCCATTACAGGGCTGTGCTGGTGTTTATTAATCTACAGTTTACCCTTACACCAAGCACGCCCTTTCTTGGCCATGTCCTCATTTACTTTCTCCTATAACCCAGAGGAGACCTCCAATATCATTGCCTTATCGAAAGTATCAAGCGACTTTCTTAAAATCCCCCCCAGCGAAACCAGAGGTCGTGACTGGGAACGGGAACTTCGGCACCACACGGGTTTGGAACTACATGGGGCAACCCTTACTGAGTATCTTAAAGCCCAACGCATTCCACGGGGTCTCCGGGTAGCACTTCGCCCCACACTCTTTAGTGACTCTGCAGATTTTTGTTCCAAATTTGAACTTATATTAAACAAATGTTCTTTTGATCTCATGGTCCTGACATTGGAGTACCTCCATAAAGAGATCATCGCCAGCGAAGAAAAGATCAAAAACCTTGAAAGCCAGCTCCTTGCAACTACCTCTGCAGAAGACTTCAGCACGCTTAAAAAGAAGGTTGAAGATAACATCACCCAACACCGACGTGATATAGAACAACGGAAACGTCTGAAGTTCCAGCGTGACCAAGAGGATTATGAATTAGATAGGGTCTACAAATGGCGGGACAGACCCTTCTCCAAAAAATCCTCAACAAGACTCACTTATCGTTCCTCACCAGAAGCATCCACCTCCGGTTCAGATCTGGAGAGATCAGACAGAAATACCTATCAAGACCGTTTTTTAGGCCGACCAAGACGTTCACAAAGAAGAAGAGGCCCAGGCGGGGGAATAGAAGGTCCAAGAAACATGGACTCGACCCGGGTGACGCGCTCCCAGGCAACAACTCGTTGGTGGTAAATATCTCTTCCAAATCACTAGGCATAGCTGAACATTCAGTCCTACAGAAAGGACTGTCTTTTTGTCCTAGCTATAAGAACAGTACATTTAATCTTGATATGGACCTCCAACGCTTCTATAGACGTTTACGATTGAAAGTATTCTTTTCCAATCAAGTAAATACCCCTGACCCATCTTTACCAACACCAGACTGTATTACTGCCGATAGCCTAGGCTTACGCTCTAAAAGCAACTTTAAACCACCTCCCGGGTCCCATGCTTTGGAAACCTTTGTCAAGTTTGTTGACACATCTTTCCAACAACTTCGCCAAGATACGAATCGAGGCCGTATATATTATCCTGCCAATTTATCTCCCCTGGATAGACAGGCATTAAAATGCTTACAACAATCTAAAGACATTATAATCAAACCAGCTGATAAGGGAGGGGCCATCGTTATTATGGACAAATCCCTATACATTAACGAGGTACATCGCCAGCTAGGCGATACTACCACATATAGGAAACTATCAGGAGATCCGACTGCACAAATTCAAAACGACATCCAAAAGATTTTGGATCATTTCATTACAATAGGTTTTTTGGATCAGAAGACGAGCGAATTTCTCGTTAAAAAACATCCTATCACGCCCGTCTTCTATACCCTCCCAAAGATCCACAAAAACCTATGGAACCCCCCGGGCCGCCCAATAGTCGCTTCCACTGACTCCGTCCTTTCTCCTCTTTCCATCTATCTGGAGAAAATTATTACCCCTTTAATCAAAAATACCGCCTCTTTTCTCCTTGACACTGGCTCCTTCCTTTGTATGATTCAATCTATTACCCCCATACCACCAGAGGCCATATTAGTCTCCTTCGATGTAAGAGACCTTTACACCTCCATCCCACACACCGAAGGAATAGCCTCCACAAGACACTTACTATCAAATTCCAACTTACTTCCTGATCAGATTAATTTGTGCTGTGAACTACTGACTGTAGTACTGACAAAAATTTTTTTCCTATTTGAGGATGATTATTATTTGCAAATCAAAGGCACAGCCATGGGCTCGAATGTGGCGCCTCCCTATGCCAATGCTTATATGGCCCACTTCGAGGATACCCTCATCTATCATCATGATCTCTTCCGCACCAACATCTTGGTGTGGAGGAGATACATAGATGATATCTTTTGCGTGTGGAATGGCAATTTGACCTCCCTGGATATCTTCTTCAATTTTCTAAAAACCTCATGGCCAGGTCTTGATTTTACTATGACCCACGACCTACATCGACTTAGTTTTCTGGACACCTTGGTACTTAAAGATACCCTTGGCAATCTATCTACTGATCTTTACTCTAAGCCAACGGATAGAAATAGCCTATTACACTTCTCCAGTTTCCATCCACAAAAGATGAAGGAATCCATTCCACAATCACAGATACAACGTGTGACAAGAATAGTCTCAGATTTGGATACCCGTTCTCTTCGTGTACAAGAGATGCAGTCCAAGTTCCTTAATAGGGGCTACCCACCACACACCGTAAGGTGTAACCCCCCACATACTAGGATCACTGGTAACGACACCAGTATACGCATCCCTTTTGTACATGAGTTCCATCCTGCAGCGTACAAAATACACACAAGCATACGTAAATACTGGCACATCCTACAAACGGCTTATCCAACTATTGAAGCCTTCAAAAAGCCTTTTCTACCATGTTTCAAAAGAGCACGCAATATACGTGACAAATTGGTCCGTGCTGACCTGGGCTCAAAAAAACCGACTACCATACAAAGATTCCTGTCAACCCCAAAAATGGGTACATTTCCCTGTCTTAATTGCAATCAATGCAATAATATTCTCAGGGGTAATGCAATCTACCATCCACACACGGGTAAACGCTACAACATTGACCAGTATTTCACCTGCAACTCGAACTTCGTTGTATACTTGATCAAGTGCCCGTGTGGTCTCTTATACGTTGGGGAGACTACCCAGAGCATTAAAAATAGGATTTCAAAGCACAAATCGACTATCCGTTGCAAGGATTTATTCCTACCCATTCCACAGCATTTCATCTCCAAAAGCCATAACATATCCCAATTGCGTTTTCAGGTACTGGAACATGTACCTATGCCACGACGAGGAGGTGACCGTATTACTTTACTTAAGCGTAGAGAGGCTTATTGGATACATGAATTAGACACTTTGCATCCCAAGGGACTCAATAAAGATTATGATCTTTGTGCTTTTCTGTGAATCATGAAGGTGACAGTGCTATATTTTACCAATGTTACTCAATTTATTCTGCTTATCTTTGTCAATGTACTCATATTTTGTATTCGTAAATATTACTAATATTATTCCTTTACCTTACAGAATCATCCTCATTGACTATCTCACACAGCTTTGTTTTCATCACTGAGCATTATCTTCACCCTCTGATCAATATGTCGCCTGTGACACGCAAGCATATCCTTATGGAACGCAAATCAGCGACACTCCCACCTGTGGAACGCACCACGCCCACTCTCGTGGAACGCTTACTCCACTTCCGGTTTACAGCACTTCCGGTATCGCCATGCACTGCTTTGACCCTAACACACGATACTCCCTATATATAGATGCACGCTGCATACCAGCGGCCCCTCTTGACTAGCGGTGGATGCCGCGTCTGGAGCAGCACAGCACACAGCCTCCTTACTTCCGGGATCGGTAAGTCCGATTGCGTCCGCACCAATTAGTTGCTCTGAAGGTGTCTTCATTCACAGTGATGATTAGGCCACTATATTGTCTTCACAGCACAAAACTGCCTTACTATTATTTTACAACAAGTGACCTGCACTCCGGTACGTTACATTTCTTTTAAAACGTGATGGTTTGGGGGTGTATACTTTACACTAATCCTCTACTTTCAATTATACACCACAGCATAACCACGCTTTCACCATCTTATATTTGTGGTATGTTTTATCTGGTAATTATATCTCTTTAGCACTGTGCACAAACCTTTTGCTGATTATGAGAGCACTACATTTATGCTTTCCAGATTACAAACAATCAGTTTCTAACCATTATAAGACCTAAGATGCCTGTCACCTTCACCTAGGTATGTCCACATATGTCCTGAATTTCTTTATATCATAAAAGATTCTCTTCTTTGTTATTTTTGCTGAGGCATGATGTTGTGGTTATCCTAAAGTTATACTGCTTATTATATATGACCGCCATTATTACTTCCTACTGTATATACCTTATTTCATGCATCACTATTAGTTTTACTCTGTCTTTGTAGTTCACTGATGAAGGTCGAGATAGACCGAAACGTCTGATTTTGTGACTACTGTACGTGCATTAAACTATTACCTTTTTTGCTCACCCATACGAGTGTGCCCAGCTTTTCATTCAAAAAACTACTGTATGGGCGCATGTCGGGGCTCGGAAGGGAAGTAGTGACGTTTTGGATTGCAGACTTTGATGGAATAGTCTGGGGGCGTCATGTCGCATTTGGAGAGCCAATGATGCGTCTAAACAGTGGAAACCCCCACAAGTGACCCCATTTTGGAAAATAGACCCCTCAAGGAACTTATCTAGATGTGTGGTGAGCACTTTGAACCCCGAAGTGCTTCACAGAAGTTTATAACGTACAGCCGTAAAATAAAAAATCTTTTTTTTATTTTACAAAAATGATTTTTTCGCCCCCAATATTTTATTTTCACAAGGGTAACAGGAGAAATTGGACCCCAAAAGTTGTTGTCCAATTTGTCCTGAGTACGCTGATACCCAATATGTGGGAGAAAACTACTGTATGGGCGCACGTCGGGGCTCGGAAGGGAAGTAGTGACGTTTTGGATTGCAGACTTTGATGGAATGGTCTGGGGGCGTCATGTCGCATTTGGAGAGCCCCTGATGCGCCTAAACAGCGGAAACCCCCCAATTCTAACTCCAACCCTAACCCCAACACACCCCTAACCCTAGTCCCAACCCTAACCACAAACCTAACCCTAACACACCCCTAACCCTAATCCCAACCCTAACCCTAATCCTAACTTTAGCACCAACCCTAACCCTAACTTTAGCCGCAACCCTAACCCTAATGGGAAAATGGAAATAAATACATTTTTTTAATTTTATTATTTTTCCCTAACTAAGGGTGTGATAAAGGAGGTTTGATTTACTATTTATATCGGGTTTTTATGATTGGCAGCTGTCACACTAAAAGACGCTTTTTATTGCAAAAAATAGTTTTGAGAGCTATAATTTTTGCATATTTTGGCCCACAGAGTCATGTGAGGTCTTATTTTTTGCGGGTTTTTATTGGTACCATTTTTGAGCACGTGACATTTTTTGATCGCTTTTTATTTCGATTTTTGGGAGAATGAACAAAAATCAGCAATTCATGAATTTCTTTTGGGGTGGGTGTTAATACCGTTCAGCATGTGGTAAAATTGATAAAGCAGTTTTATTCTTCGGGTCAGTACGATTACGGCGATACCTCATTTATATAATTTTTTTATGTTTTGGCGCTTTTATAGAATAAAAACAATTTTATATAAAAAATTATTATTTTTGCATCGCTTTATTCTGCGAGCTATAACTTTTTTTTTTTTTTTTTTGCTGATGATGCTGTATTGCGGCTCGTTTTTTGTGGGACAAGATGACGTTTTCAGCGGTACCATGTTTATTTATATCGGTCTTTTTGATCGCGTGTTATTCCACTTTTTGTTCGGCGGTATGATGATAAAGCATTGATTTTTTGCTTTGTTTTTTTTTTTTTAAGGGGTTCACTAAAAGGGGTTAACATTGGACAGTTTTATAGGGGGGTTCGTTACGGACGCGGCGATACCAAATATGTGTGCTTTTATTGTTTTGTTTATTTTATTTACAAGAAGAAATGAATTTATTGGGGAATATTTTTTTTTTTTTTATGATTTTTTTAACACTTTTTATTTATTTTTTTTTTTAACTTTTTTACTTTGTCCCAGGGTGGGACATCACTGTATTTTATCAGATCGCTGGTCTCACAGTGTGCACAGCACTCTGTGAGACCAGCGATTGCTCTGGCATCGCTGCAGGCTTCCTCAGCGCCTGCTCTCAGCAGGCACTGAGGAAGCCGCCTCCCTCCAGGACAGCTCTCAATTATTAACCTGGCTTAAAGGGACCTTTCAATTGCAAGGTGCCTTTAACCCCTTATTAACCCATTCGACACCGCTACAGGGCAATGGGAATAGACGGGCAAAGTGCCAGAAAGGGCGAATCTAATTAGAGATTTGCCCTTTCTGGGGTGTCTGGGGGCAGATGTTATTAGCCAGGGGGGGCACAAAAAAATGTACCCTCCCTAGGCTATTATTATCTGCCCCCACTCGCTTGCTTTGTCTGTCTGGTGGAGAAAATACAGCGGGAGCCCACGCATTTTTTTTCAACGAATTTACACCTTTAATTAACCCCTACATGTCTGAAATTTTGCACAAATACACTTATGTAATTGTAAGTTAAAACCATATATCAAAATACATGAAATGACATGGTTAACTGTGTGGAAACAATGTATCATTTCATGTCGGCTTTTGTGATTTCACAAAAGCCGGCAATTGAATTAGCAGCTATTACAGTATGTAGAAGTGTATGAACTATAAATATATGTATATATATGTCACAATTACATATATATATATTGTAGAGTGGCAAAGGGTTGTGTTATAGACGGGAGGTATCTGGCTCAGAGATGCCTTGTATCTGTTATGTAGCCCAGTACACATTAGCCCTGGGTAGTGGCATCACTATAGCAGTGTATGTGGTTAAAGGACCTGTGATGATGTCACTACCACATGACCAGTCATGTGTTCTATGTTAGCTGGATGTCTGATATATAAATAAGCCGACTGCTGACCACAGGTGTGAGTGGCTGGAGGTGTGGAGACCTCCAGTGTGGGAGTTTATGAGGAGACCTCCAGTAAGTGTGCTGAAGAGAGTACTCGGTTAAGGTACTGCCACACTAAACTATCCCGCTAGCGATCACGATAACGACGCATACTAATGCTATCGCTAGCGGGATAGTTTCAATATCGCTAGTAGCGGCTTAATTTAGCGAAGTCGTTAAGGACGCTATCGCGGTTAGCGATCTCCTTAACGGCTTTAGCGGTACAAAATACCGCTAAATCGCTAAAAAAATGTGCCACACTCAGCGATATATACTTACCAGCGGGACGCCGACGATAAAAATAGGGTCCGGACCGATGTCAGCGACGAACGAGATCACAGCAGGATCTCAGCAGGGGCCACGTCGTTGCTACATGCCACACAGAACAACGTCACTAACGAGATCGCTAAATAGTGACGTTTTTTAGCGATCTCGTTAGCGACGCTGTTTAGTGTGGCATACCCTTTAGAGTACGAGGACTTTTATCTGTTTTCTGTTACTTTGTGCCAGAGAAGGCTGTTTTGTTTTCTGTTTGACAGCAAGTTTATGACGTCTTAATAAACTTGCTTAAAGAACCAGGAAGAGTCGCCCTCCTGCTTACCTCCGGTCGCACACCAGCGAGACCACATCCCTACAATTGGTGGAGACGTGCGAGCAGCGGTCCCAGCACAGAAGTGGGTGCTGCATGTCGTGGGTCAAGGTCATAGCAACCCAGCCAGCATTGCAGGAGAAAATGGAGGACCTGCTGAAGCACCTGGTCCAGGCGCAGGCACAGCAGCAAGAGACCAACAGATTGTTGGTGCAGCAAATACAACAAAGCCAGCAGGAACAACGGCAGCAGTTGCAGCTTCTGACAACTGCCATCCAGGGCAGGACGAGCGCCCCAACCCAGGTCGGGACGATGACAACCACATCAGGAAGGCGGTAAGACGCACCATACAGAAAATGACCCCCGGGGATGATGTGGAGGCGTTCCTGTCTGTTTTTGAGAGGGTTGCTGAAAGGGAAAGACTTCCCCCAGAGCAATGGGCAGAGGTACTGGCCCCATACCTGACAGGGGAGCCCCAAAAGGCGTACTTTGATTTAACTGTGCAGGACGCTCAGGAGTATCCTAAATTAAAGGTGGAGATCCTTGCACGGTTGGGGGTGACAATGACTGTCAGGGCACAGAGAGTGCACCGCTGGGAGTATCACCGGGACAAACCACCGCGTTCCCAAATGTTTGACCTGCTGCACCTCATCCAGAAATGGCTACAGCCAGAGTCCGCCACGCCAGCACAGATGGTGGAAAGAGTCCTAATGGATCGGTTTGTGCACTCCCTGCCCAGGCCCTGCAGACTTGGGTTGCCCAGGGTGATCCCCGGAGTGCCGATGAACTGGTCGGACTGGTCGAAAGGTACCAGGGGATGGAAGGTACCTTGGGGAAGCAGCCCATTCCGTACTGGGGGTCCCAGCAGGGGGCGGAGTCCCAAAAAGGGGTGGCGCATCCAAGGTCAAAAGGGGCGGGGGAGGTGGTGCCCAAGGTCCCTACGGGTGATGTTATCTGTTGGAGGTGTCACAGGCCAGGACATATAGCTGCACGGTGTCCCCAGACTACCGAGCAGATGGACTGCAGCATGGGACGTCGTATCTCATTCTATGCCGATCCAGTCTGCAGTGTGGATTCTATCCTGAACGAGGGGCCCAAGCATGTCCCGTGAGAGTGAATGGTCGAGTAGTAATGGCGCTGCTGGACTCCGGGAGTCTTGTGACCCTGGTGAGGGCGAATCTGCCTCTCAAACTACTCCCGGGGAAAAAGGTTGGCGTGCGATGCATACACGGCGATGCAAAGGACTACCCTATGGCCAGAGTGGACATTGAGACTGCGCTGGGCACTGAGTCCCATGAAGTCGGGGTGGTTCGGGACTTGTTGCACCCTATAATTATAGGCCGGGATTTTTGTTTATTCTGGGATCTGTGCTGAAAGTCTGCTGAGGTCACTAGCCAGAATAGGGAACCAGTAAGCCCTAATCAGGTAGCACCATACCCAGAGGAAGACAGGTTTCCTTTTTGTGTCCTGGTAGGAGATGAGGAAGAAGTGTCTCCTGCATCTGACATTCCAGAGTTAGGGGTGGCCAGTGAGAATTTTGGGACTGCCCAACACAGGGACCCAACTCTGAAGGAAGCCTTCAATAATGTCACTGTCATTGATGGGGTTGCACAGGAACCGGGGGGCCGACACCAGATTTCCATACTTTATGCTGAGTGGGGAGCTGTTGTATCGGGTCACGAAAATAAGGGAGGAGTTGGTGGAGCAGTTGCTAGTACCCGGGTCCTATAGACGGAAGGTGTTGGATATGACCCATTCACACATCTTGGGGGGACACCTAGGGGTAGACAAAACACAGGAACGGATTATTCAAAGATTCTATTGGCCTGGATGTCACCGGGAGATAGTAAACTATTGCAGGTCCTGCCCTATATGTCAGTTAACTGCCCTACCTCTCATTTCCGGAACCCCTGGTGCCACTGCCCATTATTGAAGTGCCATTTGAGAGAATTGCCATGGACTTGGTCGGTCCCCTAGTTAAATCAGCCCGGGGCCATCAGTATATATTAGTCATCCTGGACTATGCCACACGCTATCCGGAGGCAATTCCCCTGAGAAATTCTTCAGCGAAGAGCATAGCCCGCGAGTTGGTACATGTGTTTTCCCGGACAGGCTTGCCGAAGGAGATCCTGACCGACCAAGGGACACCGTTCATGAGTAAAGTAATGCAGGAGTTGTGCAGGGTCCTGCAAATCTCTCAGTTGAGGACCTCGGTGTACCATCCTCAGTCAGATGGCCTTGTGGAGAGATTCAACAAGACCCTAAAGAGCATGCTAAGAAAAGCCATAGAAAAGGATGGCAGAGACTGGGACTGTCTCTTACCCTACCTGATGTTTTCCATCCGTGAAGTTCCTCAGGCCTCCACGGGGTTCTCACCGTTTGAGCTTCTGTATGGCCGACATCCGCGAGGTCTCCTGGATATCGCCAAGGAAACCTGGGAAGCCGAAGTGACGCCCCACCGAAGCGTTATTGAGCATGTGGCCCTGATGCAACAGAGGATTGCGAAGGTGATGCCAATTGTGAAGGAACACCTCCTTCAGGCACAAGAAGCCCAGGCCAGGGTTTACAACCGATCAGCCAGAGTGAGACAGTTCAATCCGGGAGACCGAGTGCTCGTGCTAGTTCCAACGGTGGAAAGCAAGTTCTTGGCCAAATGGCAAGGGCCGTACGAGGTGATGGAGAAGCTTGGTGAAGTAAACTATATGATTCACCAACCCGGAAGACGGAAACCAAACCAGGTGTACCATGTCAACCTCCTCAAGCCATGGCATGATAGAGAGTCAGCTGAAACTCCGTGCTTGCTGGGCCACTCAGAAGGTGACGTTGAAGGGGTTACGATAGCAGAGACCCTATCAAAGGACCAGAAACAGCAATGCCGGGAGTTGCTCCAGAGGAACAGGGACCTGTTTTCAGATTTGCCAGGGCGCACGAAGGTCATAGAGCAAGAAGTTCTGACAGAGCCACATGTGCGGGTGAATGTGAAGCCCTATCGAATCCCTGAGGCCCGTCGAGAAGTAATCTCCAAGGAGGTGGAGCGTATGTTGAAGCTCGGAGTCATTGAGGAATCCAAGAGCGGTTGGGCGAGTCCTATCGTCTTGGTCCCGAAACCTGATGGAGAATGGAGATTCTGCAATGATTATAGGAAGCTGAATGAGGTCTCCAAGTGTGACGCATATCCCATGCCACGCGTTGATGAGCTCATCGAAAGACTTGGACCCGCCAGGTACATAACCACCTTGGATTTGACGAAAGGATACTGGCAGATTCCCATGGCCCAGGAAGCCAAGGAGAAAACGGCGTTTTCAACACCAGACAGATGCTTCCAGTATGTCGGATGCCGTTTGGCCTGCAGGGAGCGCCAGCGACTTTTCAGAGAGCCATGGATAGGATTCTGGCACCTCATAAGCAATACGCCGCTGCGTACCTGGATGATATCGTTATTTTCAGCCCGGACTGGGAGAGTCATCTGGGAAAGGTCCAAGCAGTGTTTGATGCTATAAGAGAAGCAGGGTTTACAATAAACCCGAAGAAGTGTGCCTTGGGGAAGGAAGAGGCCAAGTACCTTGGATATGTAGTAGGTCGTGGAGGAATAAAACCCCAAATCAATAAAATCGAGGCGATTCAAACATGGCCAAGACCGTTGTCCAAGAAACAAGTGAAAGCCTTCCTGGGGATTGTCGGGTACTACAGGAGATTCATCCCAAACTTCGCCACGAGGGCTGCCCCTCTGACTGATCTGCTGAAAGGGACCAAATCAGTGATGGTAAAATGGTCTGAAGAAGCAGAGTTGGCCTTCCAAGAAATGAAAGGGGCCCTGTGTAAACAACCGGTCCTGATAGCCCCAGACTTTAAGAAGGAGTTTGTTCTTCAAACAGATGCCTCAGATGTCGGATTGGGAGCAGTTCTGTCACAGGAGATACATGGGGAGGAGCATCCAGTCCTTTACCTGAGCAGGAAGCTATCTTCGTGTGAGAAAATTACTCTGTCGTGGAGAAGGAGTGCTTGGCCATAAAATGGGCAGTGGACACCTTACGGTACTATCTAGTGGGACGAAAGTTTAGATTGATATCTGACCATGCCCCACTCAGATGGATGAGGGAAACCAGGGGTAGAAATGCAAGGGTCACCATCTGGTTCTTAGCCCTGCAGGACTTTAGTTTTCAGGTAGAACACAGGGCCGGGAAGCTACACGGTAATGCTGATGCCCTCTCAAGAATCCCGTGTCTAGTGGGAGAAAGTGCCAAGCCCCACGGCTTTAGGCAGAGGGGGGAGGTATGTAGAGTGGCAAAGGGTTGTGTTATAGACGGGAGGTATCTGGCTCAGAGATGCCTTGTATCTGTTATGTAGCCCAGTACACATTAGCCCTGGGTAGTGGCATCACTATAGCAGTGTATGTGGTTAAAGGACCTGTGATGATGTCACTACCACATGACCAGTCATGTGTTCTATGTTAGCTGGATGTCTGATATATAAATAAGCCGACTGCTGACCACAGGTGTGAGTGGCTGGAGGTGTGGAGACCTCCAGTGTGGGAGTTTCTGAGGAGACCTCCAGTGTGTGTGCTGAAGAGAGTACTCGGTTAGAGTACGAGGACTTTTATCTGTTTTCTGTTACTTTGTGCCAGAGAAGGCTGTTTTGTTTTCTGTTTGACAGCAAGTTTATGACGTCTTATTAAACTTGCTTAAAGAACCAGAAAGAGTCGCCCTCCTGCTTACCTCCGGTCGCACACCAGCGAGACCACATCCCTACAATATATAATATATATATATATATATATATATATATATATATGTATTCTATGTGTGTATATGTATTGTTTCTATTCTTTATTAAAGCTGTCAGTGTGATTTTACAGTAATGCCAGGGATGAATTAGCGGCTATTATACTATGTAGAAGTGTATGACCTATAAATATATTATATATATATATATTATATATATATATAATTATTTGCTTTTTGTGTACATTTTTTTTTACAATGTGATTTTTACATGACTTTTTACATAGAGATAACTGCTCTATGTAAAACTTCATGTTAAAATCGCATTGCATACAGATGGAAAACTGATGGAAAACTGACAGAAAACGCATGGTGCGATTTAAAATTCGCATCAAAATCGCATGCCTTTTTACAACAAATGTACCGTTTTTTTCCTGCAGAAAACGGACCGATTTTTTTCCAGCCAGTGAGTATGAGCCCTAAAAATCAGAATCAGACGTCACCTTGCAGATATAAGCAATCCGGATGCTTTTTCTCCATCTGCGGCTTCACGTCATTTTATTACTTGCCACAATAGAGCGGTTAACTCTTTCTTGTTTCATGCAATTGAAAAAGTGCACAAACCTCGTAGAGGTGGCAATTACAAATACAAAATTACTTGGGAGAGAATCTTTTTGGATTTTCACTTTAAACACCAGGGTTCCCTCAGGTCTGAATGCCAGACAAGACCTTATAAAACACTATTAATTTAGCAATTCATGAAACTGCATTTGATGTCATTCTAGTATATTGTTATTTTTTGTTATTAATTTTTGTGTTTTTCATGTATGTTTTTATGCATATTTTCTTTTTCTTTTTTGTATTTGTTGTAGCGATACTAATGGCCGCATAGTTAATGGGAGGTATGTATCACAGGGATGGCAGCTCCCTGTGATGTAGCCCGGAGTGTTTTTTCTGCAGTGTAAGCAAATTCTAAGTAGTTGTTGCTCACATTTGGGCCGGGCTACGGGTAGCTCAGAGAGTTGGGAGGGTTGGGCTACCCAATTTACCTCGCTCAATGGTGAGGGGGGCTCACTGTACCCCGTTTTGCCTGAAGATAGGTCTGTGGTTGTGAATTTTGAGGACCTGTGGTAAGGTCATGATCATATGACTAGCCAGGTGATAGGTAACTGGGAGTTGTTACAGCTATCTAAGAAAGGTGTGTTGCACATGTGAGTGAGTGTGTTGGGAGTCTGTCAGTCTGGACAGAGCTCCCATGTTTCCAGGCTGGACGTCGCACATACTGGGGAAGCAGTGCTGGCGAGTCTGAGCCAGAGGAATGGACGGTCTTGAAAACCGTGAGTGATACTTAACCGGGTCAGTGAGAAGTATATATTGGATACCTTTGCGGATAAGAGGAATCTGAGAACCTGTGCAGCCAACAGGTAACGGAACGGAGTCCGTGTTATACTGACCGGGTCAGTGAGAAGTATTTGTGAGAAAAAGACTGTTTTAATTGATGCTTATGGGATACCTCTGAGGACAAGAGGCGTCCAGGAACCTGTGTGGTGATCCAGCAGGTAACGGTCTTGACAACCGTGAGTTATGCTGACCGGGGTCAGTGAGAAGTATTTGTGAAGAAGAGACTGTATTTTGTGCTATGTTTACTGGATACCTCTGAAGTTAAAAGGGATCTGAGAACCTGTGTGGCCGACACCAGCAGGTAACGGACAGGAGTCCGTGTTATACTGATCGGGATCAGTGAGAGACTGTTGTGAATGTGCTAGAAATGAATTCTGAGCAGAAGCTCCCTCTGGTGGTTACAAACAGTACTGAACTATTCAATGAAGATTGTGAAGATTGGCGATCAGGTGTTACTGACTGGTCTTATATAAGGGAGGTTCCCTCCCATCAGGGTTGCCGGTGATCAATTGTTCTGGTCTCATCTTTGATTCCTGTTCACTTTGAAGCTTGCTGTTTCGTGCCTGCATCTTCTGCTAACAGATAAGACATTTTCTTCTTTTAGTTTTTTGGTGCTTGCTTTTTGCATTTTGTCCTGCACTTCTGTGGGGGTCTGCCGGGTCCCCTCCGGGGGCTTGTGCTCCTCTCAGTTTAGTTCAGCCACTGTTGTTTGTTCATTTTCCTTTTCCAGTTTTTTCAGTGGCTGCTGTTTGGTTTCGTTACACCAGAGAACTAATTTAGGTGGTAGAGGTCGTGTAATCTCAGGTGTTTTTGTAATTAGTAGAGTTGGTACTTTTTAGGGTTTTTTGGAATTGCAGTAAGTGTCCTTCCTATCCTTTTCTATCTAGGAAGTTTGGGCCCCAACGTTTGCTCATACTATTTTCTGTCTGTGTCTGTATTTCCTCTTGTCTAACCGCCATTACATGTTTGGGGGCTTTCTATGTTCTTTGGGGATCTGCTCCGGAGCAGATAGTTTTCCTATTTCTGTCTTTAGGTGTAGTTAGCTTCTCAGGCTGTGACGAGGCGTCTAGGACCAACGTAGGTACGCTCCACGGCTGCCTTTAGTTGTGGTGGTTAGTCAGGGTACTGCAATCCAATAGATTCCAACCTCTCTGGTGTATTTCCTTTTTTGCCTGCTCTCCTCAGCTACCAAATCATAGCAAGAGACTGTGTTCATTTGTTGAAGCTGAATGTGTAACGGACAGTGTAATGGCTGCTGAAACTGGTGAATAATAAACCGAATGGACTCGTTTTAACCCTGAGTGTGCCAGTGTTTACCTCCAAGACCTGCAAAGTGAGTAATCCCCGTCCACAGACAGTGTGGAACATTACAATATTAATTGTTTCTCTTTTGTGTTTTTATTTTTGTGAAATGCATATATTATAGCACTTAATTGTTCAGCCAATCATGTTATTGGCTACCATATAAATATGCTGTTCAGTGTGCACACAGCCAGATCTTGTGAAACATGTAGATTTGTGTTCCTATGCAGTATTGCCATTGTGTGCCTGAGAATATTTTAATGCCATTTTGAAAATAAATATTGTTTTTTAACCGTCACCTAACATCACTGGATCCTTTTTTTTTTTAGATATACATTATGTACAAAGGGGTCACAGTGCCACAAACACAGCATGGTGCCTACACAGTATGATGCCCCAATCCATTGTGATACCTACATAATGCCTCCACACATTATAATGCCTTCGTAGTGCCCCTCATACATTATCAGGCCCCAAATATTATCATGCCTTCATAGTGACCTCCACCAATTATAATGCACCTCCAGTTCACTCTAAGTAGAATAATGGCTAAATTAAAAATAGAGAAATAAAGCTTACCAAGCCCATTCACACAATGACCTGCTCCGGGCTGTGCTATTTTGTGACTCTATAAAGCAGACTTGATCTAATGACATAATCACGCCTGCTATAGAGAGACTCAGAAGCAAAAACTGGATGGTGGAGCAGAGAGCTGACAGCTCCCTCTTCCACTGTTGTATTCAAATGTATCTGTGTCTTGAAGATGCAGAAGTCATTGAAATCAGGTAATGCCGCCAAATCTGGGAATATCCCCTGGATCTTGGACAGTTGGAATATGCCAAAATGTTAAGTATTTGCTGCAGACATTTCTTCATCAAAAACGTCTCTTGAAAAATGCTATATAAAAAGCTCATTTTACTTCTAATTTTTATACTTTTTTCACCCATTTTAGTGAATGGGAAAAAGCACATAAAAATGTTGTAAAAATGGGTAAAGAATTGATATGCTGCAGAATTGAAACTGATTCAAATCGGCAAGGAAAGAAATAAGCAACACGTGCATGGGATTTCAGGAATCTCATTTGATTTGCTGGGACAGTAAAATGCTGCATTTTTCATGGCAAAATTGCACTGAAAAAAAAAAATGGGGAAGAAAACACGACATACAGTACAGACCAAAAGTTTGGACACACCTTCTCATTCAAAGATTTTTCTGTATTTTCATGGCTATGAAAATTGTAGAATCACACTGAAGGCATCAAAACTATGAATTAACACATGTGGAATTATACATTACACTTTACAAAAAAGTGTGAAACAACTGAAAATATGTCTTATATTCTAGGTTCTTCAAAGTAGCCACCTTTTGCTTTGATTACTGCTTTGCACGCAGAAAAGGTGAACGGATGGACTCTACATGCCTGGTTCCCACCGTGAAGCATGGAGGAGGTGGTGTGGGGGTGTGGGGGTGCTTTGCTGGTGACACTGTGGGGGATTTATTCAAAATTGAAGCAGTGAGCGGTCCAGCTCACCTCAAACCATCTCGATTGGGTTCAGGTCTGGTGACTGTGGAGCCCAGGTCATCTAGGGTAGCACCCCAACACTCTCCTTCTTGGTCAAATAGCCCTTACACAGACTGGAGGTGTGTTTGGGGTCATTGTCCTGTTGAAAAATAAATGAAGGTCCAACTAAACGCAAACCGGATGGAATAGCATGCTGCTGCAAGATGCTGTGGTAGCCATGCTGATTCACTATGCCTTCAATTTTGAATAATCCCCAACAGTGTCACCAGCAAAGCACCCCCACACCATCACACCACCTCCTCCATGCTTCACGGTGGGAACCAGGCATGTAGAGTCCATCCGTTCACCTTTTCTGCGTGCAAAGCAGTAATCAAAGCAAAAGGTGGCTACTTTGAAGAACCTAGAATATAAGACATATTTTCAGTTGTTTCACACTTTTTTGAAAAGTGTAATGTATAATTCCACATGTGTTAATTCATAGTTTTGATGCCTTCAGTGTGATTCTACAATTTTCATAGTCATGAAAATACAGAAAAATCATTGAATGAGAAGGTGTGTCCAAACTTTTGGCCTGTACTGTACACGTACACCTTTGGGAGGTTTTGTGATATTCGTGCTAGGTTATTGTGCCATATACCTCCCAAATGCTTTATCAAGAAGAAATTCTGTGCTGGAATTATTATCTTCATTCATAACTCATTTGATTTGTGGATAAGAGACAGTTTTAAGTTTAATTAATATTGACCATTACAGACATTATATCTAAGCCATTGGTAAACTGTACTTCAACCCACGTGTAAATATATCTATACACAATGCTCAAACACTACCTAAACAGAGCAGAAGTATTAATATTCACACCTACATCTGTCGCATTATGTGGAACAGAGGAATAAGTGACAAATTCTGCAAGTTTCTGCATGTTCTTGAAATATTATACAATGCAAGACAGAACAACCAAGAATCTAACAGCAGGAATTAGGCCACTTCCAGCGCGCTGGTAACACTAATTTAATTATACAGCTGGATGGCGTCCTAATCTTAATCATATCACACACTTTATCTTTTAATGTGCAATAGGAGCTTGGAAGGTTTTCATCAGAGTAAAATGGATGACAGACTGCAGATGGTGGAAAAACTACACAGGATCAATGCAATTTCCAAGACCTGATAGAAAAATGTAGGTATCAGGAAAAGACAAAGTCAAGGAAACATACAGAGAAAATAGAACAGCAGTGCATCAATTACTATTTAGTTATTTATATTGGTAGCTTAAAGAAGATTTCTGGTAAAGCAGGTCTTAAGGACCCCCATAATGGAGTCTAAAGAGCTATTCTCATTTGAGACATTTATGGCATATCCAGGATATGACAAAAATGTCTTGTGGATGAGAGCTTATTTTTGCGTGCTGAGCTGACATTTTTAATGATACCATTTTGGTGTAGCTACGATCTATTGATCTCCCATTATTGCATGTTAATGCAATGTTGCGGAGACCAAAAAAATGTAATTATGGTGTTTTGGCTTTTCGGGTTAATTTTTTTTTTTATATTGATAGATCGGGCGATTCTGAATGCGGTGATATCAAATATGTGTACAGTATGTTTGACTTAGATTTTTTTTGTCTTATTTTGAATTATTTTGGGGCAAGAGGGGGGTGATTTGAACTTTAATTTTTTTATTTTTTTTAATATTTTTAAAAACATTTTCTTTTACTTTTGGCATGCTTCAATAGTCTCCATGGGAGACTAGATGCTGCCATAATCCGATCGGCTCTGCCAGATTCAGGTGATGATCAGATCACCTGTATGTAGCAGAAATGCTGACATTCTATGAGCGCCATCCACTGGGCGGCACTCATAGCAATCCGGAAATGACAACCATAGAGGTCTGAAGACCAATTGTTCCAGCTCTTCCATAAAAAAATTCCTTTATTTTGTCACGATAACAACATGATAATGACATCAAGGCACACGTGAGAACGAGCTACGCATTTCGATCACTGCTGCGATCTTTATCAAAACCATAAAGGTCTGCTGGAGTCCTCTGGTTGTCATGCCAACCCATCGGCGACTCGCTTTCATGTGACATGGGCGCCAATGGTCAGGATTTCCGATGCACTTGCCGGAAGCACTTTTAAATGCCGCTGTCAGAGTTTGACAGCGACATTTACTTAGTTAACAGCCACTGGTGGATCGCAATTCCACCCACGGCTGTTAGAGGCACATGTCAGCTGTTCAAAACAGCTGACATGTGCCGGGAAAGATGTGGGCTCAGCGCCGGAGCTCACATCAAAGGGAGGGAGTCAGACATCGGCGTACAATAAGCCCGATGTCAGAAATGGGTTAAACTAGAGCAACATGGGGGGAGGTGTTGCATTGTATGTTAGGAAAGCGTATATCTCCACAGAGATCCAAGCTTTAGAGAATGGTAGCTCTGTAGAAATTGTTTGGGTAAGAATACAAGAAGAGAAGAACAGAAAGGACACTATTGTAGGTGTTTACTATAGGCCACCTGGACAGACTAAAGATATGGATGGAATATGAACACCGGGTGCTCACCGTATATAAATAGGTGCTCAGGAGAAAAAAAGTTGCATAAATGTAGATAAACTCCGGCACACAAAAAGTCACTTTTTCTATAAGTTATATTTTGGCTTCTGCGATTCTTTAGGAGTAGACTGCCTATGAACCTTTTATTTTGTACTGATTATTATCATACATATTCTTCTCCCATCTGATATATCGATTTGCTCACCACCATAAATTGTTTCTGTTTAATATGCCTAACAAGCTAATACTCTTTTTTCTTTCTCTTAAACAGCATGCGGGCGGCGTATGAGAAACAAAAACCATTCTCTCTTCTGTCGGAAGACGCACGCGCACTTTCACATTCTTACTATCGGCTTCACTCGCCTACACTCGGACATTTCCGGCCTGCGCAAGCGCACTATATCCTCCGCCGTGCTCCTGACAACCCGAAAGTGCCTCCCGATTCACGTGCACTCTGTGCAGGGATATAAAACGTGCACATTCCACGACTTACCTACTGTGACGTCCGCCCACTGCAGGTCTGAACTGCAGGTAAGACAGCACCCCGAGAAACCCCGAGACCCTTTACCCCTATACAGGGATCTGGAATTACAGCGAAGCCCAGGGGGTAGCTGCCTATGAGAGCAGTGGACCGGAGTAGGAAGGACGCAAGGAAGGGAATAAAAAGCGAGACAAAATACGTAGTCAGAAGTCCAAGGGTCAAAACCAGGAGGGCAGCAAAGGTACAAAATCGGCAGGCAGTAGAAGGGTCAGAAATTCAGGCTAAAGTTAAAGTCAAAACCAGGCGGACAGCAGAGGTACAAAATCGGCAGGCAGTAGAACAGTCAGAAATCCAAGCAAAGGTCAGAAATAAAATAGCAAAACAAACTAGCACACTGGGGAACCAAGACTATATCTGGCGGCCTGCAAGCCAGGCTCCAAGGCATTTGAAGGGCATGGCTACCTCTCACAGGCTCACAGTCTGATGACCTCATCTGGACCGCCCCCAGAACCAGGCCAGATGGTGATGCATGACTGACACCAACCACTTCACCTCTGACAGAAGAGCGAAGCCCACGCCCACCAGACGCCTGCGCAGGGACCCCTTCTCTGTCGCCAACATTACCCACAGGCGAAACATGGCGATGCGCAGCGACAGAGGCCGGCGTCAAAGGAGCGGAACCATAGGAGGATACCGCTCTCCTATCACCGGCACCACCAGCCGAAGGAGTCCGGCGCCTCCCAGCGGCCGAGGCAGGAACACCAGCCACTGAATCCAATGGCGACATGACACCTACTTGCCATTGCGGACCACGGGACACGTACACCCGGACCTCCAGACCCGGAGATATACCCCATGCACTGTATCAGGAACCTTTTATCCGGAATGTAGGTACTTTACCTTTTCTCACCGTTCACGATGCGCTTTCCTATTCGTCAGTCTTAAGTATTACTTACTTTTCACCGATCATAGAGTCTCTCTTTCTCATAATGCCATTATTGTTTTATTACAGTGGGAAGTTTATCCCTCTCTGAGCAAGTCTTCACATGCAGTAAAGTATTTTTTTCATTTTTTCAGTTCTGGTTCTTTGTATGTGGACTCAGCATAGTACCAGCTGGGACTTTTTGTCCCTCTTTTTTCTATTATTTTCATTGATAGTGATTTCTTTTTCTTTTTTTCTTTAAGACTTATGTAATATTTATGTATCATTTTTGGTTTTTATATTAGTCTGTTGGCGGTCTTTGTTTCATTTATTCTATGCTTGATACCTTCTTTTGTTATATTATTACAGAACTAGACAAATCTTGAAAAAGGCACATGAGCCGAAATGTCGAATTTTTTGTGTCTATTTGAATTAATCAATCACGGTTTACAAATTGTCTACATGTGACCACATGAAAAAATTATTCAGTGCTTTTTCTTTATATGGAGTCTGCTGACTTATCTTTAATAAATTTTGCTAAGTGACTTTTTGTGTGCCTGAGTTTATCTACATTTAAAGATATGGATGAACTCTTTTTACATCAGATGTCTTTGTTCTCAAAAAAGTACAACAGTAGTGTTGAGCGATATTGCTCGATATCTAAAAATATCGTATCGAAATTGTATCGCCGATATCACTAAATATCGGCGATATCCGATTCCGATACCGGAAGTCCAATGTAAGTCTATGGGAACAAAATATCGAACCTAAAAAAAACCTTTATTTCCTTGTAAACACTAAATATACACACATAGAATACATATATATATATATATATACATGTCATTGTGACATATATATATACATATATGTATAGTTTATACACTTCTACATAGTAAAATATCCTCTGATTCAATTGCCGGGTAAAGCCGGCTTCTGTGAAAAGACAGAAGCACCCGACATGAAATGACACTTGGTGTACATAGGGTTAACCATGTCTTTTCATGTCGTTTGCAATCTGATTTGCACAAACAATTACATCAGTCTATGTGTGCAAAATTTCACACCTGTAGGGGTTAATTAAAGGTGTAAATTCGTTGTAAAAAAAACGGACTTTTTTGCTACGAATTTACACCTTTAATTAACCCCTACAGGTGTGAAATTTTGCACACTTACACTCATGTAATTGTTTGTGCAAATCAGATATCAAACTACATGAAAAGACATGGTTAACTCTATGTAAACCAAGTGTCATTTCATGTCGGGTTCTGCATTTTCACAAAAGCCGGCAATTGAATTAGCGGCTATTATACTATGTAGAAGTGTATGAACTATAAATATAAATATATATATATATGTGTCACAAATTTAATGACATGTATATATATATGAGGTGTAAAATTGCTGAAAAAAAATGCGTGGGCTCCCGCCCTATTTTCGCAACCAGACAGACAAAGCCAGTGAGTGGGGGCAGATAATAATAGCCCAGAGAGGGACCATTATTTTTGGCCCCCCCGGCTACTAACATCTGCCCCCAGACACCCCAGAAAGGGCAAATCTCTAATTAGATTTGCCCTTTCTGGCACTTTGCCCGTCTATTCCCATTGCCCTGTAGCGGTGGCGAATGGGTTAATAAGGGGTTAAAATGACCTTGCAATTGAAAGGTCACTTTAAGCCAGGTTAATAATTGAGAGCTGTCAATTAGACAACTATCAATTATTAATCCTATTGTATGAAAGAAAAATCAAACACACACACTTTAATAAAAAAGAAGATCGTCGCGGTTGCACATTCTGACTTCTCACAGCTGAGTTGCTGTTTCTTTGTGTTTGGCAGTTAGGGAGTTAATTCTGTCTGTGCTCAGTTCTGGGACTGGGTGCAGTTTCTCCGGCTGCAATTAATTATTTGTTGATTGGTTTCCTTTAAATCTCTGGTTGTCTGTTTGGGAGTTGCCAGTGAAATTCTTCATGCAGACCACAGATAGGATTGTATCTGTATAGACTTAAGTTAAAGAGCTCCTTAGTTGTTCTAAGCTCACCTTGCTTAGAGTTTAAATCCCAGATCATTTATGTTCCTTCTGTATTTGAGTGTGTATGCAAGTCTGTGTTTTCTCCAGTCTGTCTTATATTTCTAATCTGTGTATTTAGCAGAGATCAGCCCATATCCCTTTGGTGGTAATCAGAATCCTTCTTAGGACTGATTACAGGGTTCAGGGACTGATAGGAGACAGGGTTAGGCTGGAGACTTGGACCTCTGAACCATTATCAGTACCTCCAAGGTGAGGGATTAGTTAGGACCCCAGTTTAGGGTCAGGTTAGACCCCCGGTCCTCTTCTTTCCTGTGACAGTGTATCAAGTCCTCAAGATTAATCCTGAGTTCAACGGATATCGTGTCAGGTAAATCTATTCTATATTTACATGCTGATGTTGCTAATCTATATGTTGTATAGAGTGTTGTTCTTTTAAGAATAGTTTACTGACATCGTACACATATCATAAGACCGCGTGACATTTTCACTGGCCAATAAAATTATTCCCAGTTGCCATGGATCCAGTAGCCCAGCTGGCTCTGCAGTTGCAGGGATTATCCATGGAGCTGACGGACATTAAGTCCAAAGTTTTGTCTCCCTTGGAGCAAACCAGATTTGAACCTAAAGTAGCTCTCCCAGACAGGTTCACTGGTGGGCGAGACAAATTTTTTACCTTCAGGGAAGCATGTAAATTGTATTTTCGGCTTCAGCCTCGATCATCAGGGAGTGAAGAGCAGAGAGTGGGAATTGTTATCTCGCTCCTACAAGGGGACCCTCAATCCTGGGCATTTTCCCTTCCTCCGGGATCCCCGGCTCTACAGTCAGTAGATCGATTTTTTACTGCCCTGGGTTTGGTATATGATGACCCAGATCGGGTCTCTCTTGCTGAGACAAAATTACGTAAGATACAGCAGGGAGATCGTCCGGCGGAGGAATTTGCTTCTGAGTTCCGTAGATGGGCCACAGATACTCAGTGGAATGACCCAGCTCTTAGGAGCCAGTTTTGTCATGGGCTTTCTGACAAATTAAAGGACGTTTTGGCTCAGTATGATTCTCCTCCATCACTGGAGGCTGCTATGGCCCTGGCTATCCGTACTGATAGACGGCTCCGGGAGAGGTGCGAGGTAACTCCGCCCCCTGTTGTTACTCCACCTACTACTAAAGTCCCTTATGTTGAGGTTCCCCTTGTCTGTTCGGAGGAGCCTATGCAGTTGGGAGGGACATCATTTCGTAGGAGGGGATTGGCGGTACGCCGCAGGACTAGAAGGTGTTTCTTCTGCGGGAAAGAGGGACATTTTGTTGGGGGATGTCCGTCCCGTGCCTTGTTGAACAAGAAGTCGCCGGAAAACTGTTCATCCCAGGTTGTGTGGTGGACGACAACCTGGGAGTATGTATTTCGTCCGCTAGTTCTTCTCAGTTCCTTGTACCAGTGGAGGTGGTGGTTGGTACGAGAGTGGAGAGATTTTCTGTTCTTCTTGATAGTGGGTCCGGGGCTAATCTGGTTGACGCTCAGTTTGCTCAGGCTCAAGGTATGCATCTGAGTGTATTGGTCAAACCGATCCCTATATTCTCCATTGACGCCAGGCCTCTCGGCCAAGGTAGCTTTGTTCATGAGGTTCATAACATTGACCTTCGGGTAGGGGCAATACATAGGGAACTATTATCTTGTTATGTGTTGGAGGGTCTACCTACTCCTATTGTGTTGGGACTTCCTTGGTTGGTTAAACATAACCCTGTGATTAATTGGCAGTCCAGAGAGATAAGCCAATGGGGTGAGTTTTGCAAAAGTAACTGCATGAACACAGTCATCAGTGCGGTCGTGCCTAGTACTTTGCCTCCTTTTTTGGAGGACTTTGGGGATGTGTTCTCTGAGGAGGGGTGTCAGGAGTTGCCTCCTCATCGCGTGTATGACTGCTCTATTAATTTACTTCCTGATGCTAAGTTACCTAAAGCTAGGTTATATAACCTTTCTGGTCCTGAGAGGCAGGCTATGAAAGATTATATTTCGGAAAGTCTGGCCAAAGGGCATATTAGACCTTCATCTTCCCCAGTGGCCGCGGGGTTCTTCTTTGTGAAGAAAAAAGATGGAGGCCTACGCCCTTGCTTGGATTTCCGCGAACTTAATCGGATTACTGTTCGAGATCCGTATCCACTCCCTCTGATTCCTGATCTCTTCAATCAAATTGTTGGCGCCAAATGGTTCTCTAAATTGGATCTCAGGGGGGCGTATAATCTGATTAGGATAAAAGAGGGGGATGAGTGGAAAACGGCGTTTAACACGCCGGAGGGACATTATGAGAACCTTGTCATGCCTTTTGGTCTGACTACTGCACCAGCAGTATTCCAACATTTTGTTAATGACATTTTTCGTCATCTGGTGGGGCTGTTTGTGGTCGTATATTTGGATGACATTTTAATTTACTCGTCAGATCTTGTGTCTCACCAGGAGCATGTGAGACAGGTGTTGCAGATCTTGCGAGACAATAAACTATACGCCAAACTGGAAAAGTGTGTATTCGCCGTACAGGAACTTCAGTTTTTGGGTTTCTTGGTGTCAGCCTCCGGTTTCCGTATGGACCCTGAAAAGGTGAGAGCAGTGCTTGAATGGGATCAGCCAGAGGATCTTAAGGCTCTGCAGCGTTTTCTGGGGTTTGCTAACTACTACCGGAAATTTATTTGTAATTTCTCATCTGTTGTCAAACCTCTCACTGACATGACAAGAAAAGGGACGGATTTTTCTAAATGGTCGGACAAAGCTTGCCAAGCTTTTTCCTCTTTGAAAAAATGTTTTGCTTCGGCACCCGTTCTCATCCAACCAGATGCATCACAGCCGTTCGTTGTGGAGGTGGACGCGTCTGACGTAGGGGTGGGTGCAATATTGTCCCAGGGTCCGTCCCCTGGTAAATGGCATCCGTGCGCTTTCTTTTCTAAGAAATTGTCGTCCGCCGAAAGGAATTATGATATCGGCAATAGGGAACTTTTGGCCATTAAGTTGGCTTTTGAAGAATGGCGTCACTTTTTGGAGGGGGCAGTCCACCCGGTCACCGTCATTACTGATCACAAGAACCTGCTGTATTTGGAATCTGCTAAGCGTCTGAATTCCAGACAAGCTCGATGGTCGTTGTTTTTTACCAGGTTTAATTTTGTTGTTACTTATCGCCCTGGATCTAAGAATGTTAAGGCAGATGCCTTGTCTCGCAGTTTCCCAGGGGCCGGGAAAATGGATGACCCGATTCCTATCTTTCAGGAGGGGGTGGTAGTGTCGGCTGTATGTTCCGAGCTTGAGGAGGAGGTATTAGAGGTTCAGGGGGACGCCCCTGCTGGACCTCCAGGGAGACTGTTTGTCCCAAATCAGTTGAGACAAAAGGTTATTGAGGCACATCATAATTCTGCTTTAGCAGGACATCCAGGGAGTAAGGCTACTTTAGATCTCCTTTCTCGCCGGTTTTGGTGGCCTAACGTTAATAAGATGTTTTAACTTTTGTCGCGTCCTGTGGGGTTTGTGCTCGCTCTAAGACCCCTCATACCCGTCCGTCTGGGACCCTCTTACCCTTGAAACTTCCGGAGCGTCCATGGACTCTTTTGTCTATGGACTTCATCACGGACCTTCCTCAGTCGTCAGGGAAGACTGTCATACTGGTGGTTGTTGACAGGTTCAGTAAGATGGCACATTTCATTGCTCTTCCTGCCCTCCCTAATGCTAAAACTCTGGCGCAGGTGTTCATTGGGGAGATTGTGAGACTTCATGGGTTGCCTTCTGATGTGGTGTCAGATAGGGGGTCTCAGTTTGTGTCCAAGTTTTGGAGGGCATTTTGTTTACGTCTGGGGATGCAATTGTCATTTTCCTCGGCTTTTCATCCGCAGACCAATGGTCAGACAGAGCGTCTGAATCAAAGCCTAGAGACTTATCTTCGGTGTTTTGTCTCAGAGAACCAGGAGGACTGGTCTACTTTCTTGCCTCTGGCAGAGTTCGCTCTTAACAACAGGCGGAGCGAGTCCACTGGTAAATCCCCGTTTTTTGGGGCATATGGTTTTCATCCCCAGTTTTGTACTTTCAATGGGGGGGCCCTTCTGGGGTTCCTGAGGAGGAGCGTTTCTCGTCGTTACTTGCTTCAGTGTGGAGAGGTGTATTGAATAATCTGAGTGCTATGGGGAACCGTTATAAACGTATGGCTGATAGGAGGAGAGTTTCTGGTCCAGATCTTAATGTGAACGATCTGGTATGGTTGTCTACCAGGAATATAAAACTTAAAGTTCCCTCCTGGAAGCTGGGCCCCAGATTCATCGGGGCGTACAGGATCAGTTCCATAATTAATCCTGTGGCATTTCGTCTGGACCTCCCTCCTACGTTTAAAATTCATAATGTGTTCCACAAGTCATTACTTAAGAGGTACGTGGCACCAGTCATACCATCACCTCTACCTCCTCCTCCAGTGGTGGTCAATGGTAACTTGGAGTTTCAAGTGTCAAAGATCATTGACTCACGTCTGAATCGCCGGTCCCTTCAGTACTTGGTGCATTGGAAGGGGTATGGTCCAGAGGAGAGGACGTGGGTTCCTGCGTCTGACATTAACGCAGATCGTTTGGTGCGGACCTTCCACAGAACTCACCCCGGCAAACCTGGCCCTGAGGGTCCGGAGGCCCCTCGTAGAAGGGGGGGTACTGTCATGTGTGCATCGCCACGAAGATCGTCGCGGTTGCACATTCTGACTTCTCACAGCTGAGTTGCTGTTTCTTTGTGTTTGGCAGTTAGGGAGTTAATTCTGTCTGTGCTCAGTTCTGGGACTGGGTGCAGTTTCTCCCGGCTGCAATTAATTATTTGTTGATTGGTTTCCTTTAAATCTCTGGTTGTCTGTTTGGGAGTTGCCAGTGAAATTCTTCATGCAGACCACAGATAGGATTGTATCTGTATAGACTTAAGTTAAAGAGCTCCTTAGTTGTTCTAAGCTCACCTTGCTTAGAGTTTAATATCCCAGATCATTTATGTTCCTTCTGTATTTGAGTGTGTATGCAAGTCTGTGTTTTCTCCAGTCTGTCTTATATTTCTAATCTGTGTATTTAGCAGAGATCAGCCCATATCCCTTTGGTGGTAATCAGAATCCTTCTTAGGACTGATTACAGGGTTCAGGGACTGATAGGAGACAGGGTTAGGCTGGAGACTTGGACCTCTGAACCATTATCAGTACCTCCAAGGTGAGGGATTAGTTAGGACCCCAGTTTAGGGTCAGGTTAGACCCCCCGGTCCTCTTCTTTCCTGTGACAGTGTATCAAGTCCTCAAGATTAATCCTGAGTTCAACGGATATCGTGTCAGGTAAATCTATTCTATATTTACATGCTGATGTTGCTAATCTATATGTTGTATAGAGTGTTGTTCTTTTAAGAATAGTTTACTGACATCGTACACATATCATAAGACCGCGTGACAAATAATCACACAGTTTTTGACCATATTTTATTTTCCTGCTAAAACCATTTCCTGTAATAAAAATAAAATAATAAAGCAAAATTATTCTTACCAATCCGATGCACAGTCAGGTCCCACGGTGTAATCCTTCAGAAAGGGTTAATGTTTACTGCAGGGACCGCAGCTAATGCTGCAGCCTCACAGTAAACCCCCAAATGAATGAGTTCTCTCCTGGCTGACAGGAGAAGAAGTGGAAAGCTTAATTGATTGCTTTCCACTTTCACTTCAGGTCAGCCAGGGACACAATCAGTGACGTCAGAGGGAACTGGTTAACAAAAATAGGGGTTCCCTTTGAAAAAAAAATGGCGTGGGGTCCCCCCTATTTTTGTTAACCAGCCAGATGAAGCAGACCGCTGAGGCCTGGATTTTCAGGCTGTTAAGGAGCCAAGATCCATGGACCTTGCCAGCCTGATAATACCAGGCCACAGCAGTCTGCATATCTTGGCTGATTAACAAAAATAGGGGATCCCCTCGAAAAAAATTGGCGTGGGGTCCCCCCTATTTTTGTTAACCAGCCAGATGAAGCAGACCGCTGAGGCCTGGTTTTTCAGGCTGGTAAGGATCCAATATCCATGGACCTTGCAAGCCTGATAATACCAGGCCACAGCAGTCTGCTTAGCTTGGCTGGTTAACAAAATAGGGGATCCCCTCGAAAAAAAAACGGCGTAGGGGTCCCCCTATTTTTGTTAACCAGCCAAGTAAAATGCAGACTGCTGCGGCCTGGTATTAAAAGACTGTCAAGGCCCATGTATTTTGGCCCTCAACAGCCTGATAATACCAGGCTACAGCAGCCCCACATTTGGCACATCAAAAGATGTGCCAATTGTGGCACTTTACCCGGCTCTTCCCACTTGCCCTGTAGCGGTGGCAAGCGGGGTAATAAGGGGTTAATGTCACCGTTGATTGCACGGTGACAATAAGCCCGGTTAATAATGGAGAGGCGTCAATAAGACACCGATCCATTATTAATCCCAAAGTTATTAAATGCATAAAAAAAAGACAAAGCAAGAAAAAAGTATTTTAATGAAATAAAAGAGACAACACAGTTTTCATTTCTTTTATTGTACTCTCATTCCTGCGACGCCATCGATCTCCTGTAAAAAAAGAAAAAAAACAAACCAACAGTATACCACCTGTCCGACGCAGTCCATAGTAACGATTGTCCCACGACGATCCAGCTCTGCTACATCGCAATGACAGGCAGAGCCTGTCATCGCAACGCAGCACAGCTGATTACCTGCTTCCCGGCGGTGACGTCATCGGACTGACTGCTTTACGGCCGGGATTACCCAGCAGTCACTGCAGTTATCGCGAGAAACTGCATGTGACCGCCAGGGAGAAGAGGATGGCGGCCATTAAGCAGTCCGGGATGTGACCGCCGGAGATCTTCTGCCAGGTAAGTGCCGCTGACTCCTGACAGACCCGACCGACGGACACTGACAGTGACAGACCCGACCGACGGACACTGACAGTGACAGTGACAAATCCGATTCCGGTATCCGATATGACGAAAATATCAAAACTAATTATCGAAAGGCCGATAGAGCTAATATCGGCCGATAGCCGATATTTGCATTATCGTATCGCTCAACACTATACAACAGTGATCATGGGAGATTTCAACTATCCAAATATTTGTTGGGATTTTCAGGCAAAAGTAATGAGTCCAGAAATCTCTCACTGACAACTTTATCTTACCAAAGGTAGAAGAGAGAACAAGAAGATCTGCCTTCTTGGACCTAATTCTTACCAAAAGGAAGGAAATGGTTGAGGAAGTAAAGGTCATGCTATCTTTGGAATTTTGGATTACAAGAAGAGGACGACCTGCGAGGACTCAGATTTTAAGGTTGAACTTCAGAAAGGCATATTTTAATAGACTCAGAAAGAGGGTAGGAAAAGTCCAATGGCTGCATGTTCTAAAGGACAAAAATGTCCAAGAAAGATGGGAGACTTTGCTAAATGAAATCATCTCAAAGACACATTCAACTCTGAATGTGCCAAAAGGCTGTGTATTTTACATTCTGGACTCCACACTGTGATGGAGATATAGTGAACAGGTTCACACCCACACTTCAACTGTTCACTAAAGCCTAGCCCTTAACATGGCTGATTAACCCCTCTCCGCACTTTGTGTGCTGGAGCATTTTCCTAGGTTCAAATCAATGAAGCTAATAATCTGAGTGACACATATGTCCCCCCAGTACTTTGTCAATGACTTTGTCACAAGGTATATCAAAAGCAATAGAAAAGTCAAAGGTGCTATAGGATTTTTACAGGATGAAAATGGTGAAGTGGTCAAAAATGTTGTTGAGAAAGCCAAATTTTTAAATTCCTGTTTTGCATCTGTGTTCTTTAAGAAAGAAAATGTAACATCAGCTGATCTTTACTGTGCTATTGAAGGAATAAAATAAACCACACTATCTATAAACATAGAGATGGTGAGGGAACACTTAGCTAATTTAAATAAATTTAAATCTCCTAGTCAAGATGAATTACATCTCAGGGTACTGAAAGAGATAGCAGAGGAAATTGCAGAACCACTAGCCAGAATCTTTGAAAAATCCTGACGAACAGGAGAAGTCCCAGAAGATTAGACAAGGGCAAATGTTGTCCCTATCTTCAAAAAAGGAAAGAAGACAGAGCCAGGAAATTACAGGTCATTGAGCCTTACTTCTGTATCAGGATCTTTAAACAAATTATTATACAGCATGTATGCAAGTACTTGGTAAGAATACAGTGATTAACCAGAGCCAGCATGGGTTTAAAGCAAACAAGTCATGCCAGACTAGTCTAATTTCCTTCTATGATGGAATCACTGATTGGGTGGATCAGGAAAATGTGGTAGATATAGCATATCTTGACTTCAGCAAAGCATTTGATAAAGTATCTCATACTATCCTTAAGGTACTGCCACACTAAACAATCCCGCTAGCGATCACAATAACGACGCATACTAATGCGATCGCTAGCGGGATTGTTTCTATATCGCTAAATGCGGCCACATTTAGCGATATAGTTAACGACGCTATCGCCGTTAGCGATCTTCTTAACGACTTTAGCGGTACAAAAGTACTGCTAAATCGCTAAGAAAAGGTGCCACACAGCGATTAGATACTTACCCAGTGGGAGCGCCGACGAGAAAATAGGGTCCGGAACGATTCCAGCGACGAGCGAGATCACAGCAGGAAGCTCGTCGCTGGAAGCTGCCGCACTGAACAACATCGCTAACAGGATCGCTAAATAGTGACGTTTTTTAGCGATCCCGTTAGCGATATTGTTTAGTGTGGCATACCCTTTAGTTGAAAAAATAGCCAAGTATAGGATTAACAAGGCTACGGTTAGGTGGATTCATAACTGGCTCAGTGATCAAACTCAAAGAGTGGTAATACATGATTGCACATTCAATTGGAAGAGTGTTTCAAGTGGGGTACCATAAGGCTCTGTCCTGGCCCCAGTGTTGTTCAATATTTTTATAAATGATCTACCGTATTTTTCGGACTATAAGACGCACCGGACTATAAGACTCACCCAGGTTTTAGAGGTGGAAAATAGGGAAAAATATATTTGAAGCAAAAAATGTGGTAAAATATTTAATAACATAAATAACATACTATTATATGTGGTGTTATTATATATAATAGCATATTATTATGTAGGAAGCTATGGGTAGAAGATGGTGCTGCGGGACCAGTGTGGTGTCTGTAAACTACTATGTGAAGACGCTGGAGGGTGAGTATATGAATGGGGGCACACATGCGAGAAATTTGCACGATTTTTGTGCGAATCTCTCTCGTGAACACCCGCCACTGCCGCTGGCACTCAGACTGGAGCAGGGGAGGAGTCCTGAGGAGATCATTTGCATATTCCCAGTTCATTCTGGGATAAGTGAAGAGTCTCCGCGAGCTCCAAGAACACTGGGTTTTGGCTGTTGCAGCTGAAAGGAGGACATTGGTAAACCAGGGGAGGAGTCCTGAGGAGATCATTTGCATATTCCCAGTTCATTCTGGGATAAGTGAAGAGTCTCCGCGAGCTCCAAGAACACTGGGTTTTGGCTGTTGCAGCTGAAAGGAGGACATCGGTAAACCAGGGGAGGAGTCCTGAGGAGATCATTTGCATATTCCCAGTTCATTCTGGGATAAGTGAAGAGTCTCCGCGAGCTCCAAGAACACTGGGTTTTGGCTGTTGCAGCTGAAAGGAGGACATCGGTAAGCGCGCGCCGCCAGGAATTTTAGTGCTTTTTTCGCTGCTGTGATATCTCTTTAACAATAAGAGCATGGAAGAGGCTAGGAGCCATGTGGTGACTTGCATTTCTTGCTACATGTTCACAGATTTACCAGTGGAAAAGCCAAATTTCACATGCCACAAATGCAAGCTTGTGTCCATGTTGGAGGAAAAGTTGCGAAATCTAGAAGAGAGGTTAGCTACATTGAAGATCATTAAGGAAGATGAAGAGTTCTTAGACAGAACAGAATTATCTCTTCATGGTGCAGAAAGAGAAGAAATTCGTAGAGCACCTGAAGAAACAGAGGAATGGAAGCATGTGACCCAGAGAAGCAGGAGGATCGTGAGGCAGTCAGCACCCATACTGCTCAGGAACCAGTACCAGGCTCTCACACAGGAGAATGATGAAGAAATACATCAGGATAAGACTTTGCCCACAAAGAGCAACCTTGTATGCCCTCAGAGTCCTCCTGAATGGAGAAAAAAAAATGTTGTGAAGAAGAAACGGAGAGTTGTGGTCATGGGGATTCCCTGTTGAGAGGAACAGAGGCTGCTATCTGCAGACCGGATATAACCTCAAGAGAAATGTGCTGTCTTCCAGGTGCAAAAATTAAAGATGTGTCTGACAGGATAACAGGACTCTTCAGACCTAAAGATGACTACGCATTCCTGCTAATACATGTGGGGACAAATGACACCACAAGAAGTGACCTGGAAACCATCTGCAGTGACTTTGAAAACTTAGGCAAGAAAGTTAAAGAACTGGGTGCGCAGGTGGTCTTCTCATCCATCCTCCCAGTGGATGGCCATGGAACAAGGAGGTGGAATAAGATTCTGCAGGTGAACAACTGGCTACGTCGATGGTGCTGTCAGCAAGGATTTGGATTTCTGGATCACGGAGTGAATTACCTATACGATGGACTACTTGCTAGAGATGGGGTGCACCTTACGAAGACTGGAAAACATGTATTTGGAAGTCGCCTTGCTACACTCATCAGGAGAGCTTTAAACTAGAACAATGTGGGAAGGGAAGCAAAACGCCAGAAAAAGCCATACACCTGACAAATGCTATTGAGAACTCGGCTATTAGAAGTGGAAAGGAAGAACGAAGACAAAACAATCTAAATAATAAAAATATTGGAGGAAGAGAAACCAATCACAAACTAAAATGTTTTTATACAAATGCACAAAGCATGGGCAACAAACAAGGAGAATTGGAACTACTAACGCAGGAGAAGAAGTATGATGTCATTGGAATCACTGAAACTTGGTGGGACGATACACATGATTGGAATACAAGGCTAGAAGGATACAACTTATTTGCAAGAAACAGACTTGATAAATGAGGAGGAGGTGTCGCATTGTGTGTTAGAAAAGCGTATATCTGCACAGAAATTGATGCTTCAGAGACTGGTAGTTCTGTGGAAACTGTTTGGGTAAGAATACAAGGACAGAACAATGGAAAGGACACCATTGTAGGCATTTACTACAGGCCACCTATGCAAGCTGAAGATATTGATGAACTCTTTATGCATCAAATGGCCAAGTTCTCCAAAAAATATGACATAGTGGTTATGGGAGATTTCAACTATCCAGACATTTGTTGGGAATCTCTCTCAGGCAAAACTAACAGGTCAAGGAAATTCTTATCCTCTCTTGCTGACAACTTTATCTTTCAAAAGGTAGGGGAGAAAACAAGGGGATCTGCTACCTTGGATCTAATCCTTATAAACAGGGAGGAAATGGTTGAGGAGGTAAGAGTGGCTGGGACCCTAGGAGGTAGTGACCATGCTATTTTAGAATTTTGGATAACAAGAGGAGGAAGACCTGTGAAGACTCAGACGTCAAGGTTAGATTTCAGAAAGGCAGATTTTAAGGGATTCAGAAAGAGAATTGGAGGGATCCAATGGCAGGGTATCCTTAAGGACAAAAATGTCCAGGAAGGATGGGACATCTTGAAAAATGAGATTCTCAAAGCACAATCGTTAACAATTCCGAAAAGAGGGAAGAATGGGAAGCATTTAAGGAAACCAGGATGGATGAACACAGAACTTAAACACATGCTAAAAAGGAAGAAAGAAATGTTTATCAAATGGAAAGAGGGAGGCATATCTAAAGAAGAATATAATGCCATCTGCAGAACCTGCAGGGCACAAATCAGATTATCTAAAGCTGACAATGAATTAAGGCTTGCAAGAGATGTCAAAAGCAACAAAAAAGGATTTTGGGGATACGTCAAAAGTAAAAAAAAAAGTCAAAGATGCTATAGGATTTTTACAGGATGAAAATGCTGAAATGGTAAGAAAGGATGTTGAGAAGGCTGAACTTTTAAATTCCTATTTTGCATCTGTTTTCTCTCAGAAAGGAAATGTAACATCAACTGATCTTCACTGTCCTATTAAAGGAATAGAAGAATCCAGGATATCTATAAACAGAAAGACAGTGAGGAAACACTTAGGCCTGTTTCACACATCCGGCGGGCGCCTAAACGGCGCCCCCGGCATTTAGCCGCAGCGCCGAATGCGGTATTTTCTCTGAACAACGGATGTGCCGCATCCGGTTTTTCGCCGCATCCGGTTCACGAATGCGGCAAAAAAACGCATACGTCTCATCCGGTGTATCCGGTTGGCATCCGTTGACGCCGTAATGCGCCGGATCCGGCTTTTAAGAACGCCCATTTTGGGGCCCTTTTTGGGGTTCCAAATATGATTGGCTACTGTAATCCTATATATACACTGCTCCTACATCCCTTCTTTGACAGGTTGTAGAGGAGAAAGTGCAGTTTGGAGAGAAGAGCAAGTAGCAAGTGATTGGCGAACATGGAACCCATTATCGGCAATATCTTCAGGAATCTTGTTGATTTTACTGCGGAGATGAATCGATTGAGGTTTATCGTTCTGGAGAAGGAGCTAAAGTTTGAGGAGCAGCGGCGTCAGCGCCTGCGAAGTCGCCGCCGTATGTGGATCCACCCATCACGTCACAGAGATTAACTCGTGGTGTCTATTCCACACTGAACATGGAGCTGCGACAAAATCCAGAGAAGTTTTTTGCCTATCTGCGGATGAATATAGAAAACTTTGATGATTTGCTGGAGCGTGTTGGAGACAAAATTAAAAAATCGGACACCTACTGTCGGTTCTCGATATCTCCGGCGGAGCGTCTCATGGTGACTATAAGGTAAGCTATATGTATTGGTTCTGTTTGCTTGAGCGCACTTGTAATTTTATCATTAATTGAACATCACAGGCCAACTAGGAAACAATATGAGTAGCCCCAAATCTAGTTATAAAACAGTCTTTCTCCTAGATATTATTATTTTTGGTATCTCCAATAGTCGTAGCTGAGTTCTGGTATGTAATGCTGCGTTTCTGAAATAATTTGTATTTTCTAATTTGTTTTCAGATTTCTGGCAACTGGCGAAACTCTATCATCGCTCCATTTTCAGTATCGGATTGGAATCTCCACACTATCCGGCATAATAAAGTATACTTGTCGTGCTCTGTGGGATACTTTGGTTGGAGAATTTATTCCAGAGCCAACAACACAGCGGTGGCTTGAAATAGCGGACCAGTTTCTAGCCATCTGCCAGTTCCCCAATTGCCTGGGGCCGTTGATGGAAAGCACATCCGCATTCAAAAGCCAAAAGGAACTGGATCTGAATTCTTTAACTATAAGAAATATTTCTCTATCGTCCTGATGGCTATTGCAGATGCGCACTACAAGTTTATCGCGGTGGACATTGGGTCTTATGGACGGTCTAATGACTCCCAAGTCTTTAAAATATCTGCTATGGGACGTAAATTGTATGGAAACCGTTTTCAGTTTTCCCCCCTAGGCCACTGCCTCAAACCTCAGGCCCACCAATGCCATTCGTTTGTGTAGGTGATGAGGCATTCCAGCTGTCCCAACACCTATTGAAGCCGTATGCCAGCAGAGAATTGACACATACAAAGCGGTATTTAACTACCGCCTCACAAGAGCCAGACGGATGGTGGAGTGTGCCTTTGGCATTATGACAGCAAAATGGCGTGTCCTTTTGACTGCAATAAACTTGAAGACCGAGACTGTTGATGATGTAGTGAAAGCGTGCGTGGTCCTCCATAATTTTGTCCTAACCAAGGAACCAATTTCTCTGGAGGACCACAATCAAGAAACAACTTTGCACAACTACATCAACATTACCACTCGCAGTACAGTCGCGGTTTCTAGAATGAGGGACCAGTTTGCTCAATACTTTGTGTCACCGGAAGGTAGTGTTGACTGGCAGGATGACAGAGTGTGATAAATGTATTGTTTCTTTTAATAATTTTCTTTACCCACAATAAACCTTTAATAGTTTACTTGTCTACCTTCTTGTGTGTTTTCTACTATAACCTTTTTGCCATTGTTGTGTCCATGGCTGTCACCTTTTGTCCAAAAAAGTGTACATTGTAGGCCATGTTTCCCCAACTGCAGTCCTCAAGGCCCACCAACATGTCAAGTTTTCAGTCTTTACTTTGTATTGCTCAGGTGATAATTGCCTCACCTGTGCAATACAAAGGAAATACTGAAAACAATACCTGTTGTTAGGCCTTGATGACTGGATTTGGTGAAACATGGCCTACAATGTACCCTTTTTAGGACAAAAGGTGAAATTGTATTAACAAAAGTATTTCACCATTTGTCCTACAAAAAGTGTACATTATGTTTCCCCTACTCCAGTCCTCAAGGTCCACCAACATGTCAAGTTTTCTGTCTTTCCTTTGTATTGCTCAGGTGATAATTGCCTCACCTGTGCAATACAAAGGAAATACTGAAAACATGATATGTTTTTGGTGGGCCTGGAGTAGGGGAAAACTGGGGTAGGGGATAATCTAAAAAAGTACACATTTTTATTAAAAAGAGAATACACTTTGCATACTACACAACCCGGGACATAACTTTGCCAAAAAGGTTGCATTTACGAACCTTTTAGCCAAAGTTAGGTGTACCTGTAAAACAATTTTAAAACTTAACATCGTATAAATTAAAGACAGACAACAATGTTAAACCAATGAACAGTTTATTTAAAAATATATTTTTTAATATAATTCTTATTAAATTAGGCCTTTAGGCCAAATGTTTCACATATAAATAAAATTTTTTTAAAATGTAACTAAATTTTTTTTCTTACACTTTCATTAAACAAATGAAAAACAAAAACAGATTTAAAGGTCTGTGTAGTGTGGGGTGGAAATACTGCTGGAGGGACTGCGGGACACTTCGACCGTGGGAGTGTGGAGGGACGAACGGGATGGTGGTGGGGAAGGAACAGGAAGAGGTGAAGGGGTGGAAAGACCAAAAGAATGGGAAGACAATGCAGAACATGTGGGTGGTGGTGGAGTGGAGGGTTGTGCAGGAGTAGCAGGTGACATAGTAGGTATTTGGAAGGGGAAGGAGATTGGTAAGTAGAAGTGTGGTAGGGGGTAGGTGGCTGATAGTGGGTAGGTTGTTGGTACTGGGGAGGTGGTTGGTACTGGGTAGGTGGTTGGACCTGGGGAGGTGGTTGGTACTGGGGAGGTGGTTGGTACTGGGTAGGTGGTTGGACCTGGGGAGGTGCTTGGTACTGGGGAGGTTGATGGACCTGGGGATGTGGTTGGTATTGAATAGGAGGGGGAGGAGGTATGGCAGGTGGAGGGGGGGAAGATGGACGGCGGCTGTAGGGGGGGGGGGTGGTGGAATGACTGGGGTGGATTGAGGATGGGAGACAACCTGCACTACAGCAGCGTGGCACGTGTGCATCACATACATCTGCTGGTCATAAGATAGCGGATCTATGCGCTCCGCAACCGACCTAAAAAAGCTGTAGTTCGGTGGTGCTCTTATCTCAGAACGCACAGTTTCCAGAAGTGTCTTGACCTCACCAACTAGTGTGGTTATCTGACGAAGGCCTGCGGAAACTTGTTCAGATAGCAACTTAAGGCAGTTCTGGAAAGATGCGTTCATGTGTAAGAACTCGGGCGCATAGTTCTTTTCCTGACCCTTCTGACGCTGCCGCCCAGTACCCGCAGCTGTACTAGAGGTGGCAGGGTCAGAAGGGTGGGGTAAAGGGAAGGCTATATCCTGACCAGCAGATTCATGCATTGCAGGCGGCCACGCTGCTCCAGCGCTGGTGGAAGGGACAGCGGGATCGTGTGTGTGTGAAGTCTGGGAAGGGTCAGATGTGGAGGGTTGGTCAAAGTGTCCCTCGGTGTCGGTCTCCTGAGGGATCGCTCTAGAAGGCTCCAACTCTGCGGGCGCCCGAGTGCTGCTCACCGTGCTGTGGAAGAAACAAAAACATAAAATTAATATACAGATCAGGGGCGTAACTAGGAACGGCAGGGCCCCACAGCAAACTTCACAATGGGGCCCCCCCCCTCGCGTGCGTTGCCAATCCCGGTCTACCCAAGTTGTGTTAAGAAAGATACCTTTATTATCCAAAATTAGAGGTTTTTGGAGTAATGATAGTGAAATAACAGAAAGGAACCAACTCCCAGGAAGCAACTGAGGTAGTGACAAAGGTAGGCTTTCTCCAGAGTAAATATGTGAAGAAACTTGTAATCCAGCCTGCAAATTGCTTTCAAAACAGATGATTTATTCAGTAGAACAACAGTCCGGTATACAGAATAATCTAAGATTGTTCTGTATACCGTACTTCTGCACCACGCCCTCACCAATTACACATGTGAGGAGTGACAGCCTCAGCTCTGCTACATGTGAGGAGTGACAGCCTCAGCTCTGCTACATGTGAGGAGTGACAGACTCAGTTCTGCTACATGTGAGGAGTGACAGCCTCAGCTCTGCTACATGTGAGGAGTGACAGCCTCAGCTCTGCTACATGTGAGGAGGAACAGCCTCAGCTCTGCTACATGTGAGTAGGGACAGCCTCAGCTCTGCTACATTCGAGGAGTGACAGCCTCAGCTCTGCTACATGTAAGGAGTGACAGCCTCATCTCTGCAACATATGAGGAGTGACAGCCTCAGCTCTGCTACTTGTATAGCAAAGCTGAGGCTGTCACTCCGCGCATGTAGCAGAGATGAGGCTGTCACTCCTCGCATGTAGCAGAGCTGAGGTTGCTACTTGTCACATGTAGCAGAGCTGAAGTTGTTACTTGTCACATGAGCAGAGCTGAGGTTGTTACTTGTCACATGAGCAGAGCTGAGGTTGCTACTTGTCACATGTAGCAGAGCTGATGTTGTTACTTGTCACATCTAGCAGAGCCGAGGTTGCTACTTGTCACATGTAGCAGAGCTGACGTTGTTACTTGTCAAATGTAGCAGAGCTGAGGTTGTTACTTGTCACATGTAGCAGAGCTGAGGTTACTTGTCACATGTAGCAGAGCTGAGGTTACTTGTCACATGTAGCAGAGCTGAGGTTGCTACTTGTCACATGAGCAGAGCTGAGGTTGTTACTTGTCACATGAGCAGAGCTGAGGTTACTTGTCACATGTAGCAGAGCTGAGGTTACTTGTCACATGTAGCAGAGCTGAGGTTGCTACTTGTCACATGAGCAGAGCTGAGGTTGTTACTTGTCACATGAGCAGAGCTGAAGTGACTTTTCACATGTAGCAGAGCTGAGGTTGCTACTTGTCACATGTAGCAGAGCCGAGGTTGCTACTTGTCACATGTAGCAGAGCTGAGGTTGCTACTTGTCACATGTAGCAGAGCCGAGGTTGCTACTTGTCACATGTAGCAGAGCTGAGGTTGTTACTTGTTACATGTAGCAGAGCTGAGGTTGTTACTTGTCACATGTAGCAGAGATCAGGGTGTCACTCGTCATTTGTAGCAACCATGAGGCTGTTACTGGGCCAGGGGGAGGCTACTGGTGACTGAGGTCCCGTGCCCAACAGGGCCCAGGGGGAGGTTAGTGGTGACTTGAGGCTTGCGTCAAACAGGGCCCAGGAGCCCGAGGCCCTGTTGGAATGCGGGCCCCTTGCTACCTGGGCCCTGTGTTGAATGTGGGCCCCCTGCTGCCTGGGCCCTGTTGAATGTGGGCCCCCTGCACTGCAGCCTGGGGCCTGTTGAATGTGGGCCCTGTTAGATCCTGCCTGCACCTGCCCTCCCAGTCACCATTGAGCAGCCAAGCCTCTTCTCACTGTTGAGAGACTCACGGTACTCACCCTGCTCGCCCGGGCTTCCACCTGCTTGTCCAGTCAGTCTGCTGCTTCATGTGGTCTGCCTGGCCGTCTGCTGTCCGCCCCCACATGCACACACGCTGTGACAGACGGACCATAATGCACTGGGCCGCAGCTTAAAGCTACAGTGCTCATTTCTGTTCGCTGTCTGCATTTACAACACTGTAGTGTCTCTTTAAAACAACACAGTGTTGTTATGCATCAGCGTTCAGAGTCAGAAGCCTGAACAAAATGTTGGGAGGGGGCCCGAGCGCGGATCCATTTGCCAGCGTGCTCGGGCCCCCCTTTTTGCTCCTAAATCACAGGGCAGCTGCAGCAGGGACGGGCCCCCTTCTAGCCCGGGCCCTGTGGCAGCTGCTTCCCCTGCTTCCACTATAGTTCCGCCCCTGATACAGATGTGGAATGGCCCTGGGTGAAAACAAAAAAAAAGTTAACATTTTATGGTTATATTTACCTTCTGGTGACCATTGTTTCACGCAGGAACGCCAGAGCTCGTGCATATTTGTACTTACTCTGGCGTCCTGAAGAACCACTCGGGGCCCGCATTTCCTTATTGAATTCTTTCTTAAAGCGATCCCTCACAGACCGCCACCGCTTCATAATTCTCTCCCCTGAAACGAGAAAGCACACATTGGTTACTATACAACAACCACACTTTAGTCCTCGTGTCCCCCAGAGTTCATGTTTTCATTGTTTCCATAGTGTTTCACAAAAGGAAATCATGAAAACATGAAGCGTTGGTTACACAAGGACAGAATTTTTTTAAAAACACCTTTACAGTCAGCAACATGAACTATACTTACGGTATTTATTCTGGGACCTAGGATTGAGGTCCTCCCAGCGGTGCATCATTGCTGCTGCTGTGTCGACCCGCCACCACAATTGTGGGTTACCAGGGCAATGGGGTACTCAGAGCCGAGCCCATGGAAGTCTATGGGGTTTGTCACAGGTAGCGGTGGCTCGGTCTGTGGCCCTGGCGGTCTGGCGTATGTTGGGGGGAATATTTACAGGGGATAGATTTATATACAGTTCGTGACGCCACCTGTAGTCTCTGGTAATTTGTACCAGCGCTGCTGTAGATCTCTGAGGGGATGGTGAGGCAGCTAGATGTCGGGTCCCCTACAGGTGGGACTCTTCCCTCAGGTCGGTAGTTAAAGCAGGGTTGTGCAGGCATGCAAATAAATAACTCAGTCTCACACGGTCAGCGTCTTTCCATACCTTTTACTTGTAAGATGGTAAGGCAGGTCCCAGGGAGGCTGATGGGGTTGATGGAGGATGAGATTTGAGGCAACGGCTAAGCAAGTTAGGGGCCTCCTCTGCTTTCCAATGATGATGAGTCCAACCAGCATGAAGCGTAGTTCCCTCTATTAACTCCAGCTATTCCAAAGCTGTACTGCCCGGTCAGTTTTGTGGTTGGAGCCTTCCTGTGAAAGAGCTGAGTTCCAATTCCTGTCGTGCACTGACTCAAGGTTCTCACTCTCCCTGACCCCAGTTACGTACTGACTCTTCAGGGGCTGCTTTCCGCGACCTAAGGTCCGATAAGCCTCTGGTTTTCTTACCACTAAGCGTGAAGCTATAGTGATCCTTCGGTCCCCAGTGACCGGTAACAATGTGCAGGTATCCTATACCTATGGCACTTTTCTGTTCTCTTCCACTATGCCCTTCGACTTGCTCACACTCTCAACAGATATCTTCAAGTGAGGTACAGCTCTGACCAGGCTGAGGTGATCTATATCTCGCCCTTACTGGCCTCCACTTTCTGAACTGCTGACAGGCTCAGGCTGGATTACTTCCTCCCTCCAAGTCCAGGCTAGACTACTCTGTCCGAAGACAGGAGACTGACTGCTCACCACTCCCCTCCACACCCCTGCTGGGTGTGTCCGAAGTGTACGTGATATCATGAAGAGCCCTTAACCGTTACCTCTCCACTCATCCTCCTGGTATTGTGTACCAGGGCTACACATTCCCCCATGGTAAACGACAGCACTCCCGGGCTGTAAAATACAAAGAGACATTTTTGTTTATGCATTAAACATCAACATTAAACATTAATTCGTCCCATCCGGGAGGTAAGAATTTCTTGAACGTTGCAAACAACACATTGAATATAGAAAAATACGAAATATTAAATAAACATGTTCATAAATAAACGACAATATTCTTGTGAAGGACCCGCACCAAACCTTCAACGTGGGTCCTGGGTGGGCTGCAGGACATCCGAATGCAGACCTCACTCAGTGCCTCACCACACGGGTTTTATGTTCAGAGGTAAGTCAAGGCTTCGTGTGAAACCATTAAAAGGCACCTTAGTGCAACTATTTACAAGATACAGTTTTTGGGCTGGCTCAGTCCTCAGCCTCTGAGTCCATTATAAGACACAATAAGGAAAAGACACATTTATATATATATACTTTCTACAATATTCACATTAATTTGTTATAATTACTGCTGGTATCGAATGGGTATCTTCCCTTTTGTGATTCGCTCTGATCTACGTGGAGTAGCTTCAGGTATATCAAGTTGTGATCTGTCTGCACTGCGTAACGGCAAACTATAGAACTGCCTCAATCTTTCTATGGATCTGGCAAGCGTACTGATGGCTGGGCGGTGTGAGTCAGCTTCACCAGGGGATCCCATAGTATGGGGCGCTGCTTCTGATGACCCTTCTTGAGATTCCGTAGGTTGAGGTGTTGCTGGAATGGGTAACTCCTGAACGGGCTCAACTGGCACCACGGGCACAACTGGAGGTAGAACTTCCTCTTGTGGCTGATAAAACTGCAACACCGGAACTATTACAGCATCTCCCAGTCTAGGCCAATCCGCAGGAAAATCTCCCAGATCCGTGTGTATGACCTCTTCTTTCCTTTCTTCTTGATTGATGACAGGGTTCTTTTCACAACGCTTTAAGGGTTCTGGACACAATTTCAAATGGTCTCTGGACACAGTGGTTATTGTTCTTCCTCCGTCCTTACTGATGATACAAACTTTTCTGTTGTCATATTTAGAATCTTGTACGACGTAGGGTTCTTGCTCCCACTGGTTATCCAATTTGTGCACCTTCCTTTTCCTTTTTAATACTACCTCTCCAGGCATCAAAGGCTTGGCAGGAGCATTTCTGTTGTAAATATCTTCCTGTTTCTCCCGTGCCTTGTTGAGACTTTCCTCTACACAGATTTGCACTCTTCTGTATTGCTCTTGCCGATTGATGTCCCAGTTTTCAACGGCGTCGTCTGCCTCCGGTTCTACCACTCCAAGTTCTAGATCCATTGGTAGTCTTCCGGGCCTTGCTCTCATAAGATAGGCTGGAGTGCAGTTAGTTGAACTTACAGGTATATGGTTATACAAATCAACCAAATCAGGTAGTAAATCCGGCCATCGATTCCTATCTTCCAACGGTATGGATCTCAACAAATCAAGGACGATATGGTTCATTTTCTCGCAAAGACCGTTGGTTTGAGGGTGGTATGGTGTTGTTCTAATTTTCTTACACCCATACATGTGACAGAATTCCTTGAATAAATCAGCTTCGAAAGCAGGTCCCTGATCGGTTAATACTTGCTCCGGATACCCATGCGGTCTGCAGAAGCTTGCTTGAAAGGTCTTCGCTGCCGTCACTGCGGTCTGGTCCTTAACTGGAACAACCACCAGAAATCTGGAGTAATGGTCCACCATGGTCAAGGCGTATGAGTATCCAGATCTACTTGGCGACAATTTGACGTGGTCCAGGGCCACAATCTCCAGGGGACGAGTCGTCCGGATAGGTTGCAGGGGTGCCTTCTGACTACCGTAGTCCTTTCTTCTGAGACCACAGGGTCCACAGTTCCGACACCACCTCTCGATGGAGCTGCGCATCCCTACCCAGTAGAACCGGCATCTCAACAGGGTCTCCAGCTTTCTCCAGCCAAAATGTCCTGCTTGATCGTGGTACGCTTCCAACACCATTGGGACGTCTGCCTTGGGGACCACTATTTGCCAGACCATCTCATGGGTTCTGGGGTTGACGTATCTCCTGCACAACTTCTCACGGTATAGGAACAACCTGCTTTTCTCGTTCCACAGGAGCTTTGCTGACATAGGTGCATCCTTTTCAAAAGAGGAGCCTTCCTGTCTTAACAACTCCTTGATGCGGCTGACCACTGGATCACTGTCCTGAGTCTCTTTCCAACTGTGATGGGGTAAAGGATTTAATGTTGCACCATACTGCTTTCTGTGGACTCGATGCTCGTGGACTACCCCATTTCGATGGAACGCAGGTAGCTCAATTTCTTCCAGGTCGTCCGATTCTTCTTCCGTATCAGAGTCATGCGGCCTTCGGGACAACGCGTCAGCATTAGCATTCTTTCGACCTGCCCGGTACTTGATAGTAAACTGGTAATTGGACAACCGAGCCATCCATCGCTGCTCCATGGCACCTAGCTTGGCAGTTTCCAGGTGCGTTAACGGGTTGTTATCTGTAAACGCAGTGAACTGATTAGAGGCCAGATAATGCTTAAATCTTTCAGTAATGGCCCAGACCAACGCCAGAAACTCCAGCTTGAAGCTGCTATAATTTTCCGGATTCCTCTCAGTTGGCCTGAGTTTTCTGCTAGCATAAGCGATGACTTTTTCTTGGCCATTCTGCTTCTGACTGAGAACTGCTCCCAACCCTTCATTACTGGCGTCGGTGTACAACAGGAACGGTTGGCTGTAATCAGGATAGGTTAAGATCTCATCACCTGTAAGGATCTCTTTCATCTTTTGGAATGCTTCAGCCTGTTCCTTACCCCAATTAAAGGGAGGGTTTCTGCTCTTTAGGGATTGTCCTACTAGGAGGTCCTGTAAAGGAGCTGCCTTCTTCGTGTAATCTTTCACGAATCTCCTGTAGTAACCCGTTAGTCCCAGGAACTGTCGCACTTCCTTAAGGTTCTTCGGCTCCGGCCACTTCTGGATGGCAGTGACTTTCTCTGGGTCCGGCGCTACTCCTTCCGAACTGACGATGTGCCCCAAGTATTGTACCTTCTGTTTGAGTAGATGGCATTTTGAGGGTTTCAACTTCATCCCGTACCTGGACAGGGACTCAAACACTTCTGCCAGGTGCTTCAGATGGTCCTCATATGTCTTGGAATACACGATAACGTCGTCTAGGTATAGCAGCACGGTTTCAAAATTGAGATGTCCCAGACAGTTTTCCATCACTCTCTGAAATGTTCCTGGGGCACTGCTGAGCCCAAACGGCATTCTGTCGAACTCACAGAGCCCCATTGGGGTGGTGAAAGCCGTTTTCTCACGATCCTCCTCAGCCACAGCCACTTGCCAGTAACCACTAGTCAGATCGAGGGTAGAAAAGTAGTTAGCCGTTTTCAGAGCAGCTAATGATTCCTCTATACGTGGTAACGGGTATGCATCCTTGTGTGTTATGCGGTTCACCTGCCTGTAATCCACACACATTCTCATACTACCATCTTTCTTTTTAACCAGAACTAGAGGGGCTGCCCAGGGGCTACAACTATCCCTTATCACCCCGGCTTTCTTCATATCATTCAACATTTCTTTAGCCTTCTGATAATGAGCTGGAGGTATGGGCCTATACCGCTCTTTGATGGGAGGATGACTGCCTGTAGGGATATGATGTTGTACTCCCTTAATTATCCCAAAATCAAGTGGATTCTTGCTAAACACTTGGGCATACTCTTGCACCACCCGTAATACCCCTTGCTTCTGGTGAGCGGGAGTGGTGTCCGTCCCAACATGGAGCTGCTGACACCATTCCGCCACCTGAGTTGCTGGGTCATTGTCCTCCGCTATTTGACAGGAGTCTAAGGACTCAGCCGGGAGAATAGAATTATTGTCGACAGCATGAAGTTTAGCAATGGTTGCATAACGGGGTAAATTTACCTCATCATCTCCCCAATTGAGAAGCCGTACCGGTACTCTTCCATTCACCACTTCTACTACTCCTCTAGCAGTCATAAGTGTAGGTCTATGTTCTGAATGGTGGGGTTCTACTACAGCTTGGTAGTTCTGTCCTCTCAGACCTATGGCTGCCCTGCACCAGATGATCATTTCACTCATTGGGGGTATCACAATAGGATCCGAGTCAGTGACCCGTACATTACCAATTTCGCCGTCTGTAAGCTTCGCTTGCTGCTGACACACCAGGGCCCGGATCTCTCTTTGGATTACTCCTCTCTGCCTTGGTCGGGCAATCTCAGCGAGCTGTTGGAGTAAGAACACAACTTCTCCCAAACAATTACCGATAATGTTAGTACCCAAAATTATATTTAAACCGTTCTCCTCATTTACAGTCTTTACTACCAGAAGCCCCTGGTCTTTCAACTCCTCTCTGCCCACCTTTACATCTACACATTTTGTCCCAAGTACTTCTACAGGAAGACCATTAGAAGCATACACGGTAAAGTCGGGGCTCGGGGGTTTAAGACTGTCCATTGACCAGTACTTAGTATAGAGGGCATCAGGTATTAGGGTCACCTGGGACCCAGTGTCTAACAATGCCGGAACTGCAATACCATCTAAGATGATAGACAGGTAGGGTCGCCCACCCACATACCTGCGGTTCCAGTCTAGGGGGCCTGACGGGTATTCTCCTGGGTGTTGGCCCTCGGACCCAGGTTCTGCCCGTTTAAAGGACACTGTGGAGACAGATGACCTTTCCGGTTGCATCGGTAACAGATGATCTCTCGACGAGGAGGGTGTTGATCAGGGGTTGCTCCTGGGGGTGGCGTTGTCCTCCTCCGGGGGGGCGACGTCTTCTTCCTTCTCCGGTGCATCCACGGGACGTCTTCTGGGCAGTCAGCTAACAAGATCTTCCCTTCTTCCTCTTTCCGCAGTTGCAGGGCACTCATCACAGCAGCCAGATTTTTAGTCAGCTGGCGCACCTCTGAGCGCAGACAATCCAATTCACTAGGAGGGGTCACCTGCGCTTTGGCTTCGGCCACTAACGGGGAAAAGAGGGGTACTGCCGGTTCCAGAGTGACTTCAGCCTGATGATGTTGGGTTGCCACCTCAGGTTTGCCCAGGGGCCGCAGCCCTTTTATTGTCATGTCCTTTAGGGCATCAAAGGTAGCATCCGGATGATCTAAGGACCACCAATTTACAGTTCTGCGTTCCTCTTGGGATCTCAATCCCTGTATAAATTGCTCTTTCAGCATCTTATTCTCATCGATAGCATTTAAATTATTAATCTGCTTAAGAGCTCTCAGGGCTCCTTGTAGTCGGCAAGCGTAGTCCCGGATGCTGTCACCTGGCTGTTGTGAACAGTGGTAGAAGGCCATCCGGAGATCCGTTTCTGTGTGGTCTTCAAATATGGCATGTAGTTTAAGGAGGATCGCAGGTACCGACTCCTGATCAACGGTATCCCAAGTCTCCACTTCCCTCTCAGCAGCGCCAGTTAGCTGCCCTATCAGCACAGCAGCTTTTTGTCTCTCAGGCATGGAGTACATTTCTAGGATGCTGCATAACTTCCGCTTGAAGCCTGCTAATGTGCCTGGCTCACCGCTGTACTGGGGAAGCCATTTCGCCCCAGGCATATATGGAAGCGTTAGTGGCATGATCGGGACTACCGGACTGGGTGCAGGGCCTGCGCCCCCATCTGGCGCTACAATACCAAGCGGTGCGGGATTGGGGCCTCCGGCCGGGGCCGCACTGTCAGCCGGTTGTTGTGACATCTTAGCGCCCCCTTGGTTAAACAGAGCCTACCGGTTTCAGACGCTGCTATTTCACAGGCACCGCAGTGGGAACAGGACCTTCGTCGCAGGCGCTCTGATGTCAGAGCGTTCACTTCCTGTTGCAGGACCTGCCGATGAGTCAGAGCCAGGGGCGTGTCCAAGACTTTGCGCGCTCTTTCAGGTACGCCCACCTTCTTCTCCAGCGCCTTAGGGCGCGAACTGGCGGCAAATATGGCGGTATTTGGCGCCAAACAATAGCAACAGTCTTTTTCACCAAAACACTCCACAGGCACACAGGGCTCGCAATGCTGCAAGTTTCGTATCCTGTTCGTGACGCCAAAGTTTTGTGTCGACCCGCCACCACAATTGTGGGTTACCAGGGCAATGGGGTACTCAGAGCCGAGCCCATGGAAGTCTATGGGGTTTGTCACAGGTAGCGGTGGCTCGGTCTGTGGCCCTGGCGGTCTGGCGTATGTTGGGGGGAATATTTACAGGGGATAGATTTATATACAGTTCGTGACGCCACCTGTAGTCTCTGGTAATTTGTACCAGCGCTGCTGTAGATCTCTGAGGGGATGGTGAGGCAGCTAGATGTCGGGTCCCCTACAGGTGGGACTCTTCCCTCAGGTCGGTAGTTAAAGCAGGGTTGTGCAGGCATGCAAATAAATAACTCAGTCTCACACGGTCAGCGTCTTTCCATACCTTTTACTTGTAAGATGGTAAGGCAGGTCCCAAGGAGGCTGATGGGGTTGATGGAGGATGAGATTTGAGGCAACGGCTAAGCAAGTTAGGGGCCTCCTCTGCTTTCCAATGATGATGAGTCCAACCAGCATGAAGCGTAGTTCCCTCTATTAACTCCAGCTATTCCAAAGCTGTACTGCCCGGTCAGTTTTGTGGTTGGAGCCTTCCTGTGAAAGAGCTGAGTTCCAATTCCTGTCGTGCACTGACTCAAGGTTCTCACTCTCCCTGACCCCAGTTACGTACTGACTCTTCAGGGGCTGCTTTCCGCGACCTAAGGTCCGATAAGCCTCTGGTTTTCTTACCACTAAGCGTGAAGCTATAGTGATCCTTCGGTCCCCAGTGACCGGTAACAATGTGCAGGTATCCTATACCTATGGCACTTTTCTGTTCTCTTCCACTATGCCCTTCGACTTGCTCACACTCTCAACAGATGTCTTCAAGTGAGGTACAGCTCTGACCAGGCTGAGGTGATCTATATCTCGCCCTTACTGGCCTCCACTTTCTGAACTGCTGACAGGCTCAGGCTGGATTACTTCCTCCCTCCAAGTCCAGGCTAGACTACTCTGTCCGAAGACAGGAGACTGACTGCTCACCACTCCCCTCCACACCCCTGCTGGGTGTGTCCGAAGTGTACGTGATATCATGAAGAGCCCTTAACCGTTACCTCTCCACTCATCCTCCTGGTATTGTGTACCAGGGCTACACACTGCCACTTCCGTCCAGAGCCGTCGTGTCACAATTTGATCCGCATGCTGGCGGTCCCCCATGTTCCACAGCGGCTCCCTTTCTCGGACCAGGTCTATCATCAACTCGACGTCCAATCCCTCCTCCGTGTCCGAGTCGGGAGCACGCTGTGAAGCCTGTGAAATGAACAATGAAAAAAAAAAAAATTATCAGATACATGGTTTTAATTTGTAAAAATTATACATGTTACAATGGGAAAATTAATGCACAAAACATTTGTAGATAACACGTTTTTTAAAAAGCATAAATTATATAACATGGCAAAAAAAAAAAAAATACTTACACGTTGAGAACCGCCGACAGTCTCACGACGACTCTTGGAGGCGCTGGGAGAATGTCTCTGGCTCCCAAATGCGAGAGACTAAAAATGAAAAGAAAAATTAGGATATTGGCAGGTGTTGGCCGCTGTGTGAAGTATGCACTAAATGTTTTTCTATGTGTTGTGTGTACTGTGATGTTGTGTTTCTGCGATTGATGTAGGATACTTACGAATTGTGAGCCCACTCCGGGTATCTCTCCACCCCGTCCTTCTTCCTCTGGGAGCTCCTCGTCATCTTCAGATTCCTGTTATTAAAATAACACAATCAAGACATATAGCCCACAGATGGATTGTGGATAGAAAAATAAAAAATAGATATTTTTACCGCCAATTCCTGACGATGGGTAGGAGGGCTCCCAGAAGAAGATGTGTCCTGCTGTTCCTGCTGTGGCGGCTCTGGCTCTGCCTCTGGCTGTGAGGGAGGAGATGGCGATGCCCGTGGTGCTGGCGCCGCCGCTTCAGCCGATGCCTCCTCTGCCAACACCGCCATTGCTGCAGCTGCAGCAGCTGTTTGACGTTCTCTGCTGTGGAAGAAACAAAAAGGGACAGTCAATATATTTGTATATTTCTTGGCCCTGTCTGAAAGAGAAAACCAAGCATGTATTTTTATTGAAATGGGGGGGGGGGTGTAATCTTTACTTTCTTCTGGCTTCCCTCCTTGCCCGCCTCTCCTCCTGTTCTCTTCTATCTCCAGGCGCCGCCTCCCCCTCTTGTTGACGTCTTCTACTGTTAAAGTAAAAAGGTACTGTAAATTTGAGATTCCTTGTCCATGGCTGAAATAAAAAACAAACATGTAATTTACAGCAAAATGTGTGCTGTAATACTTACTTTCTGATTGCTATCCTCCTAGCTTGGAGGTCCTCTGCTCCCTCTGCTGAACTTGGGCTTCAGCCGCCGCCGCCGCCGACCGGTGAAGTCTTCGGCTGTTGAATAAGGACACAAAAACGGACAGTGAATATATGGGTATTCCTTTGCCCTGGCTGAAAGAGAAAAAACAAACATGTAATTTAGAGCAAAATGTGTGCTGTAATACTTACTTTCTGCTTGCTATCCTCCTAGCTTGGAGGTCCTCTCCTCCCCTCTGCTCAACTTGAGCTTCAGCCGCCGCCGCCGCCGCTGCTCGTTGAATTCTTCTGCTGTTAGGACACAAAAAGGGACAGTGAATATATGTGGATTCCTTGTCCCTGGCTGAAAGAGAAAAACAAACATTAAATTTTTAGGGACATGGGGGATGACATTTACTTTCTACTGGCTTGCCTCCTTGCATCCAGGATGTCCTGCGCCCTTTCATCGCCAGCATCAATTCTTCTGCTGTGGAATTATCAGACCAAAAACAATTGGTTTATATGTTTTGATTGTCCCTGTTTTAAAATATAACATTCAAACAACGACATTATTCCGACCACATGCAATCATTTTTTGTAGCCATCAACAGTACCAGGGTAAACCGTATCCCTGGCCAAAAAAAAAAAAAAAACAATATGATAATAAAAACATGGAAATTTCACATAAGAGCATGAGTAGCTAAGGTCAGAGGCAGCCAAAAAAATAACATTGCAACAAAAAGAAAAGTACATCAACATTTGTATACTAAACACAGGAAAATAATAGCAGCATGAGTAGATAAAACCGTGACAAGCCACAAAGAACAAAGATTGCAAACAAAAAAACATTAGCATAGTCATACAATTCAACAGACCATGAGTAGATAAAACCATGACAGGCCACAAAGAACAAAGATTGCAAACAAAAAAACATTAGTCAAACAATTCAACAGACCATGAGTAGATAAAACCGTGACAGGCCAAAAAAAAAAAAACATTGGCAAAAAAAATGGAGAGAAACATTACCATAGTAAACACATGCACATTTTAGATAGTAGCATAAAAAACAACGACATCACTGGCCAAAAAAATTAATACTTTTTTAAAAATAAAAAAAAAATTTGATACACAAATACATCCACATTTCAGATTGTCGCAGGGAGACCAAGCACATCACTGCTAAAAAACAGTACCAGTAGATCTACATTATCAACATTCACAACAGTAGCAGTGAATACACAATAAAGTTCCCAAACAAATGCATTTTAAACTCGGGGACCCACCCCATCATCGGCAATTTAATTTCATTAAATACCTGGGGAACCAATCCCCATCACAGAAAAAACATTAAATATATAATGTACCAGGCCACAAAAAATAAACATCAGCTCACACAGCATTGGTGACATATGTATTTTAAATTTTTGAATTTGGGGGTGGGTGGTTCATATTTACCGTCTGTTTTCCTGGCGCTCCATGGTACGGATCCTGGCTGCGAGTCCGGTGGCTGCGTCGGTGGCTGCGTCGGTGGCTGCTTTCTGTGGCTCTCCGTGTCTCTCTGTGGCTTCTGTGGCTCCTGTGGCTTCTGTGGCTTCTGTGGCTGTGTCTGATGTCCCACCCAATTTTTTTTTTATATGTTTGCTGAGGGGTGGTACTTCCTTGTATCTGTTTGCTGTGGGCTGGTATATCAATTAACAAACCGGATGCGGCTACCAGATGCGGCGGACGCCGCGATGCGGCGCATTGTGGCGTCCATAGACTTTCATTGTAAAAAAGAACCGCATGCGCCGCATCCGGCGCATGCGGCTTTTTCGCCGCAGACAAAAAAACGTTACATGCAACGTTTTTTCCAGACACCGGACGGTGACCAGACACTGCATCCGGCACCAACCGGACGCGCCGCAGTGACATGCGGCGCTAATAAAAGTTAATGGGAAAAAAACGCATGCGGCGCATACGGTTTTGTGATGCGGCGCTGCGAAAAAATGCCGGGGGCGCCGCAAGGGGAAAAACGGATGTGTGAAACAGGCCTTAGCTAACCTAAATGAATTCAAGTCTCCAGGTCCAGATGAATTACACCCCAGAATACTGAAGGAGATAGCAGAAGAAATTCTTGTACCACTGTCCATAATCTTTGAAAATTCTTGGAGAACAGGTGAAGTCCCAGAAGACTGGAGAAGAGCAAATGTTGTTCCTATCTTCAAAAAGGGGAAGAAGGTGGACCCAGGGAACTACAGGCCGGTGAGTCTGACTTCTATACCAGGAAAGATCTTTGAACAAATTATTAAAGAACATGTATGTAAGTACCTGCATAAGAATGAAGTGATTACAGAGTCAGCATGGGTTTGTAACTAATAAGTCATGTCAGACTAACTTAATTTCCTTCTATGACAGAATCACTGACTGGGTGGATCAGGGAAATGCTGTAGATATAGTATATCTTGACTTCAGCAAAGCATTTTACAAAGTATCTCACACAATCCTTATTGAAAAAATGACTAAGTATGGAATGGACAAGGCAACTGTTAGGTGGATTCATAACTGGCTTAGTGATCGGACTCACAGAGTGGTCGTAAATGGCTGCACATCCAGTTGGAAGAATGTCTCAAGTGGGGTACCATAAGGCTCTGTTTTGGGCCCTGTATTGTTCAACATCTTTATCAATGATTTAGATGAAGGGATTGAGGGTAAACTGATCAAATTTGCTGATGACACAAAGCTAGGAGGGGTAGCTAATACTAGAGAAGAGAGAGAGAGGATTCAAAAAGATATAAATAAACTGGAGCAGTGGGCAGCAACTAACAGAATGGTTTTTAACAGGGAAAAATGCAAAGTACTACATCTGGGCAATAAAAATGAAAAAAGCATATACAAAATGGGAGGAATAGGGCTAAGTAACAGTACATGTGAAAAAGACTTGGGTATACTAATTGATCACAGACTGAACATGAGTCAACAGTGTGATGCAGCAGCAAAAAAGGCAAATGCAATTCTAGGATGTATCAACAGAAGCATACAGTCTAGATCACGTGAAGTCATTATTGCCCTCTACTCCTCTTTGGTCAGACCTCATCTGGAATACTGTGTCCAGTTTTGGGCACCACATTTTAAAAAAGACATCAACAAACTGGAGCAAGTTCAGAGAAGAGCCACCAGAATGGTGACCGGTCTGCAAACCATGTCCTATGAGGAACGAGTGCAGGATTTGGGATTGTTTAGCTTGCAAAAAACAAGACTGAGAGGAGACTTAATAGCTGTCTACAAATATCTCAAGGGCTGTCACATTGAAGAAGGATCATCTTTATTCTCATTTGCACAAGGAAAGACTAGAAGCAATGGGATGAAACTGAATGGGAGGAGACACAGATTAGATATTAGAAAAAACTTTTTGACAGTTAGGGTGATCAAGGAGTGGAACAGGCTGCCACGAGATGTGGTAAGTTCTCCTTCAATGGAAGTCTTCAAACAGAGGCTGGACAGACATCTGTCTGGGATGATTTAGAGAATCCTGCTTTGAGCAGGGGGTTGGACACGATGACCCAGGAGGTCCCTTCCAACTCTACCATTCTATGATTCTATGATTCTATGATTCTACTTCCCACACAGATCTCCCCAGCTGCTGCAGGAATCAGGCGCTGGGGAACCATCTGGCTCTGTCATTTGCTGCTCCTCGCTCACTGCTCAGCTGATAGGTGGGCGGGGAAGCAGCTAATGAATATTCACTGCACTTAAGTATCGGGACCAGTGGTTTCCCCAGCGCTGGATTCATGCAGAGGAGGGAATATTTTCCTGCCTCCTGCGATCCCAATCCACCGCTGCCCCCTGCCCTCCTCCCCACGTTACATTCCGACCATAGGACGCACCAACACTTTCCTCCCAAATTTGGAGGAAAAAAAGTGCATCTTATTGTCCGAAAAATACGGTAGATAAGGGAACTGAAGGTAAACTAATCAAATTTGCAGACGATGCTAAGCTAGGAGGGCTAAGGGCCCCGTCACACCTAGCGACACACCAGCGATCCCGACAACGATATGCACTTGTCAGGATCGCTGGTGTGTCGCTACATGATCGCTGCCTGAGCTGCCAAACAGGCAGCTCAGGCAGCGATCAGGACAGTGACACTGTGGGTAACGTCGCTTAGTTACCCGCAGTGTAACTTGGATACCAGCCCGCTGGTGCAGGGAGCTGGTAACCAAGGTACACATCGGGTTTCCAGGTGCTGCGCGGCACCCGGAAACCCAATATTTACCTTGGTTACCAGCTCCCCTGCAGCAGCGCGCTGGTATCCAATGTACACATCGGGTTTCCAGGCGCCGCCCGGCGCTTGGAAACCCGATATGTACCTTGGTTACCAGCTGATTGCTGGTCTCCTGCCTGCCACACGCAGCGATGCGTGCTGGCCAGCAGGAGACCATCGATCAAAAAAATGTCCAGGACATTCAGCGATGATCAGCGATACCCAGCAGGGGGGCTGATCATCGCTGAATGTCACACACAGCGATATCGCTGGGGAGATCGCTGTTGCGTCACAAAACTAGTGACTTAGCAGCGATCTCGCTAGCGAGATCGCTGTGTGTGACTGGGGCTTAACTTACACTAGAGAAGACGGAGAAAGGATTCATAAGGATTTAAATAAGCTTGAACAATGGGCAGTGACTAATAGAATAGTATTTAACAGAAAAATGCAAAATTCTACATCTGGGCAAGAAAAACAAAAATTACATCTACAAAATGGGAAGTATAGAACTAAGCAGCAGCACATGTGAAAACGACTTGGGTATACTAATATATCAGACTGCACAAGTTAGCAGAGTGATGCAGCAGCAAAAAAATGCAAACACAGTTCATTGATGTATTAAGAGAAACAGAGTCCAGATCATGTGAAGTAATTATTCCCCTATGCTCCTCCTTGCTCATCTGAAATACTGTGTCCATGTAAAAATGTAATGATTGTGCAGGAACCAATAATGTCACCACGGACCAGAGGCAGATCAACAACTGAAGGATTTATTTACAGAGGAAAAATCTCCTCGCAGGGAGAAGAAAAAAGGGAATCAACGTAATTTAGAAATGCACTAAAGCTAAGCAAGATTTAGCAGCAGTTCATTAAACAACAGAAGAAGAAAAAGGTATTCTCTGGACTTATCAGTTAGATGAAACCTTGATTGAAGAGTCCGCCTCCTCCAACGTAGGCGCCATCAACAGTGGCACTTGTAGTCTCCAAAGTCTTTACTCCTGGGACACGGGAACTCTGGAGTTAAAGCTGGAACCAGGAGACGCTGAGAGCCTGAATCTCCCTGCTCTAAGTCTCTGTACGTAAAGCTACCTGTCTCTCAGCAGGAACGATAATGAGCTCACTGGGAAGTCTCTCAGTCACACTCAGGAGCCCTGGCTTGTCACCACGGGAACCAGGGCTGCGTGCACGGATCACTGGCTCTGGATTGTCAGGACCGACACCAAGGGTTAATGCTTCTGTACTTTCCTGAGAGAAGCCTCATCCAGACGCCGAGGCTTCCGCATTCACGTCCTTGCCGTTCAGTCTCTCCATATCACGTTCTGACAGGTCAGAGCACTGGCTGAGGGTCCCCTCTTTACTGTGGCACAAGAACGAGGACCCTCTTCTGCACGATGCACTCTGCTCTGTGCACGCTGCTGATTTCCTGCCACACGCCCTTCTGCCTTCTGGTCCACTGCACTCACCCATCCCCCATGTCTCCTACCGGACACATGGTGCAGTAGGTCCAGGTCACTTAGCCTTCCCCTCTGCAACCCTGCTGTCCCACCAAATGGTTCCAGACACGGAGCAAGGGAGGTAACCTCCTTCTTAACCTCCTCCTGTCTTTCATCATTCTTCACACCCTTACATCCAATTCTGGGCACCACAGACAGACTTCGAAAAACTGGAGCAAGTTCAGAGAAGAGCTACCAGGATGGTGAGCAAACTGCAAACTGTGTCCTATGAGGAATGATTGAAGGATCTGGGAATGTTTAGCTTGCAAAAAAGAATGCTAAGAGGAGACTTAATAGCTGTCTACAAATATCTGAAGAGATGTCACAGTGTAGAGAGATCATCCTTATTCTCATTTGCACATGGAAACACAAGAAGCAAAGGAATGAAACTGAAAGGGAGAAGATACGTATTAGATATTAGAAAAATCTTTTTAACAGAGAGGGTGATCAATCAGTGGAACAGGCTGCCACAAGAGGTGATAAGTTCTCCTTCAATGGAAGTCTTTAAACAGAGGGTAGACAGACATCTGTCTGAGATGGTTTAGTGAATCCTGCATTGAGCAGGGGGTTGGACACGATGAGTCTGGAGGTCCCTTCCAACTCTAATATTCTCTGATTCTGTATTGTCTTACCACTGAAAAATCACTACAAAGTGTCGACTACTAAGTGTCCACTGCCTGTTGCCAAGTGTAATCCGTTTCTAGTAGTAGAGATACCAAATGGATTACGTGTAGTTGAGTTACAGTATCTCAAATCCTGCTCTAATGGTGGTCAAATTGCATACAGTCACAACAGAGAGGTGGGTTTTTAGTTGGGGGCAGGCCAACTGGGCAATGGGAGTGTGGCGCCCTGCGTCTTAATCGCCACAAAAGGGTTTAAAATGTACTGTTCTGTATGTGTTGTGAACAATGGGAGTTATGCCTTCTCTGCTGGACATACACACATAATTTGCCTCACTCCCTTACTTGTCTGAAGCTGAGATCTTTGCAGACATACCCTAACTGGGAAGGGGGAGGAGCCGAGTTGTTCTCGGTGTGAGGAGAAGGAGGAAGAACGCTGGGGACGCCATGATACATGTGGCTGATCCCTGAGTGAGCAAGCAAGCAGGAAACCAGCCCCTAGATCATCCATGCTTCCAGAGCTGGGTGATAAGCTGAGAGACGGCGTGGGATTACACAACCAGCAGAAAGGTGTTTTCCCTCAGAATTACAGCAGTGACCAGGAGTCAGTGAAGGACAGTGCAAGCTGCATCACAAAGGACTCGAACTGCAAGTTGCTGAAGGTGAAATACACAGTGAGTAGAAGCAATACTGGGAAGTTCTAAACTCCAGAAAGCCTTGGTCCCAGAAGGGATTAGATTAGCAGGAGGATACACTGAGTTCCAGCAGGGAAAGGTAACTCCCATTATCCAGAGCAGACTGTAACCGGTGAGAGTTGTAATATCTCCTCTGAATTGCACCCGAACTACAGTAAATACTAAAGTGACTTTCTTTGTCTCCTGCTTCATTACTCTATGCCTTCTACTTGTATCACCATCTTTGGGGGACCTGCTCTGGTTGGAGAGGGTTTTAACATCTGCACTGCCATCACCATCTACTCCCCCAGGGATCCTCTGCAGTGCCGGCTATACTACATTCGACTACTCCAACTGGCGTCACGAATCACTACATAAACTTTATCCCCATTCAATTCCATCCCCTGTAAATATATCCCCTTTTAATTGACCGCCTGGGGCCACGGACCAGGTCACCGCCGCCGTGACATCTCCCATTGAAGTTAACTGGCTCGGTACCGAGTACCCCACGGCCCCTCGGGCGAGACAGAAGGAACTTGTCATTCTGGGAAGTGAAGGAAAGAAGCATGACAACATGAGCATTTGTTACACAGCATGGATAGATGAAGTTGGTGCAGAATGTGAGCAACAGAAGCTGTTGTGGTAGCAACAGGGGCAAGCGGGAATCACAGAATCCAATTAAGCACATTTGAAATTATACCAACTGGCTTAATAGCGTTGGAATCCACAAGAAAGCAGAGAAGACTTAGCAATAAGGAACCGGTGAAACAGAGCTGAGTTGCAAAATAATTTGACTTGATGTGGCATAGCTTTCCCAATGCAGAACTGGTAGTTGTATATGAGTCGCACGTAGCAGGGCTTTGGGGTACTCGGCACCGAGCCCGTTCACTTCACTGGGGGATGTCACGGGTAGCGCAGCTCGGTCCGTTGCCCTGGGGCTCACTAAAAAGGGGATATTTACAGGGGATTGTAGAAATGTTCATGATGCCACCTGTGGTTCCTGATCAGGGTGACCAGCACTGCAGGGTGAATCCTCTGAGGGGTTGTTACTGGGCAGCAAGGTGTTAAGTCACCCACAGGCGAGACTGATCCCTCGAGGTATATGGCGGTGCAGGGGTGAAGGAGCAATAATGCAGACACACACAAAGAGTCTCTTTCTGTACCTTTACTGGTGATGAAGTTGCAGGCACGTCCCGGGAGGCCGTCAGGGTGGAGGATGCACGTCCAGTAATCCACTGAGTAGGTATAAAGCCTCCTTACGTCTTTATGTGTGTGAGTTTCTAACTTGCATAAAACAAAGTTTAACTCCGTTCTCTTTGCTACGCCCGACTGATCTTGTGGTGGAGCCTTCTTTCTGGACAGAACTAGTCTCTATATGCAGGGCCCTGCTAGACTCTTGTTCTTCCTGACCCCGGTTACGTATCAGCACTGAAGGGCCCCTCTGTGACTTGTAGTCCAGCAGGGTCTCCGGTGTCTCCTACCAGTCGTGCAGATGCTGGTAAGCGCGGACCCGGTGTCGGTGGTGCAGAGTCGAGGTAAGCTATTAATGCTGGTTAACCTCGGTCACTCTCTTTCCCTTTTCCACTTGCCTGTCGTCCTACTCTCACCACTATCATAAGCACAAGCAGCAGTAGATGTCAGCTTCCTTCTCTTCACCGCTCTCCAAGCGTCGGCACGCTTACTTTCTGAAACAGCTCACTGTTGGAATCTCAGTGGACTCAACCTTGACCAGACCAAGTGGCAATCCTTTCCACTACACTGGACTCCACTATATAAGCTGAGTGTTTGCTGAAGTCCTCAGGCTTTCAGATAAGTCTTTCTTTCTGGCTAGAGTTCCCTCTCAGCAAGTCTGAGGTAACTAGCTCGTTTTCTTCCGTCTCGTCTGACAGGAACGTCTCTCTCCTCTCTCTCTCTGAGGTGTTCTGCTGTTCTGAGGTAAAACCAACAACTAGCTAACTCGCAGCTAGACTGCCTTATCTCACTGCTGTCATTACAAGGGCTCCCTCTGGTGGTACCAGGGAAAAATGTGAAATGTTGTGTGCAAAGGGTTATCGTGGATTTACCTTTCCGTGCATTCTCCAGGGTAACATGTGGCTCCAGTCACAGCTGGGCTACACATATAGAAGAGTTATACCCCCCTGTAGGTTTTGAGTTTCTGTAATAAGAGCACATAGAGGTTAGGCCCTTTGTGATGTGTCAGTCATGGATGGCAGATCAATGTTATTTGGCTGATGTTGTACAAAAAATCTTATTTGCGTCATTAAGGCTACTATCCAAAGACTATGGGCCTGATTCATGAAGGTGTTTTCACCACAATACTGGCATAATGCACCTTCAAATATCGCAGCAATTTTGCACAATAGTAAGTTGACCAAATAATTTTAACTTTTGACGTTTTCATGCCCGTTTTGTCCAGCTCCACTAAAGTTGGTGGAGCTGGGATGAACGGGGACAGGGCATGGTAAAGCCCACCAAATAAATTTATCAAAAGAGACTGAATTAACATTTATGGCAAGGTGCCCGGCGATAAACACTTGTGATAAGAGGTACCTTATTCAGGACTTAGGCTCATCTTACTCCTGCATGATCCTCATTAAGATTGATGTACAAAGTGCAAGTCTTAATGAATCGGCCCTAAAACTTTCCAACCAAAATCAAAGTGGCTCTATAAGATTATTTACAGCAGAGAGACAGACGTCCAATATTTGCACACCTAGAAATGTGCAGGACAAGCCGGAGTAGTGTAAGCTCGGGGGTGCTACAGACCTTAGATAAATTCGGATGCATGTCTGATCCTCTCTGCCCTTTATTCCATATTATGAGGCAGTTATTTACTTAATATTAGGATAAATATACTGAAAATCAGTCTTCAGGGATGAACGGAGCAGAGAAGTCGGAAAGTTGCGTGGCATAAGAATTTACCGGATTTCGTCTCCACAGTGCACATTACTGATTTCCACTTTTGTCACATTCAGTGACGGCTCATTTCATTTTCTCTCAGTTGATGGAAATGCTCATTTTGATGTTTTCTTGAAGGACGGTACTCTGATAACCATAATCTACACAGTCCCCGGCCTGTGCCTGTCTCCTATTAATGTACTACGTGTTCACGCCTCATTTCTGTCAGATGGCTGTGTTCCGCTGTATCCCCCTGTCTTTCCCACGTGTCTCAGCCCATGTTCATCTCAGGGATATGGGAACTTATCTCTATTGAGAATGAAATTCAAAATAAAGCAACGAAATAGGAAAAAAAACTAGACAGAAATAAATTACATTTCTAATGAAAATGTCTGTATTTCAGCCAGATGGTGGCTTTGAAGATGAGAGCATAATGGTAGTTGAAATTAGCAGATATATATCCTTCTTAGCCTGATGAAATGAAAACCAATATTTCGTCTTTTGAAGCTGCATTTCCATTCAAAACATAAGAAACTCTGCCGGTCTGCAGAACTTTAGCAATTTAAATCAATTTACTAAATACACTGTGAGGACAGAAAACGTCCAGTTCACCTTCATATTCTGCTGATCGCCTTTCAAGAAAAAAAAATAGCTGAGGAGACAACCGGTGTGCCAAACCATCATGGAGAAAATGTGATGATGGATGCGAGGAGTGAGATTGAAAGGGGTTCTCTATTTCACTGCCAATATACACAGATAGTTATCTGGAAAAGGTGCAGCTTTCTTATATCCTATCACAAATCAGACTGATTGTGGCGCTTACGGGAGATGATTGCTCTTCCAAGAAGAAGCATCCATATTTTAGAAATTGTCCTTATTAGACTAGTGCTACATGGTGACGAGTAGAGATGAGAAACTTTGCCTCCGTAGGGGTCGAGTCGGGTTTCGGACCACCCGACTTTCTCAAAAGTCGAGTCGAACAAAATCGGCCGACTATCGGAAAAAGTCGGTGGTCCGAATGAAACTCGACCCGACCCCAATGCGAGTCAATGGGGAAGAAAAGTCGGCAGTGAGTGGAGGACAGTAAACACATCTACAGTGCCCATTTCAATGCCAACGACATCAATTCTTATTACTTAAGCTTGTCAACCTTAATTTACTTTATAATAATAGTAACGCATTGAAAACTGGGGGTTATTTGGCTAAAGTTGTGGGGCTGGGCTGTCTCCAGGTTTTCGTGGGCCTTGGGCGAAAGAGTGTAAGTGGGCCCCTTTAACACATACCACAATTCATGATGCTCCGATACGGCAGAGAAATATAGGTATAGTACAATGCCAAATACTTCACTTCTTACATTACATGAGTGATATCTATTGTAAATTCTACAATAGCTCAAAAACCGGACAGTATAGTCCTCCATACAGTATTATGGGCACCACATAGTGCGCCATACAGAATAATGAGCCCCATATGATGCGCCATATATAATGGGCCCCATATGATGCTCCAGTGTATGATGTGCCCCATGGATGATGCTCCAGTGTATGATGGGCCCCATATATAATGCTCCAGTCTATAATGAGCCCTTTCTATGATGCTTAAAAAAATGATGGGCCCCATATATAATTCTCCAGTGTATAATGCTCCCCATATATTGCTCCAAACATTAAAAAAATGAAATACCTCTCGTGCTGGGCACTGCTCTACTCTGGATTCCTCAGTGTCGCCATCTTCCAGCTCTCTGCACTGTGACTGTTCAGGCAGAGGGCGCACAGACGTGACAGCATCGCGCTCTCTGACCTGAATGTCACTGTCAGGAAACGCGGAAGAAGTCACAGCGATGGAGCAGGGAGAGGTAAGTATTGCAAGTGATGGGGCCCTGACCAAGCAGGGGGGGCACACTCATGGGCACCGGCACTGGCACAGGGCCTCTCATAGTACGCCGGTGTCTGACGGCGAGTGGGCCCCCCCACCTTCTCAGGGCCCCGGCACTTGCCCGGGTGCGCCAGGTGCTGACGCCGGCCCTGGGGGGGGTACAGTCCAGTTAGGGAGGTGGAAAAACTGGCATATGTTGAGGTGTAGGCTGGACATTCAGCAGCTGCAAATGGAGGAATTGGAGAAGTCGGAGGAAGAGGAGTACAAAGCGAGCCATTTTGCTGGCAACCTATGTGTCATCAGGGGAAGGTGGTAAAAAATCCTTTGAAAGCCAGGCATGGTTCATTTTAATGAAGATGAGATCACCAACATTTTGGATTGACAGCCGGGTCCTTCTTTCTGTCAGGATTGATCCAGCAGCACTGAAGACTCTTTCTGATAGCACACTACCAGCAGGGCAAGTGAGCTCCTGTAAGGCATATTGTGCCAATTCAGGCCAGGTGTCTAGTTTACAGGCCCAGTAGTCAAAGGGAATGAACTGTGAGGGAGAACATCGATAGGCGAGGAGAGGTAATTTTGAACCATAGTTGACAACTGCTGTCTCCTGTCTGTTGCAATCGATTCAGTATTACCAGTCGTGTGAGCATTACTCGAGAAATCAGTCCACAACATGGTCATGAAACCCCTGTCTCCAACGCCACTTTGGCTGTGTGCACCACGAGCACCTCTTCCATTTGGCCCAGTACGGCTCGTGGTAGAAACTGCACCGCTGCTGTGTGCTGGGAATGCCTCTAACAAACAGTTTACCAGAGTTGCTTGTTTGGTCGCCAATATTAGCTCTAGGTTCTCCTGTGGCATGATGTTCTGTAATTTGCCATTATAACGTGGATCGAGGATGCTGGCCAACCAGTAGTCGTCATCCTTCATAATTTTGGCATGCGAGTGTCCCTTTTTAGGATCCGCAAGACATAATCACACATGTGGGCCAATGTTCCAGGTGTCAATGATGCACTGCCAGTGGTGGGTGGAGGAGCACTTTCTGCCAAATCCACATCCCTCCACTCAAGCACAAACCCTGTACCTGACCTTGGCAAGCCAACATTTTCTCTTGCCCCCTGAGAAGCATCCTCCTCCCCAAAATAATCATCCCCCTCATCCTACTCCTCTTCCTCCACGACAGTTCCCTGAGCAGACAATGGCTGACTGTCATCAAGGCTTCCCTAATCCTCCTCCTCTTCCTCCTCCGCTGCAGATGCCTGATCCTTAATGTGTGTCAAAGTTTGCATGAGCAGACGCATAAGTGGGATGCTAATGCTTATGATGGCGTTGTCTGCGCTTACCAGCCATGTGAATTCCTCAAAACACTGAAGGACTTTACAGAGGTCTTTCAGCTTTGACCACTGCACACCCGACAACTCCATGTCTGCCCTCAAACTACCTGCCCGTGTATCCTCCCACAAATGCATTACAGCCTGCCTCTGTTCGCACAGCCTCTCAACCATGTGCATGGTGGAGTTCCACCTTGTTGCAACGTCTATGATTAGGCGGTGCTTAGGGAGGTGGAGCGATCGCTGCAGCCTCTGCAAACGACTGGAGTCTACGGGCGAGCGACGGATGTGCAAGCACAGTCTTCGCACCTTATGGAGCAGGGCTGGTAACTCCGGATAATTATTTATGAAGCACTGCACCACCAGGTTCAAGGTGTAAGCCAGGCAAGATATGTGTCTGAGTTTTGCCAGGGCTATGGCCGCCACAGAATTACGGCCGTTATCACTGACTACCTTGCCTGGTTCAAGATGTAGACTGCCCAGCCATGACTCAGTTTCTCGCTGCAAGTAGTCGGCCAGTACCTCCGCAGTGTGTCTGTTGTCGCCAAAAGACATCATCTTTAAAACAGCCTGCTGACGCTTATCACTAGCTGTTTGATAGTGGGACACCTCGTGTGCAACACTGGTAGCTGCGGATGGAGTGCTTGTGTGACTGCGCTCTGTCGATGAGCTTTCGCTTCTGGAGGATGAGGAGAAGGGTCGAACGCCTACAGCCAACTGTTGCCTATACCGTGGGTTAGGCAGCACTGCCCCACCACCGCTGTCCCCTGTGGACCCTGCATCCACCACATTAACCCAGTGCGCAGTGATGGACACGTAATGGCCCTGGCCATGCCTACTGGCGCATGCATCTGTTGTGAAGTGCACCTTTCCACTCACTGATTGTTTGAGTGCATGGACAATGCGGTCTTTCACATGCAGGTGGAGGGCAGGGATGGCTTTTCTAGAAAAGAAGAGCCGACTGGGTAGGTCATAGCGTGGGACAGCGTAGACCATGAGCTCTCTGAATGCTGCGCTTTCAACCAAATGGAAGGGTATCATCTCTAATGAGATCAGTTTGGCAATGTAGGCGTTCAAAGCCAGTGTATGCGGATGAGAGGATGAGTACTTTCTTGTCGTCCTACTCAGAGTGTCTGCTAGGGTGAGCTGGACTTGAGAGCTGCATATGTGGAAACTAGGGGTGGACATGGCAGACTGAGAGGGGGTTGGTGATGGTGGTGGTGGTGGTGATGGCCTAGATTCAGTCTTTCGTTGGAAAAAAATTGTAATTCCCTGACTGCTTTGGCCTTGTGACAACAAATCAACATTCGTTGCTGGTGGTGTGCTAACCGGTGGGCTTACAGTGGGGGAAGCGATGTAGCATTGCTGGCTACCTTCAGTCGGATCAGGTGCACGTGTGCTACCTAAGGTTTTGTAGTCCGTCCACGCTTGCAAGTGCATGGTGTTTAAATGTCTAAGCATGCAACTGGTATTCAAATTTCAGAGATTTTTCCTTCGGCTAAAGGTCCTTCCGCACTTCTTACAGATAACCTTTGCCTCATCAATAGGATTTTGCTCAAAAAAGTGCCACACTGCACTCATCCTACTATGGGATAAATTTTCAGGGCTAGCATGCTAGCACGCTGTGCTAATTTGACCGTCTGGCCAAGCTGTCCTGCAACTCTTTTGGCTTTTTTAACACATTTTTGGACTGCTACGGGCCTGCCAGATAACCGCAGCTGCGATGTCAGTGCCTGCTGCGGATCCTCCTACTCTTCTGATCTATTGCCAGCGGCGCCCTCTTCCCCCAGTGGATGCCGATCCGGGTCAACAACTGGGTCATCCATCACCTCCTCTTCAATTTCATCTGCACATTCCTCTGTGTCACCGTGTAAGGTGGTATAGTATGCAGGAAGGGGCACCTGAGTTTCAGCAGGGTCAGAATCTGGCTCAGTAGACTGCGAGGGCAATGTAGTGCTCTGGGTGAACGTACCAGCAGAATCATATAGCAGTGGCTGTGCATCAGTGCACTCCATGTCATATTCATCTTGGACTGGGGAATTCAGGATTTCACTTGATTACCCAGGCATGGTATGTGAAAAGAGCTCCTGGGAGTAATCTGAAGTGTGGCCTGCCCCATCCTTCACTTTTGGTGGGGGTGAAGGACACAAGGAAAGGTGTTGTTCCTGACCAGGAGCCTGCACTGACGACTCAGGGCTTGCATTTTTTGAAACTTCAGAAGAGGAGGCGATTGAGCTGGAGGCTGTTTCAGCAATGTAAGCCAAAACCTGTTCCTGATGTCCCGGCTTTAAAAGCGGTTTATCTACTCCCAGAAAATAGAGCCTTCCAGGCCTTCTGGAGCAGGACGATGACGCAGGTTCAACACCTCCTGCCTTAGGTGCTATTGTGCTTTTGGCAATACCAGCAGATGCACCACCACCATCAGTACCAGCTGGCTCCCCCCGCCCACGTCCGCAGCCTCTTCCACCATACTTCCTCATGTTTGGGAAAATGTAACAAATAAAACAGCAGATATATGGTACTTTATGAGGAGCATACAGCTGTACATGGTGTAGGGGAAAATTTTAATCTCCGTATATATTTCCGGAGTCACACACAGACGCTCACTCAGTATGGATTTGACCATAATAGAAAAAGCAGAAAAACGGTACTGTATCAGAAGCGTACAGCTGTATACGGCAAAGGGGAAAATTTAAATCTCCATATATATTTCCGGACTCTCACACAGACGCTCACTCAGTATGGATTTGACCGTAATGCAAAAGGCAGTAAAACGGTACTGTATCAGAAGCGTACAGCTGTATACAGTGTAGGGGAAAATTGAAATCTCCGTATATATTTCCGATTCACACACAGACGCTCACTCAGTATGGATTTGACCGTAATGCAAAAGGCAGTAAACGGTACTGTATCAGAAGCGTACAGCTGTATACAGTGTAGGGGAAAATTGAAATCTCCGTATATATTTCCGGATTCACACACAGACGCTCACTCAGTATGGATTTGACCGTAATGCAAAAGGCAGAAAAACGGTACTGTATCAGAAGCGTACAGCTGTATACAGAGTAGGGGAAAATTGAAATCTCCGTATATATTTCCGGATTCACACACAGACGCTCACTCAGTATGGATCTGACCGTAATACAAAAGGCAGAAAAACGGTACTGTATCAGAAGCGTACAGCTGTATACAGTGTAGGGAAAAACTTAAATCTCCGCATATATTTCCGGAGTCACACACAGATAGTCAGCATGTATTTGTCTGTGATACCAGCCGGTACACAGTAGTGTGTGAGGAGCGTACAGCTCTATACGGTGTGGAAAAAAATGAACACTCGGTAACTGTGCAGAAAAAAAGTATAAAAGTATTATTGCTGTGTAAAAAGCAGTCTGCACAGCAGTGTACACACAGCAATACAGCTATCAGGCAGCCAATTAACCAGCGCTGCTGCACACAAGAAAATCCTCCCCTGTCACTGCACACTAACTGTACAGCACAATTGCTATCAGCACAAGCACATAAGAACTTCTCTTTCCAGCCCTAACTCTCTCCCTACTGAGAAACAGCAAGCAACCTCTCCCTATTGTTAAGATCGGCAGAAGAAAAATGGAGGTCGGCAGTCAGGGCTTTTATAGACACTATGATGCCACCCAAAGCAAGCCAATCACTGCAATGCCCTTCTCTAAGATGATGGTGGACGCTGCACATGTCATCTCATTGCCCACAGTGTACGTCCTTGCTCATTGGCTGTAAAATGGCACCTGCAAGCATTCTGGGAAATCCGACTTTGGCGCACGTTTTGACGACCACATGGCCGACTTCACACTATGGTCGGGTTGCGCTCAGCGAAACCCGACTATTGCGAAAGTCGGCGACTTATGAATCTGACCGACCTGTTTCGTTCAACTCTAGTGACGAGTGGCCAAAAATTGCTTAACGCAGGTGAATGGCATTGCACTGTACCCTCTAGGGTACCACGACCACTACAATAAAGTCACAAAAAATACAACTAGTTTTGACTTTTTGCTACTAACTTGTCGCGGTACCTTTCGTGTTGCGATGTGACCACCTTCATTTACATTAGACAGTGATAAAGCAGCAGCACAGATCAATCTTTGGCAGCGAGACCCTTGTCTTGGCCAAAGTTGCTGTGTAGCCCCAAGCCTATTAGTTTTCACTTCGTTGTTTCAGTTTTCACTTAATACAAACTCATGTAAGTGAATATTGAACACAAAGGAGCTGCGCGGTTAGCTAGCATTGTGCACCCTACATTCTAAGACCTCATTCAGACGTCCATTTTTTGTGTCCGAGTGCTATCCACGTTTTTCACAGATAGCACTCACACCTAAAATAGTGAATGGGCTCATTCACACGTCAAGGATTTTCCTTGGAGCTAATGGCCCACAGAAAATCTCAATGAAATCTCCAATTTTCATCCGGGTATCGGATCAAAATTTGCAATGCAAATCTGTATGTCCATGAAAAAATCAGAAGACACTCAGATACCAACCTGCATGGTTCGATTTTTATGGACTATTAGATAGAAGGTGGAGAAACTTTTTTTTTTATGAACAAGAAAAGCTGATGAAACTTTGACCAAACTCTGATAAAATGCAGATAAAATTGACCGAAATCACTAATGAAACTTGGTCAGCTTTTCTGGTACGTGAAAAAACGTAAGTGTGAATGAGGACTAAGGGTATGGTCACACAAAATCTTTTGGAGAGGATTTCTAATCAGATCCATTCCAAAATCCACAGAAAAAATACACTTTAAATACTCAGATACTATTCCTATTCATTTCGATCGAAACTTGACTTTGCTGTTTATACAGTGAGTTTTTTTTAGCATATTTTTTTCCAACAAGGTTTTGAAAATGTTAACTTCTTTGAGGCGGATTTCTTCTGTAATCCACTTTTAGGGCTCATACTCACTGGCTGGAAAAAAATCGGTCCGTTTTCTGCAGGAAAAAAACGGTACATTTGTTGTAAAAAGGCATGCGATTTTGATGCGATTTTAAATCGCACCATGCGTTTTCTGTCAGTTTTCCATCAGTTTTCCATCTGTATGCAATGCGATTTTAACATGAAGTTTTACATAGAGCAGTTATCTCTATGTAAAAAGTCATGTAAAAATCACATTGTAACAAAAAAATGTACACAAAAAGCAAATAATTATATATATCTAATATAAAGCTGAATGTATGTATGTGTATATGTATTTGGGTATGTTTGTCCGGGATTGGAATCCGCACCGTCGCACTTATGGGCATGAAATTTTGCACGCCCGCACGTCTCGACCCCGAAAGAGTCCTAGGCTATGTTTTGAATCGAAATTTTAACCCCGCGCGTTCCAAATCGCCAAACAATTTTGGCCCTATCTACAAAATGGGGAGAAAGCTGAATGCTTGTGTGTATGTCCGGCATAGGAATCTGCATTTACGGGCATGAAATTTTGCACACCCGCACGTCTCGACCCCGGGAGCGTCATAGGCTAGGTTTTTAGTCTAAATTTTAACCCCGCGCATTCCAAATCGGCAAATAATTTTTGGCCCGGGACAGGAATCTGCACCGTTGTACTTACGGGCATGAAATTTTGCATGCCCGCACATCTCAAACCCCAGGAGCATCATAGGCTTTTGTGTTGAATTGAAATTTTAACCCCCGCACGTTCCAAATCGCCAAACAATTTTGGCCCTATCTACATAATGGGGAGAAAGCTGAATGCTTGTGTGTATGTCCGGCATAGGAATCTGCATTTACGGCATGAAATTTTGCACACCCGCACGTCTCGACCCGGGAGCGTCATAGGCTAGGTTTTGAGTCGAAATTTTAACCCGCGCATTCCAAATCGGCAAATAATTTTGGCCCGGGATAGGAATCTGCACCGTTGTACTTACGGGCATGAAATTTTGCATGCCCGCACATCTCAACCCCAGGAGCATCATAGGCTATGTGTTGAATGGAAATTTTAACCCCCGCACGTTCCAAATCGCCAAACTATTTTGGCCCTATCTACATAATGGGGAGAAAGCTGAATACTTGTATATAGATATAATCATTACAATTTGTTATAACTAACCGTATTTAGGTACTATGCCCGGGCAGCGCCGGGCTCTTCAGCTAGTAATATATATATATACATATAATATATATATAGGTCATACACTTCTACATAGTATAATAGCCGCTAATTCATCCCTGGCATTACTGTAAAATCACACTGACAGCTTTAATAAAGAATAGAAACAATACATATACACACATAGAATACATATATATATATATATATATATATGTAATTGTGACATATATATATACATATATTTATAGTTCATACACTTCTACATACGGTAATCAATTGCCGGCTTTTGTGAAATCACAAAAGCCAACATGAAATGATACATTGTTTCCACACAGTTAACCATGTCATTTCATGTATTTTGATATATGGTTTTAACTTACAATTACATAAGTGTATTTGTGCAAAATTTCAGAGATGTAGGGGTTAATTAAAGGTGTAAATTCGTTGAAAAAAAATGCGTGGGCTCCCGCTGTATTTTCTCCACCAGACAGACAAAGCAAGCGAGTGGGGGCAGATAATAATAGCCTAGGGAGGGTACATTTTTTTTGTGCCCCCCTGGCTACTAACATCTGCCCCCAGACACCCCAGAAAGGGCAAATCTCTAATTAGATTCGCCCTTTCTGGCACTTTGCCCGTCTATTCCCATTGCCCTGTAGCGGTGGCGAATGGGTTAATAAGGGGTTAGAGCCACCTTGCTATTGAAAGGTGGCCTTAAGCCAGGTTAGTAATTGAGAGCTGTCAATTAGACAACTATCAATTATTAATCCTATTGAAGTAAATAAAAAAACACACACTTTAAGAATAAATAATTTTAATGAAATAAAAACAAATTTTTTTGACCATCTTTTATTTTACTCTTAACCCCTTCACCCCCAAGGGTGGTTTGCACGTTAATGACCGGGCCAATTTTTACAATTCTGACCACTGTCTCTTTATGAGGTTATAACTCTGGAACGCTTCAACGGATCTTCGCGATTCTGAGACTGTTTTCTCGTGACGTATTGTACTTCATGTTAGTGGTAAAATTTCTTCGATATAACTTGCGTTTATTTTTGAAAAAAACGCAAATATGGCGAAAATTTTTAAAATTTTGCAATTTTCAAACTTTGAATTTTTATTCCCTTAAAACAGAGAAATATATCACACAAAATAGTTAAGAAATAACATTTCCCACATGTCTACTTTACATCAGCACAATTTTGGAACCAAAATTTTTTTTTGTTAGGAAATTATAAGGGTTAAAAGTTGACCAGCGATTTCTCATTTTACAGCAAAATTTACAAAGCCATTTTTTTTAGGGACCACTTTACATTTGAAGTCACTTTGAGGGGTCTATATGGCAGAAAATACCCAAAAGTGACACCATTCTAAAAACTGCACCCCTCAAGGTACTCAAAACCACATTCAAGAAGTTTATTAACCCTTCAGGTGCTTCACAGTAACTAAAGCAACGTGGAAGGAAAAAATGAATATTTTACTTTTTAGCCACAAAAATGATCTTTTACAAACTTTTTTTTTATTTTCACAAGGGTAAAAGGAGAAAATGGACAGATAAGGTTGTTATGCAATTTCTCCTGAGTACGCCAATACCCCATATGTGGGGGAAAACTACTGTTTGGGTACACAGCAGAGCTCGTAAGGGAAGGAGCGACGTTTGACTTTTTCAAACTAAAATTGGCTGGAATTTAGATTGGATGCCATGTCGCGTTTGGAGAGCCCCTGATGCGCCTAAAAGTGGAAACCCCCACAAGTGACACCATTTTGGAAACTAGACCCCCTAAGGTACTTATCTAGATCTGTTGTGAGCACTTTGAACCCTCAAGTGTTTCACAAAAGTTTATAAAGCCTGGGTGTGAAAAAAAAAATAATCAATTTTCCACAAAAATGATTTTTTAGTCCCAAATTTTTGAATTTTCCCAAGGAAATTGGACCCCAAAAGTTGTTGTCCAATTTGTCCTGAGTACGCTGATACCCCATATGTGGGGAGGGGGAAACTGTTTGGGCGCACGGCAGGGCTTGGAAAGGAAGTAGTAACGTTTTGGAATGCAGAGGTTAATGGGGGTCATGTTCCGTTTGCAGTGCCCCAGATGAGCCTAAACAGTGGAAACCCCCACAAGTGACCCCATTTTGGAAACTAGACCCCCTAAGGAACTTATCTAGATCTTTGGTGAGCACTTTGAACCCCCAAGTGCTTCACACAAGTTTATAATGCCCGGGCATGAAAATAAAAAATCCTATTTTTTTTCCCACAAAAATTATCTTTTAGTCACTAATTTTTTATTTTCCCAAGGGTAACAGGAGAAATTGGACCACATAAGTTGTTGTACAATTTGTCCTGAGTACGCTGATATCCCATATGTGGGGGGAACCACTGTTTGGGTGCACGGCAGAGCTCGGAATGGAAGGAGCACCATTTGACTTTTTCCAACCAAATTTGGCTGGAATTGAGTTTGGATGCCATGTTGCATTTGGAGAGCCCTGATGTGCCTAAACAGTGGAAACCCCCCACAAATGACCCCATTTGGGAAACTAGACCCCCTAAGGAACTTATCTAGATTTTTGATGAGCAATTTGAACCCCAAGTGCTTCACACAAGTTTATAACGTAAGCCGTAAAATTTAAAAATCATATTTTTTCCACAAAAATGATCTTTTCACCCCAATATTTATTTTTCCAAGGGTAACAAGACTCCAAAAGTTATTGTGCAATTTGTCCTGAGTGCGCTGATACCCCATATGTGGGGTAAACCACTGTTTGGGTGCATGGGCTGAGTTTGGAAGGGAAGGAGCGTCGTCTGACTTTTTCAACGCAGAATTGGCTGGACGCCATGTCGTTTTGGAGAGCTCCTGATCTGCCTAAACAGTGGAAACCCCCATAAATGACACCATTTTGGAAACTAGACCCCTCAAGGAACTTATCTAGATGTGTGGTGAGAAACTTTGAACCCCCAGGTTATAAAGTTTATAACGTACAGCCGTAAAAAAAAAAATATATTTTTTTTTTACAAAAATGATTTTTTTCGCCCCCAATATTTTATTTTCACAAGGGTAAGCAGGAGAAATTGGACCCAAAGTTGTTGTCCAATTTGTCCTGAGTACACTGATACCCAATATGTGGGAGAAAACTACTGTATGGGCGCACGTCGGGCTCGGAAGGGAAGTAGTGACGTTTTGGATTGCAGACTTTGATGGAATGGTCTGGGGCGTCATGTCGCATTTGGAGAGCCCTGATGCGCCTAAACAGTGGAAACCCCCCACAAGTGACCCCATTTTGGAAAATAGACCCCACAAGGAACTTATCTAGATGTGTGGTGAGCACTTTGAACCCCGAAGTGCTTCACAGAAGTTTATAACGCACAGCCGTAAAAATAAAAATTCTTTTTTTTTTTTGCAAACATGATTTTTTCGCCCCAATATTTTATTTTTACAAGGGTAACAGGAGAAATTGGACCCCAAAAGTTGTTGCCCAATTTGTCCTGAGTACGCTGATACCCAATATGTGGGAGAAAACTACTGTATGGGTACACGTTGGGGCTCGGAAGGGAAGTAGTGACGTTTTGGATTGCAGACTTTGATGGAATGGTCTGGGGGCGTCATGTCGCATTTGGAGAGCCCCTGATGCGCCTAAACAGTGGAAATCCCCAACAAGTGACCCCATTTTGGAAAATAGACCCCACAAGGAACTTATCTAGGTGTGTGGTGAGCGCTATGAAGCCCCAAGTGCTTCACAGAAGTTTATAATGTACAGCCGTAAAAACAAAAAAATAATTTTTTTTGTACAAAAATGATATTTTCGCCCCCAGTTTTTATTTTCCCAAGGGTAACAGAAGAAATAGGACAAATATGCACAATAACTCTTGGGGTCCAGAGTACGCTGATACCCCATATGTGGGGATAAACTACTGTTTGGACGCATGGCGGAGCTCAGAAGTGAAGGAGCACCGTTTGACTTTTTCAACGCAGAATTGGCTGGAATTGAGATCAGACGCCATGTCACATTTGGAGAGCCCCTGATGTGCCTAAACAGCGGAAACCCCCCAATTCTAACTCCAACCCTAACCCCAACACACCCCTAACCCTAGTCCCAACCCTAACCACAAACCTAACTCTAACACACCCCTAATCCCAACCCTAACCCTAATCCTAACTTTAGCGCCAACCCTAACCCTAACTTTAGCCGCAACCCTAACCCTAACCCTAATGGGAAAATAAAATAAATACATTTTTTTTATTTTATTATTTTTCCCTAACTAAGGGGGTGATAAAGGGGGGTTTGATTTACTATTTATAGCGGGTTTTTATGATTGGCAGCTGTCACGCTAAAAGACGCTTTTTATTGCAAAAATAGTTTTTTGCATCGCCACATTTTGAGAGCTATAATTTTTGCATATTTTGGCCCACAGAGTCATGTGAGGTCTTATTTTTTGCGGTACGAGTTGACGTTTTTATTTGTACCATTTTTGAGCAGGTGACATTTTTTGATCGCTTTTTATTTTGATTTTTGGGAGGTTAGAATGAACAAAAATCAGCAATTCATGAATTTCTTTTGGGGGAGGCGTTTTTATTGTTCCGCGTGTGGTAAAATTTATAAAGCAGTTTTATTCTTCGGGTCAGTACGATTATGGCGATACCTCATTTATATCATTTTTTTATGTTTTGGCGCTTTTATAGAATAAAAACAATTTTATATAAAAAATAATTATTTTTGCATCGCTTTTTTCTGCGAGCTATAACTTTTTTATTTTTTTTGCTGATGATGCTGTATGGTGGCTCGTTTCTTGCGGGACAAGATGACGTTTTCAGCGGTACCATGTTTATTTATATCGGTCTTTTTGATCGCGCGTTATTCCACTTTTTGTTCGGCGGTATGATGATAAAGCATTGATTTTTTGCTTCGTTTTTTTTTAAGGGGTTCACTAAAGGGGTTAACTAGGGGGGTCGCTACGGACGCGGTGATACCAAATATGTGTACTTTTATTGTTTTGTTTTTTTTATTTACAGGAAGAAATGAATTTATTGGGGAATATTTTTTTTTTTTTTTTTTATTTTGGATTTTTTTTTATAACATGTTTATTTTTATTTTTTTAACTTTTTTACTTTGTCCCAGGGTGGGACATCACTGTATTTTATTACAAATCGCTGGTGTGACAGTGTGCACAGCACACTGTCACACCAGCGATCGCTCAGGCAGTGCAGCAGGCTTCTCAGTGCCTGCTCTCAGCAGGCACTGAGGAAGCCGCCTCCCTCCAGGACCCCGGCGCCATCTTGGATCCGGGTCCTGGGAGGGAGGAAGCCCTCAGAACAGCGCGATCACATCGCGCTGGTCTGAGGGTCTCAGGGGGGCGCGCAGGGAGCCCCCACCCTGCGCGATCCTCCCCTGTGCCCCCAGTACACCGCGATCATGTTTGATCGCGGTGTGCTAGGGGTTAATGTGCCGGGAGCGGTCCGTGACAGCTCCTGACACACAGTCACGGGTGTCAGCTGTGATAATCAGCTGACACCCGGCGGCGATTAGCTGCGCTCCCCTCAGGAGCGCAGCTGATCGCCTATGACGTACTATCCCGTCCATGGGCAGAATGGCACGGGTTTTATGGACGGGATAGTACGTCTAATGTCAGAGAGGGGTTAATCCGTGCGAAGCCCTTGATCTCCTAAAATAAATATAAAATAATAAAACAACATTATTCTTACCTATCTGGCGATCTGTCACGTCCCACGATGTAATCCTTCACAAAGGGTTAACTAGCAATCAGCTAAGCAGAGCAAGTAATGCTGCGTGCTCAGCTGATAGCTCCTGAATGAATGAGCTTATCTCCTGCCGACAGGAGAGGATGTGATTAATGAATGAAGCTTAATTGATTGTATCCCACTTTCACTTTAGGTCAGGTCACTGAAGTGAAAGTGGCAATAAATCAATTAAGCTCCATTCATTAATCTCTTCCTCTCCTTTCGCTGGGAGAGTAACTTATTCATTCAGGGGGTTACAGCTAGGAAACAGCATTAGCTCTCTGCGAGCTGTAACCTGTTAACCCTTTCTGATGGATTACACCGTGGGACCTGACTGTACATCGGATTGGTAAGAATAATTTTGCTTTTTTATTTTATTTTTATTACAGGAAATGGTTTTAGCAGGAAAATAAAATATGGTCAAAAACTGTGTGATTATTTCATTAAACTTCTTTTTTATTAAACTGTGTGTGTTTGATTTTTCTTTCATACAATAGGATTAATAATTGATAGTTGTCTAATTGACAGCTCTCAATTATTAACGTGGCTTACAGTCACCTTTCAATTGCAAGGTGGCTTTAACCCCTTATTAACCCATTCGCCACCGCTACAGGGCAATGGGAATAGACAAGCAAAGTGCCAGAAAGGGCAAATCTAATTAGAGATTTGCCCTTTCTGGGGTGTCTGGGGGCAGATGTTATTAGCCAGGGGGGCACAAAAAAAATGTACCCTCCCTAGGCTATTATTATCTGCCCCCACTCGCTTGCTTTGTCTGTCTGGTGGAGAAAATACAGCGGGAGCCCACGCATTTTTTTTCAACGAATTTACACCTTTAATTAACTCCTACATGTCTGAAATTTTGCACACATATACTTATGTAATTGTAACTTAAAACCATTGTGAGACAGTGAAGGAATATGTGGTGAATGAGGTGTATATTTCACCTAAGTACCTTGCTGACTGGTATGAGCGAAATGTGTGGCTTTGTAAACCTGGTGGTAAAGAAAGGTCACTACACCTGCCATTCAGTACACGCTTGCAGCTCAGACCTGAATCCACTCAGGTGTTGATTAGGAAGCCAGAAGTAGGTGCTTGTGAGCACAGTCAGGGAGCTCATTCAGTCTGGACAAGGGGTCTAGGCACAGAAGGTGTCTCCAAGAGTGTGGGAGCTGTCTTTAGCCCGGACACAGGGAGGTGTCCTGGCACAAGGAAGCAGTCTCTAAGAGTGTGAGCTATCTCAGTCTGGGTGCAGGAAGTACCCCGGACACAGGAGTAGTCGCAGTGAGAATCCGTGCGAATAGCGACTGAATAGGAGGTGACCTCTCTCAAGTCTGGACATTGGAGTTGCCTTCGGACATAAAGAGGAGTGTCTGTGAAACTCCATACTGGTAACATATGTGATATGTGTTGTTTTGGGCACAGACTGGTAGAGTCTGGGTCCCGGATAGAGAGGGCCATCTATCTAAGTGTAGTTTAGTGGCTAGACAAGCCCAGGTTTTCTGTTTATGATTTGTTTTTATCTGTGTGCTGTGGACTTTAATAAAACTGGTTGCGGCCAGTTTTCACCAAACTGCTGTCTGAATGAACTGTTTCCGTGCCATTCTGTCTACCCAGACAGCGATCCTAGAGCTAAACCCCCCGGAAAGGCTACAATTGGTGGAGAATGCGGGCAGCGCAGGGCCTGGTACAGTTAGTGCTGGAGTGTGTATGCAGCACAGAGGCGAGAGACAGCATTAAAGGTGAAGTCTATTGAAATAGCAGCAGAAAAAAAAAAAAAGTGTCAGCAGAAACGTCTGTTTGGAGCAGTCTTAAAGAGACAGTAGCCCTAATAGAGTTTGCAAAGAAAAAAAAAAAAAAAAAAAAGTGTGTTTGCACAGCAAAGTTGAACTTGTTGTGGAAAAGACTGTGAAGTGTGCAGCAGCAAAGGAGAAATGTCTATTGGAGAAGTCTTAAAGAGACAGTGGCCCTAATAGAGTTTGTAGAAAAAAAAAAAAAAAATTGTCTGCACAGCAGAGCTGAATTTTTCTATGGAAAAGACTGTAGAGTGTGTATGTCTTGAGTGAAGACTGCCGTTGTTGAGACAGAGAAGTCTGACAGCATGGATGACAGCAGGGAGGCGCTGTTTGAACAAATGGCACAAGTTAATGTGCAACATAAAACTGCCGTGGTTGAGACAGATGAGTCCGGCAGTATGGAGGAGCTCATTGAGTACCTGGCCCAGGCCCAGCGAAGCATGGAGCAGAGCATGGAGCAGCAGCGCCTGCAGCACCAGCAGCGCATGCAGGAGGACCGGCAGCAATTCCTGCAGCAGCAGCAGGAGAATAACCGGTTATTTATTGAGCAGATGACAGCACCAAAAAAGGATTTCGGTGCCGCGTCCCGAAGTAATGTTGTGAAGGCACCGGCGTTGTCCGCTATAAAGAAGGCGGTAAGACGGTCCTTGAGAAAAATGACACCTCGTGATGATGTGGAGGTATATCTTACTAGGTTTGAGAGACTGGCAGAGAAGGAGAATCTGCCACTATCTGAATGGGCCATGGCGGTCGTACCCTATCTGATTGGGGAACCCCAAAAAGTCTGGGCTGACCTGAGCAAGCAGGACAGCGAAGACTATGCCAAGTTGAAAGCGGCGATTCTTACCCGGCTGGGTGTTACGGTGACAGCCCGTGCCAGGGGAGTTCGTGACTGGAGATACAGTTGGGAGTCTGCAGTCAGCAGGCCTGATTATGGAGTTGAAAAGGTGATAGTGGACCGCTACACCCAAGCACGTCCTCCTGAGGTACAGCCGTCTGAGAGGTCGTCACTTCGGAGTTCCCGGACGCTGAACTCTCGCGGTAAGAGCGTTCCAGCTGTTGGGGACATGGGGTATGCTGATAAGCGGGTTCAGGCCCGAGGGGACATGTGGGTGGGAGAGTGTGATGGACAGTGTTGGAGCTGGCGTGAAATTGCAGCCAACTGTCCAATAGAGGGGGAGCCTATGTGTTGTGATGATGGCAGATCCCTCTCTCTCTGCGCAGAACCTGTGTGTGTGTCCACCTCAGCCGAAGAGACTGGACCACAGGGGTCCCCGGTGGTTGTAAGTGACTGCCCAGCACAGGCCCTCTTGGACTCAGAGAGTCCAGTGACTTCCGTATGTGACAGCCTGAGTGATAGGGACTTCATCCCTGATAAGCACCTGAGTGTGGTGTACATCCATGAAGACACCAAAGTCTACCCAGAGACTGCCGTGGACTTGGTCCCCAAACTCGGGGAGGTTTCATATGAAGTAGGGGTAGTGAAGACCCTGGTGCACCCCGTTATATTGGGTAATGACTTTCCTCGGTCTAAGGATCTCTGGGGGAAAAATGTTTCTGATGGACAGTGTGATGAAGCTCCTACTGAGGGTGCGCAGTCCCGAGGGGCGGAACACGATGCTAGTGGGATGTTAAAATTATGTGATAATGATGGATGATAATGCTAATGATGATGATGATCCTGATAATGATGATGACCATGAAAATGGTGCTGATGCTGATAATGATAGTGATGATAATACTGATCATAGTCATGATAATGATGTTGATAATAATGATGACTGTGGTAGTGATGAAATTCCTTTGCAGGTGATGTTGGGAGACGAGGATGGTGGTTCTCGGGAACCGAGTGTCCCTGACTTGCCTGTGTCCTGTGACGGTTTTGAGAGTGAGCAGTGGCGAGAACCCTCTCTTAAAACAGCACAGGAAAATATGATTGTTCTAAATGAGGTTTCCCAGGAGCCTGACTCTGAGGAGAGGTTCTCTCATGTTGCCATAAACACTGAAGTCCAGGGAGAGGTTGTGAGTCAGCTCCTAGTGCCTGAACTATATAGAAGTATAGTGCTGGGGTTGTCACATAGTCACATACTTGAGGGACCAGATGGTGAAGTTAATGTTGTGGATGACATGTTAACTAAGGTTCCAGATCAAGATGTGAATGAAAATGAATTGTATAACCCTGACAGTGAGCAGGATGTGAATGAAAATGAATTGTATAACCCTGACAGTGAGCAGGATATGAATGAAAGAATTGTATAACCCTGACAGTGAGCAGGATGTGAATGAAAATGAAGTGTATAGCCCTGACAGTGAGCCAGATGTGGCTGAGAAAAAGGGGTCAGATAGTGATAGTGAATTATCTGATGACCATAAAGCAAGCCAGTGCAAATGAGGAAGGCATGGTAGCAGAGGAGGTTGAGAGTCCTGAGAAGAAAGCTGATGCTGACCTTACAGCCAGACAGAAGATGGCATCTGGAGATGTTTTACAGTTGGCCGGTTCCCTGGCGAAGACTAAGGTGAAAGGAGGAGAGCTGAGCTTTAAAGGCAGGACTCTGAAACTGAACACAGCACAAGTGGATGCTGTTGAAGATGAGAAGTTGTCAGTGTGTGGTGTGGATCTGCATCATGCCAAGGACTCGGAAGGTGATGCTGCAGAGGTGGAGAAAGCCATGGAAGTGGTGGACACCAGGCCAGGTGCCTCACCAGAGGCTGATGTCTCAAGTGAAGCTGTGAGGAACAAGACTGAAGATGTGGGGAATGACTCTGCCCCGGAATATGTTTCTGTTGGAGACAGCGGCGTGGACGGTGTACTGTCCGGATCCGTGGCTGCGACTCGCGAAGCTCGGGCCGGAAGTTCGGCGCCCGGTGCGCCATCGGAGTTCTCGAGCGACCCAAAGGATCTGGATAAATCCCAAGATGAGATTTTGAGACCTCGGGTTGGCCTTGGTGAGCTCAGGCGCATTTTCATGGAGTCTACACTTGAACCACGTCCCAGTGAGTGGGAGGGGCGATGTGTCGCTCCGTTGCCGCTGCAGATACACGGGAGCTCAGATGGGATGCAGAACATGGTGGAAAAGAAGACTGATGGTAGGGCTTCTGAGCATGTCCTACCAGAAGAGCCTGAAGAAAGGGCCGAAGACGTAAAGGACGTCCAACAACTACAGGAGAAGATGCGTAGCCATGAGGATCTCCTGGAGAAAGAAGTAAGAGCTCTGAGTCTTATGCAAAGTGAGCCTGTACCAGAAGAGGATAAATTATGTGTACCGACCAAGAAAAACGATCAGCTCCCTCTACAGTGCCAATCGTTTGAACAGTGGGGCTTGGAATGGTCAGAGACCATGACAGAGGCGCTTGGGTTCTGTGAGGTAGAATTTATGAATCAACGGATATTTAAGAAAGTAGATGTGCTAAAGAAAGTTCAGGGGGAATTAGAGAAAACCCCTATACCTCCTGTAACAGTTGGTGACACAGGGTCAGTGCCCCAAAAACAGGAGGTACGAAAGTTTCTGAGGAAGAATCAGCAGAGCTGTTCTGACGTGCCTGGTCGTACTTATCTGGTGAGCCACTATACCGAGACTGAGGCTGGCACTAAAGTCAAGATGAAACAGTGCAGGATACCCGAGGCCCGCAGAGAGTATAGGCCTGGGAGGGTACAGGGTAGTGCGGATGCTTCAGATGAAGAGAAAACTGATGTTGGCTATGACAGTGGTGAGGATGAAGCTGATGAGGGCCATGACTGGTCCAGAGTTCACTGTCTCTGTTGGATTGTTGACCAGCCCTCCGGTCTGGATGACCAGCCCTCCGGTCTGGAGAAGAGGGAGGGGATATGTGAGACAGTGAAGGAATATGTGGTGAATGAGGTGTATATTTCACCTAAGTACCTTGCTGACTGGTATGAGCGAAATGTGTGGCTTTGTAAACCTGGTGGTAAAGAAAGGTCACTACACCTGCCATTCAGTACACGCTTGCAGCTCAGACCTGAATCCACTCAGGTGTTGATTAGGAAGCCAGAAGTAGGTGCTTGTGAGCACAGTCAGGGAGCTCATTCAGTCTGGACAAGGGGTCTAGGCACAGAAGGTGTCTCCAAGAGTGTGGGAGCTGTCTTTAGCCCGGACACAGGGAGGTGTCCTGGCACAAGGAAGCAGTCTCTAAGAGTGTGAGCTATCTCAGTCTGGGTGCAGGAAGTACCCCGGACACAGGAGTAGTCGCAGTGAGAATCCGTGCGAATAGCGACTGAATAGGAGGTGACCTCTCTCAAGTCTGGACATTGGAGTTGCCTTCGGACATAAAGAGGAGTGTCTGTGAAACTCCATACTGGTAACATATGTGATATGTGTTGTTTTGGGCACAGACTGGTAGAGTCTGGGTCCCGGATAGAGAGGGCCATCTATCTAAGTGTAGTTTAGTGGCTAGACAAGCCCAGGTTTTCTGTTTATGATTTGTTTTTATCTGTGTGCTGTGGACTTTAATAAAACTGGTTGCGGCCAGTTTTCACCAAACTGCTGTCTGAATGAACTGTTTCCGTGCCATTCTGTCTACCCAGACAGCGATCCTAGAGCTAAACCCCCCGGAAAGGCTACACCATATATCAAAATACATGAAATGACATGGTTAACTGTGTGGAAACAATGTATCATTTCATGTCGGCTTCTGTGATTTCACAAAAGCCGGCAATTGAATTAGCGGCTATTACAGTATGTAGAAGTGTATGAACTATAAATATATATATATGTATGTGTCACAATGACATGTATATATATATATATATATATATATATATATATGTATTCTATGTGTATGTATCTACTGTTTTGTGAGCTGTCAGTGTGATTTTACAGTAGCCGGGGATGATTTGCCGGCTTTTCAAAGGAGACTGGTGTGTATAAATCGGACAGCACTTGAATTGTGCGATTGCTGTGCGTTTTTTTAATCGCACCCATTGACTTGCATTGGCGATTATCATCCCAAAATCGCATCAAATCGCAGCATGCTGCGATTTTTTTCTCACACCAATATCTGATGAGAAAAAAAATCGCAAATGAGAACTCACCCATTGACTAACATTGGTCAGATTTGAATCCGATTTTTTTTCGTCTGATTTTCATCCGTTTTCGGCGCCAGTGAGTATGAGCCCATAGGGCTCATACTCACTGGCTGGAAAAAATCGGTCGGTTTTCTGCAGGAAAAAAACGGTACATTTGTTGTAAAAAGGCATGCGATTTTGATGCGATTTTAAATTGCACCATGCATTTTCTGTCAGTTTTCCATCAGTTTTCCATCTGTATGCAATGCGATTTTAACATGAAGTTTTACATAGAGCAGTTATCTCTATGTAAAAAGTCATGTAAAAATCACATTGTAACAAAAAAATGTACACAAAAAGCAAATAATTATATATATAATATATATATATACATCTAATATATATATTGTAACATTTTCAGGGGATATAGCTCTGGGATCGCCGTCCGGGTAGACGGAGTGGCACGGAAACAGTTCATTCACAGACAGCAGTTCTGGTAAAAACTGGCCGCAACCAGTTTTATTAAAGTCTACAGCAAACAGAACATAATCAAAACCAAATCATAAACATAAGACTTGGGCTTGTCCAGCCACTAATTACACTTAGATAGATTTCCCTTTCTATCCGGGTCCAGACTCTAATAGCCTGGGCCAAAACAACACATATGTTCAGTAGTTACCAGCATGGAGTTTCACAGAGTCTCCTCCTTGTGTCTGAAGGCACCTTCAACGTCCAGACTTGAGAGAGCTCCCCTCCTATTCAGCAGCTATCCGCATGGATTCTCACAGAGACTACTCCTGTGTCCGGGGTACATCGAGCGCCCAGACTGAGACAGCTCATACTCCTGGAGACTCCTTCTTGTGCCTGGACTCCTTGTCCAGACTAAGCGAGCTCTCTGTCTGTGTTCGCAGACACCTACTTCTGGTCTCCTAATTAACAGCTGAGTGGTTTCAGGCCTGAGCTGCAAGTGTGTACTAAATGTAAGGTGTAGTGACTTTTCTCTACCACTAGGTTTACAAAGCCATACATTTCCCTTATACCAGTCAGCAAAGTATCTAGGTGAAATGTACACCCCATTCAACACACATACTCTCACTGTCTCACATATCCCCCCCCTCTTCTCCAGACCGGAGGGCTGGTCATCCAGACCGGAGGGCTGGTCAACAATCCAAAAGAGACAGTGAACTCTGGACCAGTCATGGCCCTCATCAGCTTCATCTTCACTACTGTCATCTGTATCTTCACCTGAGCCACAGCCAACATCAGCTTTCTCTTCATCTGAAGCATCCGCACTACCCTGTACCCTCCCAGGCCTATGCTCTCTGCGGGCCTCGGGTATCCTGCACGGTTTCATCTTGACCTTAGGGCCGGGCTCAGTTTCGATATAGTGCCTGGCCAGAGAAGTACGACCCGGCACATCAGAACACTTCTGCTGACTCTTCCTCAGAAACTCACGTACCTCCTGTCCTTGGTGCACTGACCATGTGTCACCAACTATCACAGAAGGTATAGGGGGTTTTTCACTTTTCTCTAGTTCCCTTGAACCCTCTTTAGCACATCTATTTTCTTGAATATCGGTTGACTCATAAAGTCTATTTCACAGACCTTAAGCTCCTCTGCCATGGTCTCTGACCATTTTAAGCTACACTGTTCAAATGATTGGGACTGTAGAAGGAGCTGATCGTTTTTCTTTTGCAGTACACATAATTCATCCGCTAAGTCTCTAGCTGAATTGTAATGTTCTACCGTGACAACAGCATTCTTATATAGAGCCTTAGACTTATTGAGCAGCATTTGCTCTTGCAACAAAGAGATTCCCTGTATCCTTCCTTTTACTTCATTGACCTTCTCACGAAGATGCTCATGACTTTCATCACACTCCTTCATCACAGTTTGGAGTTTTTTCTGAGAAGTCATCAATTCATCTGGTACCTGTTGGACGTCTTTTATGTCTTCGGCCCCTTCTTCAGGCTCTTCTGGTAGAACATGCTCAGAAGCCCTACCGTCAGTCTTACATTCTACCTCTTCAGTCACATCATTATGGTCTCCAATATTTCCATTTATTCCGGCTTTCAAGTTCTCCTTGATAGCTGCATCTGTATACTCAGAACCCGCCGGATTCTTCTCTTCCACCACGTTCTGCATCCCATCTGAGCTCCCGTGTGTCTGCAGCGGCAACGGAGTGACACATCGCTTTTCCCATTTGTTGGGACGTGGCTCCGATGTAGACTCCATGAAAGTGTGCTTGAGCTCACCAACGCCAGCCTGATGTCTCAAAATCTCATCTTGTGACTTATCCAGATCCTTGGTGTCACTCGGGAACACCGCTGGGGCTCCGGGCGCCGAACTTCCAGCCTGAGCTTCACGAGTTGCAGCTACTGATCCGAACCGCAACCCGTCCACGCCGCTGTCTTCGGCAGAAACAGATTCCTGGACAGAGTCAGTCCCCATATCTTCAGTCTTGTTCCTCACAGCTTCACTTGAGACCTCAGCTTCTGATGAGGCATCTGGCTTGGTGACTACCACTTCTATGGCTTTTTCCACCTCTGCAGCATCTCCCTCAGAGTCCTTGGCACGATACAGATCCACACCATACCTTGGTAACTTCACATTTCCAACAGCATCTACTTGGGCAGTGTTCAGTTTCAGAGTCCTGCCTTTAAAGCTCAGCTCTCCTCCTTTCACCTTAGTCTTCGCCAGGGAACCGGCCAACTGTAAAACATCTTCAGATGCCATCTTCTGTCCGACTGCAAGGTCAGCATCAGCCTTCCTCTCAGGACTCTCAACCTCCTCTGCTACCATGCCTTCCTCATTTGCACTGGTTGCTTGATTGTCATCAGATGATTCACTATCACTACCACTATCCCTGTCTGACCCCTTTTTCTCAGCCACATCTGGCTCACTTTCAGGGTTATACACTTCATTTTCATTCACATCCTGCTCACTGTCAGGGTTATACAATTCATTCTCATTCACATCCTGCTCACTTTCAGGGTTATACACTTCATTTTCATTCACATCCTGCTCACTGTCAGGGTTATACATTTCATTTTCATTCACATCCTGCTCACTGTCAGGGTTATACAATTCATTCTCATTCACATCTTGATCTGGAACCTTAGTTAACATGTCATCCACAACATTAACTTCACCATCTGGTCCCTGGTTTCCCTCAGGGGGTCCCTCAAGTATGTGACTATGTGACAACCCCAGCACTATACTTCCATATAGCTCAGGTACTAGGAGCTGGCTCACGACCTCTCCCTGGACTTCAGTGTCCCTATACAACAGGTGAGTGTTTATGGCAACATGAGGAAACCTCTCCTCAGAGCCAGGCTCTTGGGAAACCTCATTTAGAACATTTATATTTTCCTGGGCCATTTTAAGAGAGGGGTCTCGCCACTGCTCACTCTCAAAATTGTCACAGGACACAGGTAAGTCAGGGACACTCGGTTCCCGAGAACCACCATCCTCGTCTCCCAACATCACCTGCAAAGGAATTTCATCACTATCACAGTCATCATTATTATCAATATCATTATCATGATTATGATCAGTATCATCATCACTATCATGATCATCATCATTATCAGCATCATTATCATGGTCATCATCATTATCATGATCATCTCATCATCATCATCATCATTATCACATAAGTTTAACGGCCCACTAGCATTGTGTTCCGCCCCTCGGGACTGCGCACCCTCAGTAGGAGCTTCATCACACTGTCCATCAGAAACATTTTTCCCCCAGAGATCCTTAGATCGGGGAAAGTCATTACCCAATATAACGGGTTGCACCAGGTTCTTCACTACCCCCACTTCATATGAAACCTCCCCGAGTTTGGGAACCAAGTCCACGGCAGTCTCTGGGTAGACTTTGGTGTCTCCATGGATGCACACCATACTCAGGTGCTTATCAGGGATGAAGTCCCTATCAATCAGGCTGTCACATACGGAAGTCACTAGACTCTCTGAGTCCAAGAGGGCCTGTGCTGGGCAGTCATTTACAACCACCGGGGACACCTGTGGTCCAGTCTCTTCGGCTGAGGTGGACACACACACAGGTTCTGCGCAGAGAGAGAGGGATCTGCCAACATCACAATACATAGGCTCCCCCTCTATTGGACAGTTGGCTGCAATTTCACGACATCTCCAACACTGTCCATCACACTTTTCCACCCACATGACCCCTCGGGCCTGAACCCGCTTATCAGCATACCCCATGTCCCCAACAGCTGGAACGCTCTTACCGCGAGAGTTCAGCGTCCGGGAACTCTGAAGTGACGACCTCTCAGACGGCTGGTCACGGAGACAGTCTTTGCTGGCGAAGGCCTTCTCCATCAGGCTGACCAGACGATTGGCGTCCTGGTGGTCTCCTTGTCCGACCTCTGGCTGTACCTCAGGAGGACATGCTCGGGTGTAGCGGTTCACTATCACCTCTTCAACCATGCCGACACGACGGCCGACGTCAGGCTCCAACCGCTTCTTTACTGCAGGCAACGCATGTGCCTTTACAACATTACTCGGGGACGAGGTGCTGAGAGCTGCAATCTGCTCCCTCAGCAATCGGTTAAACTCCTGCTGCTGCTGCTGCCAGCTCTGCTGGGCCTGCTGCATGCTCTGCAGGTGTTTCTTAACAAGCTCCTCCAAACTGTCATCCATGCTGTCAGACTTCTCTGTCTCAACAACGGCAGTCTTATGTTGCACATTAACTTGCGCCATTTGTTTAATCAGCTTCTCCAGGCTGTCATCCATACTGTCAGACTTCTCTGTCTTAACAACGGCAGTCTTCACTCAAGACATACACACTCCACAGTCTTTTCCACAGAAAATTCAGCTCTGCTGTGCAGACACCTTTTTTTTTTTTTTTTTCTCTGCAAACTCTATTAGGGCCACTGTCTCTTTAAGACTGCTCCAACAGACTTTTCCTTTGCTGCTGCACACTCCACAGTCTTTTCCACAACAAGTTCAGCTTTGCTGTGCAGACACACTTTTTTTTTTTCTTTTGCAAACTCTATTAGGCTACTGTCTCTTTAAGACTGCTCCAATCAGACGTTTTTGCTGACACACTTTTTTTTTTTCTCTGCTGCTGCTTCAACAGACTTCACCTTTATTGCTGTCTCTCGCCACTGTGCTGCACGCACATTCCAGCACCAATTGTAACATTTTCAGGGGATATAGCTCTGGGATCGCCGTCCGGGTAGACGGAGTGGCACGGAAACAGTTCATTCACAGACAGCAGTTCTGGTAAAAACTGGCCGCAACCAGTTTATTAAAGTCTACAGCAAACAGAACATAATCAAAACCAAATCATAAACATAAGACCTGGGCTTGTCCAGCCACTAATTACACTTAGATAGATTTCCCTTTCTATCCGGGTCCAGACTCTAATAGCCTGGGCCAAAACAACACATATGTTCAGTAGTTACCAGCATGGAGTTTCACAGAGTCTCCTCCTTGTGTCTGAAGGCACCTTCAACGTCCAGACTTGAGAGAGCTCCCTGTTATGTTACGGTAGCTGAGGAGTGCAGGCAAAAAAGGAAATACACCAGAGCAGTTGGAATCTATGAGACTGCAGTACCCTGACTAACCACCGCAACTAGAGGCAGCCGTGGAGCGTTCCTACGTTGGTCCTAGACGCCTCGTCACAGCCTGAGAAACTAACTACACCTAAAGATAGAAATAGGAAAGCTATCTGCCCCGTAGCAGAACCCCAAAGATAATAGAAAGCCCCCAAACATGTAATGGCGGTTAGACAAGAGGAAATACTGACACAGAAAGAAAATAGTATGAGCAAACGCTGGGGCCCAAAACTATCTAAATAGAAAAGGACAGGAAGGGTACTTACTGCAATCTCAGAAAACCCTGAAAAACACCAACTCTACTAATTTCAAAATCACCTGAGATCACACGACCTCTACCACCTAAATTAGTTCTCTGGTGTAACAAAAACAGCAGCCACTGAAAAAACTGGAAAAAGCAAAAGTACAAAACACAGTGGCTGGACTAAAACTGAGAGGGCAAAAGCCCCCGGAGGGGACCCAGAAGGCCCCCACAGAAGTGCAGGACCAAATGCAAAAATATAGCAAAAACACAAAATAAGAAATTGTCTTATCTGATAGCAGGAGATGCAGACACGACACAGCAGGCTACAAGGGAAACTGGAAAGAAGGATTCAGACCAGAACAATTGATCACCGGCAACCCTGATGGGAAAATGACTCCCTTATATAAGACCAATCAGTAACACCTGATTCCCAGTCCTCACAATCCTCACTAGTACCGCTTGTAACCACCAGAGGGAGCCTCTGCTCAGAACTCATCTCAAACCCATTCACAACAGCTCCCCTCCTATTCAGCAGCTATCCGCATGGATTCTCACAGAGACTACTCCTGTGTCCGGGGTACATCGAGCGCCCAGACTGAGACAGCTCATACTCCTGGAGACTCCTTCTTGTGCCTGGACTCCTTGTCCAGACTAAGCGAGCTCTCTGTCTGTGTTCGCAGACACCTACTTCTGGTCTCCTAATTAACAGCTGAGTGGTTTCAGGCCTGAGCTGCAAGTGTGTACTGAATGTAAGGTGTAGTGACCTTTCTCTACCACTAGGTTTACAAAGCCATACATTTCCCTTATACCAGTCAGCAAAGTATCTAGGTGAAATGTACACCCCATTCAACACACATACTCTCACTGTCTCACAATATATATATAATATATATATAGGTCATACACTTCTACATAGTATAATAGCCGCTAATTCATCCCTGGCATTACTGTAAAATCACACTGACAGCTTTAATAAAGAATAGAAACAATACATATACACACATAGAATACATATATATATATATATATATATGTAATTGTGACATATATATATACATATATTTATAGTTCATACACTTCTACATACTGTAATAGCTGCTAAATCAATTGCCGGCTTTTGTGAAATCACAAAAGCCAACATGAAATGATACATTGTTTCCACACAGTTAACCATGTCATTTCATGTATTTTGATATATGGTTTTAACTTACAATTACATAAGTGTATTTGTGCAAAATTTCAGACATGTAGGGGTTAATTAAAGGTGTAAATTCGTTGAAAAAAAATGCATGGGCTCCCGCTGTATTTTCTCCACCAGACAGACAAAGCAAGCGAGTGGGGGCAGATAATAATAGCCTAGGGAGGGTAAATTTTTTTTGTGCCCCCCCGGCTACTAACATCTGCCCCCAGACACCCCAGAAAGGGCAAATCTCTAATTAGATTCGCCCTTTCTGGCACTTTGCCCGTCTATTCCCATTGCCCTGCAGCGTGGCGAATGGGTTAATAAGGGGTTAAAGCCACCTTGCTATTGAAAGGTGACCTTAAGCCAGGTTAATAATTGAGAGCTGTCAATTAG